>CM074950.1:13779992-13790283 GCA_037577455.1 Pangasius macronema | reverse complement strand
CCCCCACCTACAATCCCTGCCGGACCCGAGACTCAAACCCACGACCTTCAGGTTCACCTTCGGGTTACAAGTCTGACTCTCAGAACAGCCCTGCCCCCAGAAACACTTTATCCTGAACATGCCAAGGAAGAAAAATCTCTGAATACATTTTATAGCCTATAATAAGATTACTTGAATCACAGGTATGCATTTTGTGTGTTGTTCCTGACGTTCCTCCTATTCCTCAGGCCCTTGATGTTAGATGATGGCTCCACCACTCCTCCTACCTCCAAACTCAGTCACGGCCAATCCATGGAGTCCATACAAGAGGCCTTCTACATTCAATCGGTAATATAGAATACAAGTGTGAGCAATAGAGAATATTCAAGGGATTTATTGAAAAATCATATTTTGTATGATGATGTGTATGTCAGTGCCAGTCAGCAAACATGCTAGAGTCTAAAAATACGAGAAATGTTAAAAAAGTAAATAAATAATTAAAATATCATTGCAGCACAATAAGTGCCATAATTAAAAATAAAAGTTCCAAAGAACACAGTTTTAAAAATCCAAAATCCAAAAGAAGCCCTAACAGCAATACAACGCCTGAACGTCATCACGTGTCCCTCTTTTGCAATGACTTTAGAGTCCACACGCACAAACCTAAGAATAAAATCTTGAGAATCTGGAGAAATGTCCAATATCTTCTCCAAGTGTCCATCATTTTAGACATTACTGGAAGAGGGTGGACAAGAATTTTGAAAGTGTTTTGAAAAGATATTTGAAATATTCATTTGAAAAATATATTCTCTTCAGATAATATTAGACATACGTGTCCCCATATGTTTATGCTTGAAATGTCACTCATTACATGTTATTTATTTTTTTATTTGGTCATTGTTAATGCTAATTTTCCTAATGGCTCCAATAGTGGCTGTGGTGAAATGGATGTACGTCTTGAAAACAGACAGATTGGAAATTTAAGATCACTATAACTATAGTATTTTTAAAGTATCATTTAGACCTAGTACATATTGCAAAATCTTGTCACCATAGGATGACAGATTAAAAGATAATTTGTCACATATAATAACAATTATATAATACCAATGACATTTCTCCTAAAATGAATCTCATTCCTTTTTTTTTACTGTCAGCCATCCACAGAGGCTGCCTCCTGTTCCACTAGCAACACAATGACAGTAGGGCCAATCATCTCCGATGTTACTGACATGTCACAGCCTAGTGCAATGGCTATTCAAATGGAGGAAGCACGGTATGCATATTTGCTCTTTCTGAATTAAAAAAAAATCTTATGACATGGAATTTGAGTGTGAACAAATTTGATGTTCTCATTTTGTATTAAATAAATAATGCATTATTATACATTGCAGTATGACCTGTTCCTATAGGGAAAGATGTCCAATGATTATTAAGGAAGAGCCAGTGAGTCCAGGTGTGCACAGATGGAGTGAGGACGTTTCTTGTGGTGTGTGTCCTGAACCCCCCATTCTCCCCTTGGCCATGGTACAATCCGTCCTAGAGGGCCGAGGATCAGGCTCTGGAGAGAGGAGGGCCAAGCGGACCATGGACAGGTCAGTGTGGTGGATGGATATGTTTGATTTGAATAATTTTATATTCGTCAGTATGATCTAATATTGTGTGTGTGTGTGTGTGTGTGTTAGGCCAGAAACTTCTGAAGCTGTTGAAAATGTGGACATGAGCTTTGAGGAGCTACAGCTGCTCCTGAGAAACCACCAGCAGAGTATGGAGTCCAGCTCTGCCAGTGTGGATGTAGGTACAGCATATAACCACATAAATCCTTTTTAAATAAAATTTAAAAATACAGTATATATATATAGATATACCACTTAATGGGCCATTGAATTTCAGAGGGGAATGTATGGCTCTAAATTACTTGCTCGTAACTACAAATGGCCTTGCTCATGCTCTTATTTTCTCTCTGATTTGAATTAAAGCTGGGCCACGATGACACTTGCTGTATTCATGCATGCAAAGTTCCAAATGCCAAAATTTCCAAATGCATACAAATTCCCAAAATGCCAATCTGACACCACTGACAAAGTACTGACTGTGAGATACTATTGCAGAATTGTCAGGGTGATTTTAGGAACATCATAGAGTGGGCTTTGCCCAACGACTCAGTAATCAGGTTTTTTTTTTTTTTTTCATTTTTCAAAAAAGATCCTGCATACTATACCTATAAATAAGCAAGTAAGTCTAATGTGATAGACCTTACATCACTGAAACACATGCAGTGTTATTTTATGTACCTAATATACAGTACATAATAAACCCTTATTTCATTCTTGAAAACATTTAATTGCTATTGAAATCTTACTTTCTCTTTGGTACATTAAAATTATGTATAATGTGCTTACATAAATAATTACTTTTTACTATGGAATCTAAATAAATTTCTTAATCATGAACTGCCTTTGCTCTCTTAAAGACATTTACTTTTAGTATGCCCATGAATGAGTGGAACTTCACAGAGATGGACCCAAATCTCAAATCAGTGAGTGAATTACTCACCTTTAGACATTATTTAGACATTAGCCTTCACCACTGAAGGCTATACAAACATTTTAAAAAAAACTGTTCCTATTGAATTCAGCTAGTCAGTTGTACCATCTTGTCTATCTGTGTATTCTATTTGTAGGAGTTGGCCAACATCCTTGTCCCTGCTGCTGTGTCTCAGTACATGTTTCAGTGCCAGGAGGGTGAAGTGTGCAATGCTAATGGCTGTGAGGAACAGTAAGATCCTGACATTGCATCTGGCACAAGTTCCTCTTCCCAGACCATCAGGTATCACCTGCTATTCAGTCCATTTTATTTTGGATAGCTTTAATTCTAGCTGATAGCATTGTTTTGTTTAGATATGCTGCAACACTGAGTTAAAATAAGCTGCTCTGGTTTTGGGAAGGGAGGAATCTGCAAAATGTAAGGCAATCATTTTTATCTAGGGAATAAAATAACCACAGTGACATGGGGCTGGAATTACCGGAGTAAATAAAGTATTTTTCATGATATTCCCTGTGGCTGTTAGAATTCAAAATGTCTATTTTGCGCAGTTCTAATTCCTTACATTCCAGTCTGCCAGGGCGGTTTCCTTCTGGAGTTTTTCAAATTGTATTGTTTACAATTTCACTGTCGACCACCACCAAATACAGGGGTCAAAATCTATCCCATTTCTATATTTATGAGACCTAAATGTCTTCTTAAAATGGCTTTCCATATCCTGAGCATACCAAATGTGATACATACACATTCACCAAGCATACCAAATGTATACTGAGCATACTGAATGTGCATAGAGCTGAATGATGCATATTTCAGCATTCCAATTTCTATGGAAGACAGATAATTTCTCTGCTTCAGTCATACCCATTCAGTCCTGCCCTCCACTCCTACACCCAAGGCATTCATTTAGGGTACATGTACCGTCCTATCTATATTGCCTGCGATGCAGACAGTCTAGAGCAGCAAGTAACAAGACAGAGCTCCTTCTCCTATCACATGTAGAAGCTTTATGGCATATAGAAAAAACTGAAAGGGAAGGGAAGAGGAGAACAGGGTTCGATATCAGCATATCAATGTGTGTGGCTATTGAGCTGTGTGGCTAGTGCCATTTCCAGGAACCCTTAAGTGGCCCATGTATATTATTGTGGACAGACAATACTAGGGTGCGGTCATCAACCACCAAGATTGCCAATCATGTTCAGGAAGTCAGGCAAGCACTGTAAATGGGCAGAGGCGATCAGGCAATGGATGCCCTGTCTCGCAGCAACCCTGTGCTCAGAGATTGGTGAATACGCAAAGTGGTGGCTAATTTGGAACACATACGGCAGAGCGCCAGATCTGAATAGACAGACAGCTTACTGTCCAGTGCAGTACATGGAAAGGATATAGAGACAAGGGTTCTAGTTCACTGAAACACTGGGCATTCCTTATCTTGTACTGTGAATAATGGATTTTCTCTCTCTCTCTCTCTCTCTCTCTCTCTCTCTCTCTCTGTGTGTATGTGTGTTTGTGTCTCTTGGCAAACTAACAATTTGTTTTGCTCTCTTGCAGTGCTACATATGCAAATTCTCCCGGCTAGTTCATGGATCTTCTCTCATTAAAGAGAGCTCAGATTTCCTTTTTCCTTAGGCTTGGAATTTAAGAACAACACCACCACAAATTAATATATATATAAACTATTGTGCCTCAACTTTTGCAGGTAAAATAATTCCATAGGATGCTTGACAATATTTGCACTGAGATTTATTGACTCTTTACTGCCTTTATAGAGTGCCATTGCTAATTTAGGGTATACACTGAGGGGAAAGTATTCACTTTTGTTTTTGTTTCAATATACTTCCAGTACATATATCCATTTCAAATTTACACTTTTGATTTTGATTTTGTATGAAAAAATATCTATTTATAAGCTAAGATATACTACATCACCATCACACCTATATGAGCTTGCTGGACATACCATTCCAAAACTATGGGCATTAATATGGAGTTGGCCTTCATTTTGGAGGAAAGGTCTTCTGGGAAACCTTTCTACAAAATTATGGAGTTTGTCTTTTGGAATTCAGTCATTCAGTAGTCAAAAGAGAATTTGTGAGGTCAGGCACTGGTTGGACGAGAAGGCCTGGCTCACAGGCAAGGTCCCAGTTCATCTCAAAGGTGTTCAGTGGGGTTGAGGTCAATTTCCCCAAGCTGTTGGCCACAAATTTGAAGCATACTAAAATGTCTAAAATGTCTTTGTATGCTTAACTTCACCGGAACTAAGGAGACCTAACCCTTAAAATGATCCCCAGACCATTATCCTTCCTCTACCGAACATTACTGATGGCACTATGCATTCCAGTAGGTCCATCAGACTGCCAGATAGTGAAGCATGGTTCATCACTCCAGACTCCAATGCCAGTGTGCTTTACAGCACTCCTAGGCACTTCCACAATATTATTTCACAATAATAGCACTTAGAGTTGACCGGGACAGATCTAGCAGAGCAGAAATTTCACAAACTTGAGGCAAATGTGGCACCCTATAACAGTGGCACATTTAAAGTAACCTTGCTCTTCAGTATGACCCATTCTACTGCCAATGTTTGTCTAAGGAGATTGCATGGTTATGTGCTTGATTTCTTGCACGTGTTAGCAATGGGTGTGGCTGAAACACCTGAACTCAATAATTAGGAGGGGTGACAAAATTGATAGACAAAGAGTATTCAAATATCACAAATTAACATCATTAGTATTTTGTTGCAAAGCCATTTTTGGCAGTTACAGCTTTGAGGCCTCTGGGATAAGTAGTTTTGGGTTTTTTTGGTTTTTGGCCCATTCCTGTTGGCAAATCGTCTTCAAATCTCCAAGTTTATGAAGGTCCGTGGTTCGTGGTTGTTGCCTTGTTGAAAAGTCCATCTTCTCTCCAAATTCAGTTTCTTGGCCAGTGAGATTAAATTCTCCTCTACTATGTTCCTGCACATCACTCCATTTTTGTTTCCTTGCAGCCCTGTATTATGATTCTCTCCTTTGTACTTCACTGTGGCTACGGTGTTCTTGGGATCATACACGCAACCCTTCTTTGTCCAAAAATGATCAGCTGAATTATTGCCAAAGAGCTATTTATTTGTCTTTTGTTCCAAACGAGTTCTGATTTGTCTACATTCTTAGATGCACATCTCTGTGCTTCTTTTTAAGGCAGAGGAGTTTTAAGCGGGGTGTAGGTACGGAGATGATTGCGGTGCCGTTCTTTGCTTCTTGTTCCCTGTGTAACTGTTGTTTCTGCTGCTTTCAGGTCATCCTGCAAATCATTTCAACTGACTACTGGCTTCTCTCGTACCTTCCTTATCATTAGTGTGAGAGCGGGTTGTGAAATCTTGTGTGGCACACCTATCCAGGAATGATTAGTTGTGGTTTCATGAACTTTTGACCTGCATATTATTGGACCAGCTCTACCTACAGAGATGTTTAAGACTTTTCCTATGGCTCTGTAGTTTTGTTTTGTTTTTTTCATTTAAGGGGTGTTGTCCCTTTAGGAAGCTCCCTCACCATGATTGCTATTTCTTGTGTGAAATCTTCCTGACCAATGGAAAAGTTTTTTTTATAATGACACCCAGTACATTTACATATGTATATTTTTAATAACAGTGTCAGAATAATTTTTCCCCTCTGTAAATTTCATGTTTAAACAAATCTTTGATATGAATACATACCTTTTTGTTCATATTTTTTAGTACAAAGTGTGTGTACATTTGAACTGGATATATACACTGAAGGTATATTAAATAACAAAAATAAAAGTGTCTGAATACTTATTTCCCCTCACTGTATAGCGTAGTTACAAAGCAACAATGCAGAGGTGCATTTCTCAAGGACAGACCAAGGTTAAGTCATTGCTGTTGAATGGAAAATTGTCCCACACACATTTTTAAAAAGGCAATCAGGGCATTTATAGCCTCCTCTCGAAAATCCATAATCAGTCATGGATTGCAAAAGAACATATGGAACCACAGGCAAAGCTGTATTTTAGGAAGCATTGAAATTCCATAATCCCAAATACTTTCCTAAGTGGTGGGACCTGTTTCTCAGCTGAGGTAACCACATTTCTGCCAGTGTGGGTATGTGCATTATTGTATAAGAATGTGGTCCAAATGTGAATGCACTTTACTATGTGTTGGAGTTACTGCTTGTGGAGCTGGCTTGTTTTTTCTCCCAATAATACTTAGTTGTAAATATAAATTTATATATTTTCATTTTGATGGCGCATACTATATTTGTAATTAATTAGATATTTATAGAATTATACCAGAAATAAATAATAAATCTTTCTGTCTATATTAATGTGAGAGGTCTAGGGACTTTTAATGTGGACCTCACAATTGGTGGGGTGAGGGGTAGAAGTATGCACTGCTTTTTTTTTTTTTTTTTGCACAATTCTGTGTCTCTAATCAGTTGCAAACTATATATCTGAAATTGATACAGAGGCATCATTGTCTATGATATACAATATGCGCTATGACATTTTGGTATTTATGGTACATATCAATGTTTTTGGATGCTAAAGTGATACAGCATACTCTAGTTTGAAGATAATATTTAAAAAACCCTTAATACAGCAGATTAATTTGAAATCTTTTACAATTTTATTTTTGTGACTTTGTGAGTTATTCATCTTAAAGCTTCACAATTTGTTTAAAATCTCATTTCATTTCATATTTGTACAAAATTCAGCTTACAATTTTCTTAAAGTCATTGTATTTAGTCGCCTATTGCACGAATCCACTTGTTTTGGAGTAGTTTCACAACAACTCATTCAGTATGGGTTCATCTCCACACTGCCTTAGTAGGAGAAAGGAAATAAAATCAGATAGAATAGCACAAGAAGAGTGCAATCTCATATGTTATTAAAGGCTCCATTATAATGATGGAAATGTTGGAAATGTTGGAAATGTTTCAAAAATGTATTAGACATCAACCAGTGAAACTGATCCCAAAGTGAAAGTGTGTGTGTTGCATAGAACTTTATCTTTCTATGGCAGCCATATTAATCAGAAAACACCCTAGATCTCTTATACTCTTATTTCTTTCTTTTTTTTTAAAGATAATTTATAAATAATATACATATATTTTTCTGAAAAGTGCAATATGTAGTGATTTGTATAATTCCCAAAGACACAATACATATGTAACCATTGGAATGTATGGACAAAAAAAAACACTGTAGTCCAGCTATATTATATACAGAAACCTTTGTGTGAACATTTGTTGAAAACATGGCTGGCATAATAATAATTGCACTAAGAATGGTTACTGTATTAGAAATAGCAAGGATTGTTTTCATGTTTATTACAGCTCTTCTACTGTAAGAGGCGTTTATCATTTGTTTGGCGGGGGCAGTCGTGGCCTAATGGTCTGAGAGTCGGACTTGTAACCCAAAGGTGAACCCGAAGGTCGTGGGTTCCGAGTCTCGGGATTGTAGGTGGGGGGAGTGAATGACCAGCGCTCTCTGCCACCCTCAATACCACGACTGAGGTGAGACAAGGCACCGATCCCCCAACTGCTCCCCGGGCGCCGCAGCTAAAATGGCTGCCCACTGCTCCGGGTGTGTGTTCACTACTGTGTGTGTGCACTTGGATGGGTTAAATGCAGAGCACAAATTCTGAGTATGGGTCACCTTACTTGGCCACAAAGTCACTTCACTTCACTTGTTTTGGTGAGGATGTACTTCTTTTTCCTCTGAAAGTTTTTTTTCCCCTCACATTTTCTTTCTATCTTCATTTCTTTCTTTTTCATTTGATGAATTGCACTTGTAATTGATAAATGTATCCTAATGCAATTAAATGTTCGAAAATGGGTCATGCTTTTTGAGTTCATATATGCACTTTTCCCAGATTCATTAATGAAAGGGCTGTTAAAAAAGAAAAAAAAAATCAATGCTGCTATATTTTCACACTGCACTTTTTCTGTCTGTAATTACCATCAGCAAAGTGTGTTGTGTTTAAACATTTGAACCATGTACACATAATAGATGGAAAAGAAAAAAAAAACCAGATACGTCAATATCTACACACACACAAAAAAAATTTTGGACTCCAAATGTCATGTTAATTCTTGAAATAAAACTTTTCTGGCACAGAATGTCTTGTGAATGTGTTATTTTAACACTTCAGTCAGAAAGCTCAATAATTTGAAGACATTTTAGTGTATTGTGTCAGAAGATGCTAAGGTTGAAGTAGGCAAGCTCCGGTGATTGGAGATTGAGTGCACTAAGCTACCACAAACTTTGCAAACTACACAGAACACAGTCGAAACCAGACTGTCAATCAGACGGAATTGTCTGTGGCAGAAAGCAGGAGTGAGACTTGTGTGCAATGAACAGTAAAATGTCTGCGTAATTTAAATGGATTAGTGTGATTAGGAACAGGTGTGCATAACAGTTAATGGGGGGGCTATGAACAGGAATACTGGTCATGTGCCATATCAGGTGATGTGGTCTATAGTTTATTAGTTGGTGGAGCATTTTGGGAAACACAGTTTGTGTTATTGAATGATACAGGTCATATTATATGACTCGCTGAGGATCCTAGGGAATGTAGTTTTTGCTTTTGAGTGCTGACTCTGCCAGATTGCTTGAAAAGTGACACTGATTTTTTTTTCAAGCTTCACATGGCATATATCACCTTTTAAACATTCCTAGCCCTCATTTGTTTTTGTTTTTTTGTCTGAGCACTGTGAGCCTTGCAGGCCACTTTTGATTAACGCTGGACAGCTTTGAGTCATTCTCAGGTTTCATGTTGCTGTGTTTTAATGCAATGGTGAACATGGAGTTGGATTGATGTATGAATTCCAATCTGTTCAGGCTGAGATTGCATTGCCACATTGTCAAAACTGTATTGCATTTTAGTACCACATATGAACATGGCCCAAAGTGGTCTGTAAAATTCAGCATGAGTTTTGCTGTTTACACTGTCACAAAAACGACAGATTTTTGTATCACATGTGAGGAACATGGTCAGATTGGAGCCCAAGTTTTGCCTGTAATTTGAACATCTTTAGGCAAAGGGAACACTTACTGTAATCAAATTTTGGAGGAGATGATGGACAGGAATGGTGCTCCATCTGTTCCTGAAGATTTCTAGCAATTTCCAACCTCTAGACTAAAAATGTCCACTATAACATATGACTTCAATGAAAGAAAAAGCTAAATTGTGTTTTTATTTGTTGATTGCAGAGCATGTGTTTTCAGGACAGAAGTACATTCCTTGCCTGAGCTATTGAAACTACATCCATTTAACCACAGATATTATGATGAATTTTTCTTAGCTTCCCTCTAAAATTTATTTATTTATTTTTTAATTGGGCTAATTTTTCCCCACACCCTTTCCCCAAACACTAGAAGACTAAGGAAGATGTATTACAACTTATTGTAACCAACGCATTATATATAAAACAAAAATGACTTTGGCTAGCATTCTGCTGCCAGGGTGCAATCATTTGTGCTCCAATCATGTAAAGTTTTGCTAAATGTGTCCAAGTCACAGGATTTACAGTTGAAGGACTTTCATTGCTGTATTAAAGTTCTAGCTAGAGAAATGATTAGGTCAATATCATTTAGCTCAAAGAATCCTAGCATAAATAGATCTAAAATCTTACAGTGGGGCAAAAAAGTATTTAGTCAGCCACCAATTGTGCAAGTTCTCCCACTGAAAAAGATGAGAGAGGCCTGTAATTTTCATCATAGGTACACTTCAACTATGAGAGACAGCATGGGGGAAAGAATCCAGGAAATC
>CM074950.1:13751496-13779892 GCA_037577455.1 Pangasius macronema | reverse complement strand
TGTTTGTAGGTGACCAAATACTTATTTTACCGAGGTATTTACCAATTAATTCATTAAAAATCCTACAATGTGATTTCCTGGATTCTTTCCCCCCATTCTGTCTCTCAAGGTTGAAGTGTACATATGATGAAAATTACAGGCCTCTCTCATCTTTTTCAGTGGGAGAACTTGCACAGTTGGTGGCTGACTAAATACTTTTTTGCCCCACTGTATGCTGTCAGTGTACATGTGCCCTATGTCATAATCTCCATAAATCTGATCTACATGAAAGATCAAGAAGTCTCCAATCTCAAAAGTGCATAAGGTTGTACTGACGATGAATTCTGAACCTGTAAGATTTACCTGGGTATAAAATTAGACTGATAAAGCAAGTGTCATGACCTGCCTTACACCAAAATTAAAATCTGTAAAGCAGTGATAAACGGTAACCCTGAAACCAAATTAATTTACAATAGGACACTGATTTATAATGCTTGAGCAAATTCAGAATAGAACATGTGGTTAGAAATACCTCTGTAATTACAACAAAATGTTACGATAACTTACACAAAAGAAGTCATCTGTGTATGTTACTGCATTACAGTTTGTCAGTCTTACATTTACATTTACGGCATTTGCCAGACACCCTTATGCAGAGCGACTTACAATAGTGCTTTGAAATCGATCAAAAATACATTCTGCTATTGGCTCACTAGGTCACAAACTAGGCATATCATCAGTCCACAACTCTGTTGTGTGTGTGTGTGTGTGTTAAGTGCTAACTTAAGTAGTTTATGAAGAGGTAAGTCTTTAGATGTCGTTTGAAGACTGCCATTGACTCAGCTGTTTGGGCATCTAGGGGAAGTTCATTCTACCACCTTGGTGCCAGAACAGAGAAGAGTCTTGATGCATGTCTTCCTTGTACCCTGAGAGATGGTGGGACCAGTTGAGCAGTGCCACATTGCCACATGAGGTGTGATAAGAGCTTTGAGATAAGTGAGTGCTGGTCCGTTTTTGGCTTTGTAGGCGAGCATCAGTGTTTTAAATCTGATGCGGGCAGCTACAGGAAGCCAGTGGAGGGAGCGCAGCAATGGGGTGGTGTGGGAGAATTTAGGAAGATTGAAAAAAAAAATCATGCAGCTGCATTTTGAATGGCGCTCAGAGGCAGATCCGCCAGGAGTGAGTTGCAGTAGCCCAGTCTTGAAATGACAAGGGACTGAACAAGTCTTCTTTGGTAAATTAGGTCAATTCAACACACTGATGTTATTGAAGTAGGGAACAGATGACATGAGGACATGTCTGAATATACTGGATACACTGTCCAACTCAAATGCTGAAAAAGTTCAGAGCTAAGATGCTATTTTGGAGCAGGTGCAGTGTCACTCAGAGGGGTGTTACACCTACAACTCCCTGCTTGCCAAACAAGGGGAGGAGGAGACAACAAATAGGAGTGCACTCGTCCTTGGGTAGTATTCATGAACAGGCATGTAGATATTGGGGAATTGGATACTACATTTGCTTAGAATAAGAAATTGTATTACTGTCTCTATGTCTTCCTTGGACCTTGAAAAATAATGCAATGAACACACAAAGCGGATAAAAATGTGTTACGCAGACAAGTTAACTACCTAACTTCCAGGTAGAGCAGGAAGTTTGCTGCATAAAGCACAGCAAATCAAATGGTTGGTTTTAAAATGTCAATTCTTTCAAAGTGTTTTAGTATTTTATTTCTCAAATAGTATCGTCTACCATTTTGTAAACAGTAAATGAAATCACAGACTGCAATAACCCACGTGCAAGTTCTACTCCTGCAGTCTACATCTACTTGTTACCTCCATCGGGGCATCTAACAAACTTCACTTGCGCTAACAGCGTAATGTAACAGCCCTTAGGATGGCATTGAGGAATCCCCCGAGGGGGAAATGGCAAGGCCAAGTCAACCAAGCCGTGTTAAAAAGAGTATAAAAACTGCAAGGAAAATTATTAAACAAAATATGAAGACAACACAATCCCTAATTTTGATTCACACATCAAATAATCAAATTAATCAATCTTACGATGGCAGTTTATTATAAAAAAAGGAACAACAAAGTGAAAGTTAAAAAAAAAAAAATCCTGAATCACATTTTATTGACTAAAGGCATTGTATGCACTCCTTGCTGAACATAAAACGTAGCTATTTAGGTAAATGAATAAGTAATTTAACACTAAAATCTAAAATTACAGTGCAGTTGTGAAGAAGACAAACCCTAAATGGACAAAAACATACATATGAAAATTACATGAAATTTCAAAACAGCATTGGACTATGAGCCAATTCTCCTCTGGTTACAGGTCAGAGAAAGTAGCCACCTTCTCTAGTCCATTTATTTTCTCTTGGGTTCTGACTGCACTCACAGAGACAGCCTTACGGGCTGTGCGTGCCCCTCAGTTGTAGATGAAGTTAAACCTGTTTAGGAGGAAAAACAGTTGTAGGTATTAGCAATGTCTTGTCTGAGCCGACTATGCATGCTTGCATTTTCATAGACACTATTGCCGTTTTTAACCCAACAGCGTGGTACAATACGGTAAGGGTCCGAGTGAGATTACAGAACTGTTCATACTCTAATGGAGTACTTATATCTGTTTCCCATCTCCTGACAACTGCATGTGTAAAATTCTCCAGAGGTTGGGGTGATGACTACTGACAGTGCTGAGAGGTCAACTAATTAAATACTAATTGTGTAACCAGTAATTAATTACTAAAATATTATTTGAAACTGGCGAATTGATTTTCTTTTACCTTTTGTATGTGTATGATGCTATTTCTTGCCAACCTCAAAGGGCTCCTACTGAGCACATGACACAGTGAATTTTGAGTAATGATGGTGAGTAAACCACACCAATGTGCCAATACTTTAATCTTAATGGAAACAGAATGCTGAGTGCAAAGTTAACAATATTATGAAAAGTCTGACGAGCACGTTAAGAATTTTCTTTAAGAATTTGCTTGGTAGGCGTTTGAGGAACCAGCTTGTTTAATCACTTTAACTCTTCCTGTAGCTATTAGCTATCATTACCAGATCTGCCAACTTTCACATATTTTATATAGGAAAAATGTCAATTAAAAGGGGGAAAAATTAAAAAATGTATTAAATAGATCAACAACAAAGTGTAAACTCTAGCGAAAGTCTTCATTGCTGCTCTTCTGGGTCAGCAGGTCTGCATTACTCTTCTACCTGTTTCTCCACAGTGTATAAGCAGATTGCGTGATTGGTCACTAAAAAGTTCTTGTTGCAAGTGTTTTCTCTAAGTGCTGAGTTGTTTAAATGTTATTTTGGAGAAGATTGGTTTAAGTGCAAAATTAACATCAACTGACATTAAACAAAAATACACTAAAACACTTCTTCTGTGGCTGAATCTCAAATGGTGCATCAGGCATCTGCTGCATGCACTGTAATGATATTATGTTGTAACGTGTGCAGTATGTAGTGAGGATATACAGTGAACAGGAGGCCATTTGCAAGTCAGCCTGATCTGAAAATGGATCACAGTAGCACAAGAAAATCAAAATAAATACCACCAGGCAGGCAGACAGACATTTCTGTGAGTAAAATAAATCAAATTGAATTTAAAACATTCACTTTTCAGATAAAATCATGGCATTAGCTCTTCAAGCTGCCAGAAACCGACATGTGAAGTGTAAAAGAAACGCTGGCAGGCAATCACTGCACTGCTGTTGAAGGTATCTGGCATAAACCTTCGTCTGGAAGAAAAACAGTTCGGGCTTTTATCTCCAAAAATGGCAGTAGTCTGTCTGAGGAACAAATCTGTGACAATTGTTTCTTGGCCAGTCAGTGGGCTGCATTATTTCTAGGTTCATCCTTATGTACCTGGTCAGTAGTGTTGGTACTCTAATTGGGCAACCAAATTCAGTGGAAATGTAATGGAAAATAATGATTAAAAATGGATTTGTTAGAGCACTGTCCGGTGGAAAAGCGTTATTTCATACATCCAGTTTTGCTAGTACTAAGCTGCACTTGTGCATATGAAGCCAAAATGAGTGAGGCAAACACCAAAACAAATGGGCACAACTAATTTATCCTATTAGATTCTCAGTTAGAAGCTACAAAACTGACAATAAATAAAGTGTTATGCAAGGTAAACATGCTTAAAAAAAGGTTAGGTTGGAGCAAATCCTAGTAGATGCAGTCTTTAGTCAGTACAGAGAATTACAAATAAAATAATATCAGTCAAGGATATATGATCGCTGGAGTCGTGTCTTGTAGACTGAGAAGAATTACTGATTAGACACATTGATTAGACACATTATTTTCAAGTTATTTCTATTTGAGATCTACTTACTAAAGTAAAGAGCACCGATATTCATACTGACACTCATATTACAACGTAGTCATTTGGATCGTTATGGTCTCTCACCTGCTGAGTAACTGAGGGAGGCTGGATATAATGGGCCCGTATCCAGGAGCATTGTCGTAGAGCTCGAACAAGGGGGCTGCCACCAACTTGTAGTTTTTTGGCACAGCAAACAATGCTGGAATGCAAGCGCAGGTTAAGCACAACAGTCACATCTACATACACATGGAGGTACAGAGGACTATAGCCTTGTTAGGTCTTACCTTTCTCTTGTAACTGGACCAAGAAAAGCTTCTTATGTTCCTTGGGCTTAGTGATGTGTGCTGGAATGTAGGGGTACTGAAGACGTCCAGCATAGATGTAATGATTAAAAAAATATATATATGTCTTAATTTGTAAGTGTTTATTTTTCATTAAATGAACTATATTAAATTTCTATGCATTCCAGTGTGGGACATACAGAGGACACGGTGAACAGATCACTAACCTGTGGTGGTTCAAAATTGGGTCTCCACCAGTTTCCAATGCAGTCATCGATCACCCAGTCCTGCTTCACACCGTCCTGACGCCCCAAGATCTAGCCAAAGCACAGGTCCTCGTCAGTGAAGCTTCAAAGCTAAATGGAACTTTTCCTATGCATTGCTGTTGCAGCAACTGTTCTTAGACTGCACCTTGTTTTGCTGTGCAAGCAAACACCACATTCCTTTAAAGGACTTAAGAATGTGGCGTCACGCTGCGCTGACTATTGGGGCATTTCCGCTGATGTGTAATTTTTACATTTTTAAAATGCATTAGCGAGTACTCACTCAACATGACCAATATAAAATTACAATTAAGAAACAATTAAGGTCCACTCATTATTTAGAAGTTTGTAGTGACTGACTGTTTTTTTTTTTAATGCCACATTTTCTGCCCCTCAAAATGTTTATCAGTATAACGTTTTATACTTTTGAAGCTCTACATCAGCATGTCATGCAGTGTTTATTTGTCACAGCCAAACAAAACTACACTGCTTACACCTAATGTATATATAGAGTAGATAATGAAGACAAGGAGTCTGCCCAGACAATAAAGCATTTCAATCCCACAATGCAAAAACTAAATGACTTTGATTCCCAAGCTCTATAGGCCTGGCCCCAGTGATGTAGCATAATTCATCATATCCGACTTAAGAAAACCAAAAGATCCAGAAAGAGAAAATTACATTTCCCTGTTTCTTTACATCAAAGGACCAAATGTACAGACACCATTACAAGATAAGACTGAAATGAAGAGAAAACAAAAACAATACCTCTGTCATCAGCCGCTTTAAGCCCTCTACCTCATCCTCTCCTGGGTTTAACTCTCCACCAGGGCTGAAAGCACATGCCATTTTCACATAAGTATTAAAGGTTATAAATGTAGAGGTATGTGGAATGTCTTTCAGTGGCATTAGGATTAACAACTTTAAATACAATGCTAGAACTTATGATTGAGATACAGGCAAAAGAGAGATATATCTCAGGTCATGGAAACGTGTAGTTTTCAGAACTGTATAAAGTAGATGTCCAAATTTGACCATGTGAAGGGGTTTCGGAGATATGAGCTGTGTCTATGTAGGATTACAGAATTGATATTTGCTAGAAGTTCAAGTCACTTTGTCAGTGTGTACATTGTGTAGACACTCCACTCTGCCATTTTCATAGACAATCTCTTTTTCTATTCCTATCCTGACCCTGACCATGATCAAGCTGTTACCAAAGATATATGAATCTTATTCCATGCAAGCTCACCATGATTACACCATACATCCTGAGGTGGCATTGTTTCAACTGCCTGAAAACTATAATCTATCTGAAGAGTACCTAATACTAAAGTGCAAACAAATATCGCTTAAGTTCATATGCTATATGACCAAAAGTATGTGGACACCAGGCCATCATCATCAGTGAAAGGAAATTGTAATTCTACCGCATATAGAGACATTCTAGACAATCGTGTGATGGTCATGATGTAGGCTTAAAGTCCAGTTGTTTAAAGTAAAATAACGCATGTAGGTCAGACAGGAGATGAGGCTGATGTTCAGTATAACATGTCAGGATGTTTTATTCGTGTGTTCTTAGACATAATGTGGAATTCCCACCGGAGCGACCTGCATCAAGTGCTACAACTAGATAAAACCCTCTAGCATGCTCTGGTGCTCTCACAGGTCTCTAAAAGTTAAGAAAGCATATTTCCCCCTTTATCATTAATGTACTAAATGGTCAGCTGCAGTGCTAATGAGTGCTCCTGTGTCCACATACTTTTGGCCATATAGTGTGTATTAAATGGTATTCACTTTAATGCCAGATTACTGCATACAGTATGGCAGGTGCTGGGCACTGGGTAGGTTGCAGACTTACAGTTTGAAGAAGGTGGTTCCCAGCTGCAGCAGCAGGACATGAGGCAGTCTGTGCTCGTGTACAATCAGCACTCCCTCCACCGTGCGCCTCATCCCGATCTTCTCAAACTCTTCGCGCATGCGCTGGAACCTGGCGGCCACCGAACTGTCCTTTTCATACAGCGGCTCTTTTGTGCCAAACGTGTAATTGGTCAGAGGATATCTAGATCACAACACCGAAACATTAAAAAGGACCAAGGCACTGTCGGATAAGTAGCCGTGCTGCTAATAGCTTAGCCTCCCTGCTGCCTGCACAATGATAGTTAAATAGTCTGTAGACATTTCTTCTCTATAGCAACGTGCCCTTATAACTACTATACATTATATAATATATTTCATAGTTGCAAGTTAAAAACAAAAGTAGGCTTTACTCACAGGTTGATGGTCCTCTCCAGGGTTAGGGGTTTAGCCGGTGGGCTAATGTATTTGTTTCCGAACTGATTAACTCCTCGCGGCCAGCCGGTAGACGAGCGGTTCGGAGGAACAACTGACATGCTTTCTTAGATAATTAAAGTATATACTTTTAAAAAATCTACGTTATAGTGCACCAGCTGTTTTATTACCATTAAAATGAACAAAACGACTAGTGGTGCTCAACGAAGCAGTTTGTATTAGACGCAAAAACGAAAACACCGTACTTTGCCGTAAAACCATTTCCGGCGTGGGTACGTCAGTTCCTGGATTACGACACCGTGCCATGTTTTACGTTAACACCTTGGAAACAGACAGACTAAGGATAGAGTCAGAAAATGTTTTTTTTAAGTGATAAAATGCCTGATATTAAATATAATATATATGCGTATCATTTAATTGCTACTCTGAGATTGGGTTTATGTATATTAAATTGACACAACTCAATTACTTTATTCTGCTAGGTAGTTACCAAAGCAGCTAGCGAATTAGCATGCCAGCAAATATAAGAGCCTCTATCAGACACGTAAACGGCGTCGCCATCTTAGAGGGGGCGGCCTTCTATGTTTAGCTCGTCTACTTGAATTGGATTTAGAGTGCTAAATAAGTGCCAACTAATTTTCCAAACTTACGGTACACTGTCCAGAATTAGGATGTAAGAATTGTTGACACCTCAAAAATAATAGAACAAAGAATCACTTGTCATATGTGAAAACAGATTTTTCAAATCTAGTGTTTATTTTATGCGGGACCTGAGGCAAAAGCAAAAGACGGGTTAAAGCAAAAGTCTTCTCTGTCCACCGCTACTGCAGGAGGGTACAGTTTAAGTCGCTGCTTAGTGTTTTATTTTATCTAAGCTGAGGTTTTTAATATTTGGCGGTCTGTAGGACGTTGGGTAGCTAGCTGAGACTAGTTTGTGGAACTGAAGTGGGCTTGAGTCAAGGTCTGTCACATTCATTTTCTTCATTAGGATACATATGTTGTGGTAAATGTAGTGTTACACAAATATGTTGTTACGTAAATATGTAGTGTTACATAAATATGTTGTAGTAAATGCAGTGTTACATAAATATGCTGTTACATGAATATGTTGTGGTACATAAATATGTTGTAGTAAGTCATATATGAAGCTTATGTTTTATGATCTTGTGTTATTGCCGATTCATGTTATGTGAATTCTTTCAAGACTTGCAGATTTTATATTTACATTCAAATCTGACCATTCCAATACTTTTTTTTTTTACACACCATCAAATTCATCACATCCTCACTGCCTTCACACTAGCAAGTGCCGAGTCAAACTCACACAGCTTGCAGCCAGCGTTGCCAGCTCTTTCAGGGGAAAGTAGCTCTAAGTAGTGATACATGCTCAAAAAAGTCACTATAGTCACCAGGTGGCATCAGAGACTAATTTGAATATTCACTGGAAAAAAGAAATATGGACACGAAAGCTCCTCGAAAGCGTGTCTTTTGTTTGCTTTGTCAGAGAACGTAAAGCTCAAAAAAGACTACTTTAACCATACTTTTACTTTTTAAGTAGGTACTGGTACTGTACTACTATAGTGAACTTCAAACATTCATGCAAAATTTTGGACTGAAATTGCAGCACAGCAACAGTACTGGACAATAGCAATTTCCCCCTGGAATTAATTAACTTCGTTGAATCTTGAATCTTGAATCTTAGCAACAAGCTAGCCAGCTAATGTTTGTGATAACTTTAATGTTGATGGTTACCTTCTCAAAACAGTGACTAGTGACTAGTATGGCAAATTTGATAGATTTAACCAAGTATAAAAAATCTAAAGTCACTACTACCATGAACTAAGTAAAAAGTACAGAAAGGGTGCTTTACACTGTGTACAGCGGCCATGTTGGTTTGATGTCACTCTGTAAATGGGGAAGGAACTGGTAGTTGGGGGGCTCAACACAAAGTGGATTTTTTTCCTTTATAATCACTAGGTCTGGAGTGTGCTAGTCTGCTTATACCACAATGATTTGCCAAGGGTTACAATGTTTATTAATGAACAACGTCACACATCCATCCATCCATTTTCCATACCGCTTATCCAACACAGGGACGTGGGGGAGCCTGGAGCCTATCCCAGGGAAGGCAGGGGACATCATGGACAGTCACATATTTTAACGGTTAATGTTGTGGAACATCCAAAAGACAAGTTAGTTTTTATCACTTATGCTATAGCCACAATAAGCAGTCATTTTCTTGCCAGCCTCTCTCTCTCTCTCTCTCTCTCTCTCTCTCTCTCTCTCTCTCTCTCTCTTTCTCCAAAAAAAGTATTATTATGTGGAACAGCTGCCATACAAGTCCCTGTGTATAAGCTGTTACTATAGCAACAATACTGCATTCGAGCAAACACATTTAATATAAACCTATCGTTCATGTTACAGCCAGAACTACTAGACAAGCTGATGCGTTTATACAAAAATAATGTGCAGCTTTTTTTGTGGTACAGTAGACATCAGGATAGGTGTAGCTGAATGGTTCAGGCTCTGGGTTATTGCTCAAAAGGTTGGGAGTTCAAGCCTCTCTGCTGCCACTGTTAGGCCCTTGACCCTCTCTGCTGCAAACAGTACTGTGTCATGGCTGACCCTAAGCTCTGACCTCAACTTCCTACCAAGCTGGGATATGGGAAGAAATTGTACCGTGTTTGTGACAAATAAAGTTTCATCTTCATAACTTATTTCTTGTAGAAAGAAGTCATCTTTGGGTATGGTACCATAAACTAAATATTTGCATTTTTACAAAATACTGACATTTCTCTCAAGAATACAGACAAAAATAAGCAGTGGTTAAGCAGTGGTTGTAATACTCATATATAATTTAAAATTTGTAGTTGCATATCTAAAGTTGAATAATTCATGTTATTATTTATTAGTCCAATTATTCAAAACAAACTTGGTGACTACTGTATACTTTTCTAACACACCCCTTACTATCTCTCTATCTGCCTCATTTCAAAGTAGGTCAGTGGTTAGAATGGTCAAGACCTGCCATTACCAAATGGTGATGAACCATTTCTAAGTACATTAAAAATTAATTGACAACTTTTTATTTAAATGTCACTATCATACATCTTTTTAGCTGGTGTTCTGAACATAGAGATTTTATTCGACTTAAATGTTAAACCTGCTCTATAACCTCTGGGACAGAATGTATATACTCATTTTCAAAGACTGCTGACTCTTGTTCTAGTAACTTTGTGTTGCGAAGTTTAGGGGAAATGCCAAAGCTTTTGTAAAAAGGACATTTCAGACAACTCACACTAAGGAAGTGGCTACAATGTCTGTTCTGTGTCATTTTGCTGTACAGTACAATAAAAAATGACAATACTAAGGCTAATAAAAGCCAGTTACCCAGAAAGATGTAAAAATGAAAATGAAAGCTGAAATTCTGATCCATCATCGCATATTTATCTTTTGATCTCAAACCCAAATGTCTTCAGTGTATAGCAAAACCAAAAGACTTGGTCTTGCCATTCCAATACTTTTGGAGGGGACTATATGTATTAGACTCTATGCAGCTGTAACTATTAATACATGTAATGGTTTTGTTCTTATATTCTTCCCGTATTTCTTGTTTCTGGCCTAATCTATTCACTGTACATTCTTAGTTTTACTGCTGTCCTTATGAAATTATTCGTTTTTCTTTCAGTATACACAAGTGAAGATTTTAGAAGATTTTTGCTAAGTTGTCAATGTTTCTCTCGCTATCCCTGATATGCTAGGTAAAGGTTATTTTAAGGTAGTTTGGGTTTTTATATGATTATGAGCACATCTTTCTGGGTAAGTGGCTTTTATTAGCCTTAGTATTGTCATTTTTTATTGTACTGTACAGCAAAATGACACAAAACAGATGTTGTAGCCACTTCCTTAGTGTGAGTTATCTGAAATGTCCTTTTTACAAAAGCTTTGGCATTTTCTCTAAACTTTGCAACACAAAGTTACTAGAACAAGAGTCAGCAGTCTTTGAAACTGAGTATATACAGTCTGTCCCAGAGGTAACAGAGCAGGTTTAACATTTAAGTCGAATAAAATCTCTATGTACAGAACACCAGCTAAAAAGATGTATGATAGTGACATTTAAATAAAAAGTTGTCAATTAATTTTTAATGTACTTATAAATGGTTCATCACCATTTGGTAATGGCAGGTCTTGACCATTCTAACCACTGACCTACTTTGAAATGAGGGAGATAGAGAGATAGTAAGGGTTGTGTTAGAAAAGTATACAGTAGTCACCAAGTTTATAATAATAATAACATGAATTATTCAACTTTAGATATGAAACATGCAAATTATATATGAGTATAATAACATTTAGGTGTAGATCAGTTTCATTTTTTTTTTAAGAGAGAGAGATGGGTTCTAGTGGGTTCTAACCTTTTGTAAAAGTGTTTAAGGAAGCTATGGTTTCAAACACTCAGCGGTTTTTCACATGCAATATAGTTGCCGGTGTTTCCACACATCTGCACAACCTTCAAGAGGAACAACAGTGTTTTTGAACTCCAGTCTGAAACAAAGTGTTTACTCTTGGCTGTACAATTGCTTGACAATGGAGCAACGATGGATTAACAACGTTAGTTTCAATCAGACTTCTGAGTCTGATTTTGTCATCACCAACAGTACTGTGGGCTCCAAACAGGTAGGCGCTGCAGTATTTCTAAGCATGTGCTGCTTGGTTGGATTGCCCAGCAACATTGCAGTTATCGTCGCCATCGTTCGTCAATGGAACAAACGCATGAGCTTCACTATGAAGCTAATGCTAAACCTGGCTATAGCTGATTCTTTGGTCCTCAGTTTGACTCCTTTTGGAGTTTCTGGTCTGCTGTATGGATGGACTTTTGGCCTTTCATCATGCAAGATTCTGCTGTATGTCATCTACTGTGCTATGTATGGTAGTGTGTTGACTGTGACTATGATGGCTGCACATCACTACCACACAATTAAGTCAAAAGTTCCTAATCTCAGTGCACTGGAAAGACTACACAAGGCTCGTAGACAATTACTGTTAATTGGGCTCTGGGGTTTAGCCACAGTTTTTGCCTTGCCCATTCCTTTCATTCAAGATGTCCAGTTCAAGAGGGGATCTTTAAGGTGCCAGAGGACCATACCATCACTCTCTGGAAAGGTTACAGTTCTTGTGTTAGAGGTCCTGTTTGGATATGTCCTCCCTTTCATCGTTATAGCTGCATCTTACTGCTGGATCTGCAAGACACAGCTACAAGGAGGTAGAATAATTGAGGAACGGAAGAAGAGAATGAGAATGCTTGTGATCAGTATTGTCACGGCCTTCTTTATTTTCTGGACTCCTGTACATATCATCAACGTGATTGACATTGCTACTACTCTGACTAAGACATCGTCTCCAGCTCTCTATGATCAACTGAAACTGTTTCGTAGAGCAACCGGAGATTTGAGCAAAACTGTCTCTGTACTTAACTGCTGTGTGAACCCCTTTCTGTATGCAGTTGCATCAGGGATCTTCAAGAAAAGGAGGCATAGCCAAGAAAAGGAAAACAACACAGAAAACACATCAGCATAGTATTTCTTTATTCTTCTTAAACTGTTGTGTTGTATTTTATTGCTACGTGAAGCATTTTGAAATGTGTTTTATTGCATTTGGTGACTCCTGTTTGCTTTATATTGTGTATATGTAATGGACTGTATTACTTTTAGACTGAGACTCTTTTGTGTTTTTATATCTAGGTTTGTGTTCATATTATATGGTGTTCATAGTATTTCATTTTATTCATATGTTTTATTATCATTAGTATTATTATTGTTAAAATGTTGTGTTATATTTTATTGCTTTGTTAAGCGCTTTGTGAATGAAGCTAGAAAAATGCTGTAAAAATAACAATGTGCTTGTCTTGGCTAAAGGAACATTTTCGCTTCCTTAAAACAGACTATTTTCATTTATTAAAAAAAAGTGTTTAAATACATTATTGTACAATTAAAGCCATCAGTAGAATGTATTCTTGAGGAAATGTTCTTTGTGGATTTGTGTAGTCTTTTCTTACAGTATCTTTCACCCCCCGTCATTTGGTTATTATAGTGTATCTGAGGCTAGAAGGCTAATGTATCATTTAGGTTAAGCTAAGTTAGGTTCAACTTTATTGTCATTGTCAGAGTACATGTACAGAGACAACGAAATGCAGTGGTGCATGGTGACGCAGCAGGAATGAATCTCACTGTAGAGGAGGTATCTTAGGGATCAGTGATTCCTCTGCAGTGTCTTCCTTAGTTCCTATAGGCTGTATGAGCAAAATGTCGCTAAATCTACTCTGTAGTGATGTTAAGCACTTGATGCTGAGTATATGCCCAGTGTATCTATATAGGTACTTTCCAGGTAGTTAGGCTACATTAACATTAGCTTGCTGGCAACTGTTAGCAGCCAACAGCCTAACCTCCACTCATCAGCTAATTCCCAAAGATATTCATGGGCATTTTTTTCCCCCAAAGAGTGTAAATACAAATCTCTGTAGGGTTTTAAATCTCCGCCAGGTCTGAGTTTGACACCCCAGAGCTAAATCAGAGACTGTATGTAGACATGTGGCTAAATCCAACACTTGATGCATTTTTAATTCAATGATGAAAGGGCACCAGCCTCTAAGAGATGCTCTATATCCAAGCGTTTCTGATACCAAAACAGCTAACTGTTGACCAAGATGACCTTCTTTTCTACAGTGATGGTTTTAATTGGATACTTAAAATTGAAATTGAAATAAAATGTGCAGGAGCCCATTCAGCTGTCATCACCGAGAGATAAGATCTTCAAGATTTGTAATGAGTACTTTGTACCTCTAAATAATAATGTAATGAGAAAAAGGGAAGTATTTTTTCTTGGAAGTGTAATTAAGTAAAAATACAAATATTCAATTTCAATAATACTCAAGTAAAGTATAGATACCACAAAAATAATACTTAAGTTTGGTAACGATAAACGGTAAAAAAAGAACGGTAAACAATTACCTAAGTGTTTTTCAGCCCGGTAATAGTGCAATGCTTTGCAACACCATTTGAGGGAAATTTGAAGTTTCTAAAACATCAGCATCAGCTTCACAAAGGACACTTATAGAAACACTGATCTGGAGCTGGTTATAAAGCTAACACTGTTACAGAGCTCACTATGATCACACTAATATTTTTTTAAATCATACTAACATCTTATTGCTAGATCAATAAGGCCTATAATGAATATTGCTTCCATCTTCAATACTCAGCTGAAGCCACAGTAGAACTGGTTTTCTGGAATAAGTCCAGCAGTTAGCAGCTTCATACCAGGCAGTAACCATAAGATATTTTGCAGTACTGTGTTGATAAGATTTTAAAACAGACAACAACTAGATCCTATTCTTTTTTTAAACTAAATATAGCTTGGTAAATGGCCTGACCCCTATAATTTCTAGAAGAATGAGGAGAGCAAGATAATTAAAATAATTAAAACATTAGATATATGGATTTTTAAAAACAATATTATAATTATGAAACATTGTTATTATTAAGTATTGTTATTACTGCTTATCCCGTCTTTGGTGCTCACCTTTTATGGCCTGACCATCACTGGAACTTATTTCCATTGTTTTCAAAGCACAACAATGTTTTAAGTTAAAGTGAAAGAGGAACTATAACTCCAAAATCTGATTTGTAATGTGTTTCCAAATAAATTTGCTTTACCCACTTACAAGAATCGTTCAACAAGAATGCGTCTCAACATCAGAGACAAAAGGCTACAAAAAAGCTGGTAAAGTAAACTAAGAGTGACTTGTAGCCAGGTAAACCTAACCGCCTCAGTAGTAAGAGTCCCAGCTTAATCTACTGCCAATGGTAATGAGAGTGAAGAATTGCCTAAGCATCTTGCTCTTCATTAACTGCGTGTAGTCTTTAATATCACACCTAGGAGTTAAGACGAGATCTGAGCTGTAGGCTAGGTTTTATTTCATAAAGCATAGCAAACCTAACTGGTAGATATAATATTCAAAGAGAGCAGCTTAACCAGACTCTAGGAACTAAACTAAAGTAAGACAGAAAAAAAGCAGCATGGTTATAATTTATAATAAGTTAAACTTTCTAATTTACCCTTTTTTTTTGTCATGGCATTTTGTAATGTAACAGTATTCCCATTCTTTGTGTACAAGTAGACTTCCACAGAGATCAGACTGGCTTGATCAATTTTTTTAATGAAAATATATTAAACATATATTTTCCAGTTATGCAATATACAGTATGTTTTTAACATCGCAAAGATATTCCAAACCCTTAAACACAGATCTGAGGATGAAATAACATTACTACAAATACCAAGTCAATATTTATTTCCACTGTGCTCCTTTTTTTTCAAACTGGATAGGGATTCTGTCTATATGCACAACATGTAGTACTTAAAAATAAAACCACGTTCACCAACTTATTTCTGCTGACATATTCTGATATTCAAAATACAACCAACAGGGTGTTAAAAAGCCAAGAAAACATTTGAGGCAGATGGATTTTTTTCTCAACATTGCCCTCCAGTGACAAACATTTTGCAAAAGGTGAGTGAAAACACCACATTACAGTATAGTGAAAGAGCCTAACTCTTAGCTGATCTTTAGGGGTTCAATAAAATGTACTATTTTAATACACTAGGCGTGTAAAACTATGAGGTGGTTAAACATTTGTATAGAGCTATTAAAAGAAAAAGAGCCTACTCATAGGAACAGACCTGCCATCATGATTAACAGTCATTAACGGTCAGGAATGTGCCAAAAGGAAAAATCTTTTTCAGTTATTAAACAGACCCCTTTGGCTAATATGACCCTGTCCAGCAGGGTATAGCACTGCAATGGAGAACGGCTTTGGCATGCTGCTAGATACGAAGCCTTATCTAGAACACAGGAAAAATCTGGAACAGTGCACAGCAAGTCACAGAAATCTGTTAAAAAAAAAATGCAGACTATGACTGGAGTGGGAGAAAGGCGGGTAAGCATACTGAAAGGAATAGCAAGTATGTTGGGAATAAAAGTACTTAAAAGTTAAAAAGATCTACTCTTTTCTCACATGTTTTATAAGCAGGATTCTCCAAATCCAACCTTATTTGTGGAGGGACTATCTTCCGAGTCGGTTTCATTGGAATATTGTAGCAGATAAAGCGAATTGAATTACCTTTCCCTCATTGATGCGGTCTATGTGTACAGTCTACCAGACAGCTCACCATAATGCTTTGCTCCCACCCTGAATCAGCCCCGTTGATTAAAAGTACAAAGCACTGCATGTCTGCCGCCATCACTTCCCTCATGCTAACATACAAATTTATTAAAAATCCTCATCACTGATGAAAAATGGCATTAAGTACTTCTACATACACATTTAAAATTCTAGACACCCTTAATATCTCATCAGTAATAATAAGAATGATGACAATTATTGTAATCAGGGCAATAATTACATTATAACAATAATAATAGTGAATAATGACTAAAAACTACTTTTCAGTTGTTTTTTTTTCTCCTCTCTTGTTCAAAAAAGATACAGTTCATCCTTTCTTGTTGACCCACTACTTCCCCATCTTCTTACAGAAACTTATATATTTACATAAATTCATTTACAACCCATAGCACTATTCACTGATAGTGTTTATAGTCTTTTTTTTTTTTTGGGGGGGGGGATGTTGGGGGGATGAATAAAAAGCACAAAGCATGGACATGGAACGAGAAAGTGGGACTCCATGCATGTGTGATCTCAGTGTTTCTATACGCTCCCATGTTTGTTTTCACATGGCGAGGAGGTGATTGAGGGCCATGCGGAATTGCTGGGTACAGCCAGACAGCTCGCGGACCCTCTCGGTCATGTCCCGTGCTGCCCCTGGAGATGGGTACTGTAGGGCTGCAGTTTTGGTGCTAACTACAATGTCTTTCAGCTTTTCACAGAGCGCATTGCTGTGCTGTGCCACCCTGCTCCGCACCTCAGGGGACTTGGCCTGGCGTGAGACTGTATCTCCAATGAAGACCAGCTTATGGGCACTGAGGATGACGAACTTGCTGTGGGCGACAAAGATCTTGGGCGGCTGATTGTTGTTGATGGATGAGTAGAAAGCATCGATGGCGTTGGTCAGCGTGGTGATGTTGGCCTCACACTGCTCCGAGTAGAACAGGAGCAGTTGCCGGTCACCTGCACACAGCTTGCTGCGCGACGGCGGTGGGTAGTGTGGGGGCGGGGTCCAGCCCGAAATGTCATTGTTGATTGGCCGGCTGACTTCCTGCTCTAGCCTCTCAAACTGCTTGAGCTGCAAGGAAGGATGCAAAGAAGAGAAAATCATTATTTTCACAATTTTTCCTGTTTTTAATACAATACCAATATCAAAACTCTGAGTATTGCACAGTACTGATCTAATACTGACATTCTTGAAATGACAGAGCTGGAGTGTTTACAAGCTTCTGATACAAAACATTGACATGATGGCAACATGCTCACATGCAAGACCTGTGTTGTCATTTAACATAAGATTCAGTATTGTGCAAAAGTCAGACACCATTCTTTTGTTTTCAATCAAATGGCCATTCAGTACTTATTTATTTGGTGACAAACAATAATGAAGGGAAAATAATGTTGTTCTTCTTTAGGCTGCTCCTGTTAGGAGTCGCTACATCACTGGTCCACATATTTGATTTGGCATACTTTTTACACTGGATGCCTTTCCTGATGTAACCCTCCCCAATTTAATCTGGGCTTGAGACCGGCGCTGAGAGAGCACTGTCGTGTCCAACCCCAGTGGCTGGGGTCGGTTCACTGGCCAGGAATCGAACCAGGGCAACGGCAGTGAGAGTGTCGAGGCATAAGCACTAGTCCTCCAGGGACCAAATAAAGGGAAAATGTACAGTACATTAATTCCATTTTCAGTCAGCCATGCAGAACTTATTTATGCAGGTCAACATTCAATCAAGTTCAATATTAAAAAGAAAACATTTGAAGATTTCATATGTTTCGTGTGTATTGTGAACAATAACAACAATGAATAAACATGATGGGAAATTGTATTTAACAGAAAATCAGTAAAAAAATGTTTTATTATATTGAACATTAAAACCTGCATAAATAAGTCAGAAATTAATGTACTTTACATTTCCCCATCATTATCGCGTGCCACCAAATGATTAACAATAAGTACTGAATGGCAATTTCACTGAAAACAAAAGGCACAGTAATGTACATCATATTTAACATTTGATCTGTTTCCAAGCCAGCAGCATTTTTGACCAGCCTTGATACCAGTACTCAGTATTGTACTGATGCATCATTACTAATCATGTTAAGACTGGTGTTACATGCAGTGCATCATTTTCATTTTATGTGGTATAATTCCAATTATATGACATGGTGTATTAATGCATTTAAGTGAGCACTTTGAGGAACTCCACTCTCACATATCACATTTCACTTTTGCTTCAGGTCATTATTTTCATATGTGTCGTGTGTTTCAGCTTTGCAAAGTCTTTATGTCATATCTGCTTCCTCAACATTATACTGTCACTTGCTATTTAAGCTTAACTAAGTTAAACTTTAAAATGCACAATTTAAAATACAAATATGTTCTAATATTTTATAAATACTGCTATTTTTTTTATCATTCACAAAGCCATGTAGTTAGTGACTGACCTGCTGCTGCTCTAGCTGGGTCTTATTGTGTCTGGTGATGTTGCCTTTTTCCAGCAGCTGTCGCTGGTTCTTCTCAAACTCCTCCTTACCCTAAAAGACAACAAATCCTTTATGGCTATATTTCATCAGGGTTTTCATCATAAACTACAGCTTGTATAGCATTTTTATAGTTTCATGTTTTTTTCTGCCCTGAGATGCACAGTTAAACTTAGACAAAAGATCAAGAAAAACACAAAATTTAGTTTGCACTGATTTTGGCATATATGTCATTTCAAATATCGCCAAAAGGAGGCAGTGTGGGTTAAGCAGACAAAGCCATTTTCATCTGCAATATCTGCAGTCCCTTTGTTTGCCACCATAGTGGTCGACACTTATCAAAAAATAGCTCTTTGGCTGAGAAATGTCTGCAATAATGTCTGCAAAAAATGTACCACACAGTAAAGTCCATGCAGCTGGAATAAGAGAAGATGTATTTGGGCTATGAAGAGAAAACAGGCCAGAACATGGTCAGGAGTGATTGATGATGACACCTTAAGCGCTACACTAGGGGATTAGTAGTGGAGCCCACATGAGGGAGGACATGGAGGCCATTGCTCACTCTGACGGCAGTGCAGCCATGTGAGAAGCCACCTGCACCCTGTCTTCACACCTTAACTTGAAGCCAGTTACAATTACAGCCTAAGGAAGGTATGGCCAAAAAACCCCACAGCACTAGTCTTTTCTCTAGCCTTTCCTCATATTTAGTACACTGAACTCTTTATTAAGTGATAAGATGAAGATGAATTATTAAAGTAGGGCTTGCTTGTTCGTTTGTGATCTCTGCACCATATATTCAAATATGTTGCAGTAGTTTGACTTACTTATTTACTTATTTACTGATGGTGGTCAAAGTTAAATGGGTTACAGAAAATACTGCATAGCTGTAGTGGTAATAAGGCATTATTTTTTTACTGGTGAGGGTAAAAGTCAAAGGTTTAGCTTGATTTGGCTCCTGTACCTGTAAATGTACATAGTCATAGTCCTCCATCCAGCCTTCCTCCGTGGTTTCATAAGGCCGCTCAGGAGGCTCCTCTTCAGCTGTGAACTTGGGTGGAGAGGGCAGGGGACGTGACTGGATATTGGTCCTGTCGGGTGGGCCTGTCTGATAAGCTGAGACATTAGAGCTGTTGCTGCTCAGCTGGCCCAACACGTCTGAGGTCTGCTGCTGCTGCTGCTGCTGCCTGTTTGTCCGTTTGAAGAGCAACGTCGCATTGCCATGCAGGAAGGATGCTAGCTGCTTGGTGTCATCGGGCACAGCACGAGCACACATGACAAGCCGGTCCAGGTCGTCCCCACCACTGTTTGCAGCCGGTGCTGGGAGAGCAGCAGGAGCCCAGCCCAGGGCATCCAGTGCCTGACTGTGCTTGAGCAGACCTTGGAAGGCCTCGTCCATCTTCTGCACCTGCTTGCTGAGCTTGGCCTGTAGTGTACGGTCAGTGGCCTGGGCAGCATTGGCCACAGCACCACGAGAAAACTCCAGCAGCTCCCTGACTGATGCTCGTAAGCATTCAGATGCCCGTCGAATGGAGGGCAAATTGGCATCCATCTGGGCAGGGCTCCTCCAATCACCACTGAAAAAGGACATAAGCATTGAAGCTGAGGTATCCACAGCCTGCTGCAGGCGTGACAGCCGCTCCATGGCCTGCTCAAGGTCTAGGGAAAGCAGGCGGGTTGGCACTGTACTGTCCCTCACTGGCACTGTGTCCAGGGATGACGTGGACAAGTTACTGCGTGTGCTGCCTGTGCTGGAAGCAGATAGGCGCTTGAAGCTCACTGTCAGTTCCTCTGTGGTAGCACCCGCTGCATCACGTACCACCTGTGGTGGGACATCATAGACATAGTCACCTGATTCCTCAGCAACTGGTGGGCGCTCACGTGGGAAGTCATAGACGTCACCCTGGTGCAGGCTGCTGGGGATGTCATAGATTTCTTGTGCCTCAGCCTGTGGTTTGCCAGCTAGCTGAGGGGGTGGAACATCATACACATCTTCGGGTATCGTTGGTTCAGGATTGGCTGCATTTGGGCTTGGACTCTTCATTTTGGCAAAATGAGGTGGGACGTCGTAGGTCTCCTCCTTGATGAGTGCGTCTGGAACGTCCTTACTCACAGATGGGGGAAAGTCATACACCTGTGAAGGAGTACAGATAAGGAGTACAAATAAGTCTGGTGTAATTTACACTCCTTGGCAACCTAAATCAGACTTTAACACACATCAAACAGTTATTACATCTTATAATAATCTACTAAAGTCCCCAGAAGGTGGTACCATTAGGTGGTACCATGACCTGCTGGGTCACAGCCAATGTTTTCCACTCATTATGCAAGATTCGAAAGGCCGCAGTATTCCTGTTAAATGCAATATAACACACCACACATCTCTAAACTAACAACCTTGTCTCTTTTGAGAGACCTCTCCAGCTCAAAGATGTTAGGTGTCCTGCATTAGTTTTATCAAACGGAAACATATCTCTGTGTATGTATGCATGTCTCACCATTTGCTGGGAGAGCAGCTGGTTCTTGTCCACGCTTGGAGGGGTGTCATAGATTCCCTGTACATCTCTGCTGGTTGGTCCTTTCATTACCATGGGAGGAGTGTCATATACCTGAGTATAAAAAAAGCACAAACACGTTGAAAATATGAAGGTAGTTTTAAAGACATTCTATCTTTTCCCTCATTCTTGCTAGACCAAACCCCGAACCCCCCTCCAATGCTTCCCTACAGCCACTGATATTTTTCTGTGTCCTCCTCCTTCCCTCCCACCATTCTCACCCATATCATGGTGGAAAAGAAATAATTGATATAGCTGGATGAAAAAGAGTCAGGGTAGCAGACATATGATAAACACGATAGAGCTCCACTGCCACTTAGAATCCCATATCACACTTACACACACCTACATGCACTGAGAGATCAGTGACGCGTGACAGAAGACTGTACCTGATGGGAACAATCAGCAGATTTGCTACACTTAATCCCTCACCATCCCTCACACCAGTCCTTCTGCTACCTGTCATATAGCCCTTTTCCACTGAGAAGGTGCTTGTGTCTAATTTTAAACCGTTTCCACACACCCCAGTCCAGTAGCTTATTTGTACTAGATCCAAGAACTGGTGACAGGGGCCCTGTGGAAGGTGTCATCTAGTTGGATTTGATTTAAGCTACAAATGAAGCTTGTACAGTTTGGGAATATAGAAAATAAAATAAAAACACACACACACATGACTAATGAACCCATATGCATGTATCTCCACCTAAAAGCAACCACAATGATAACTTATTACACTACTGTGTATATTGTTTGCACATAAATATTTCATATAAACATTCATGTTGCTCTGTTATTTCACTTCAGCGCTATATCATCCTCTTAGCATACACATGGAGAAAAGTGGGTAGAGGAGAGTGAATATTCTCCATGTCCTATTAGAACAGAGAGATTATTGAGGCAGCTGGGTGAATAAGAGTCAGGGGAGTACTGATACATGTAATAGGACCCACTGCCACTGTTATTCTCAACTGTTATTCTCCCATCTCTCTCTCTCTGTAGTGTCTGATCACAACCTGGTACAAGCCAAACACCTTCTCTGTCAAGCCACTGCCTTATCTGTACTCTCTAAGGCATTCCTTATCTCCTTCCCCCTTACTCTTTCCTTCTCTGTATCTTTCTCTCCTCTCTCCTTTCTCTGTATCTTTCTCTCCTCTCCCCACTCTTTCCTTCACTGTCTAGCTGTGTCCCTAGGTTGTGTGTGTGCATGGTCCTTGCCATGGGCCAGTTTTACTCGTGTGTGTGTGTATGTGTGTGTGTGTGTGTGTGACACAGAGTGATGCACTGAGGGAAAGATCTTGCTGACAGCCATTTCAAGCTCACAAGTGTACACATAGACTTTCTCCCAGACATACACTGTAGTCCCAGGACATTTGCTTCATACAGTTTGAAAGGAAATTCAGAAACACACACACAAACAAAGTCGACCTTCTTTTTCAAATGCCTCTAGCCACTGAAATATGTGCTTCCCCTGCGAGTAATGCATGACCTCCTCCAAAAATAAACTCCAATCCAATATGAGTTTGACAATACACACTGAGAGAAAAAAAAGAGGGAGGGAGGGAAGAGAAGGGAAAGAGAATGAAAGCAAAAGAGACTGCGAGATAGCATGGCTTTAATAGTCCAAGCCCATCAAACATTAATGAGAATGGAAACACTTTACAGACAAATGACGCCTGGTAGAATGTCTGAGCTAACAGAGGAAAAGTCAGCCATCTATCATCTGTACACACACATCAATCAAGTTCATGACACAAAAAAACTCTAATTGGACAGCAAGGTTGGATATAAAAGTGCAGATATTAATACGACAATGCCATATTAGCATATAGCTCACTGAAGTGCAGGTGGCTGGACTGAGCTCAGCTCGACTCTTAATTATTGTCCTACAGCCGCAGTGGAGCTCAGTTCTGACCTTCAGATTTCAGGGGATTCTGGGTAGGTCGCCTATCTGAGGCATTGTTCATGGCTCAAGTGAAAGAGCAAAGGGTTGCACTGTCTTTGGGTGTATAGGATGGCAAAGTTGCTTTTACCTTCATTCTTCTGTCCTGGCCATCTTGCGAGTGTGCTAGGTCACATAGACCAAATGTACTGAATCTTACATAAAGTGTGTGGAGCAGCTGCTTGACTGCTTGACTGGTTAGCACAACACTAGAATTCTTTGATCAAAGGGTGTAAAATCATGTATATGGCATGTATATGTCAATGCTATGCCAGAGGTATACTATATATATATATCTGAGGATATAGTTATTTTCCTCATTTTCACCAAAACAATATGCTCAGTGGTCATTATACCTCATCTGATCTGATACATTTGATTTTAATAACCTGCGCTTAATGTTCAGTTACCTGCTGGTTGTATAGGCCACGGGTAGGTGGAACGTCATAGATGTCCTGGGAGGTAGGCAGGTGTCGGGGGACATCATACTCATCTTGTTCTGTGTTCCCCGTGTCATACACATACATTTGGCCAACCCGTGTGGGCACCACCACCTGAGATAGAGACAGAAGGACCAATACAAGGTTAAATACCCAATCTGTTTTGCTTTGGAGGAGGACCGTCAGCAGCACATACGAAGCTTCTCTGCCTGGTTTACACTCATCTTTACAATAACTGGCAAAGGAAACAGATTTGTCCCAGTTGGCAGCTGGGGTCCAGACTGCACTTTTGTTAAAGCATTTGTTTTCTGAAACTTTATAACTGGCACTAAATTCTGCTCCAGTGACCTTTATGCCTTGGTGTTCCCTATCATTTCCATCTGAACAGGGGTCCTTGGGGGTCACCGTGGGAACAAGAGCTGTCCTATTGTCTGCCTGTTTACTCTCTCTCTTATGGTGTCAGAACTGTGTCAACTTTCCCAGCCTGAGAAAGAAAAACACACTCATCGTCTTATTTTGATTACACTGCAGACTCGCAACGTTGAGATGTCTACTGCTCACTGATACATGTTCCACAACACCACTCCCTTTCATAACAATGTGACTGAATATGTCTACTCAAAGCATAACATGTTGTACTCTACTATAAACCATAGTATTATATTAAGATGCATTTAGTTATCCTTAGCTATTCATACTGTAGGTGTTATATAAGAGGCTATCATTTCTGCTCCAGACACCTTGTATGTATAGCTCTGTGCATGTGTCTGGGTGGAACATACAAGGAAAGTAAAGTGTGTGTGTGTGTGTGTGTGTGTGTGTGTGTGTGTGTTCTTAATAGGTCTAATTTACCTATGACATTGATCCCTTGGAGTCACTGAGATATATCTGTACTTCAATCAGACCAATCCTTCATTCAATCCCTTATTTACGCCATCTCACCATACCACAGAAAAATACTCCATCATCACTATACACATACGCACACATACACTCATTCCAGTGACATAAACACTAATACAGGAGTGTTTTCGGAAAGATATGGGCAACCAAATTAGGCCGTTCTTCTTCTTAGAGTCAAATAAAGACAATTTTATTGATAAGGATTGATGGGCATAAAAATTGTGAAATTTAGGGTGATTGAGTCGATGGCTGTTTTCCCAGTGTTACACATCACTGCCAAAAATACAAAAGAATCTGATGTTCATTCTTATTAACGTCTTCTAGTGATGCAAATCAGGCAGGATGAAGAGCCTCACACAGAGAGATGACAATTAGAACATTAGCTGAAGCCTTGGGTATCTTCAGGTATATGATTTTCTTCACCTTCACTGTAGAAGTATCTCTTTCACATCATGTCTTACACGCATGCACTCAGTAATGCAGTAAACATTGCCTGAAAAATCCTCATCTAATTACTGACCCTTATCCCGTAGCTCACGATGAGAAAGAATCACTGAACTTTAACTTTGTGTGTATATTTGGAAGTATGCTGAATGACTAATAAAAGTCCCTCTGATCCTGTAATAATATTTGCTCTCTCTCCCGTGCCGATGGCCCGTCACTAGCTATGCGTAAGTTGTTAGCCATTAAACAAATCTGACACTATGTCGCTACTAATTCAACTCAAACTCCTCAAGTGTGTCATCCCATCCTCCCATCTCTCTCTGCCACTTCAAAAATGAATGGCTGAAGAATGACACATTGTTCCTTATTTCTGACAAAACCGGCACAACTCAGTCTCCCTCCGCCTCTCTCCCTGCTCTGTCACCGCTCCCCAGTCACGGCGGTAGCTAATGGGAACATTCTCCATGGTGCTGTACACACTTTCACACACATTTAGGCTCCTCTGCAGGTGTGTGACCTTACATACACACAGGAGATGGCCTGTTTTGCTGTACTGCAAATTCTGAGATAACACTGGCGTACCAAAATAAAACCAGAATGTGTGTACCTCATGGTCCAGGGGCCAAAATGCTCACACTATTTATAATTCGCTTCCTCTGGAGAAGCCATTGTAAACCATAAGAGAAAAATGTAAGATATCATGTAAAGGATACATATACAATATATATGAATGCATATAACATAAGTTAACCCAGTAAGTACCAATGCCACACTTTCATGTAGTTTTTTTTTTTAATTATTATTTTATATCTTGGTTAAATATCTCCATTAATATAGTACATAGTTTAAGGGAATAAATTCACAAATATTCCCTTAATCTATTTATATTTGCATTTCTGGTGATATGAGACATGATGTGTGTAAGCTTTTCATTATGTAATTATTAAGGAAATAGAGTACCAAGAATTGGGAATTACAATGACCTGACTATTTATTTTATTTTACAATTGTATGTATCATTTAGATATAGTTTATTATGTATCATTTAGATATAGTTTATTATTTATATAATGTAGTGACAATGGACTGAATGTCTATTAATAAATTACATATACCTAAGTATTTATATTCAACCTTTTATACATTTTTTGTAATATTTTCACCAGTCTATATTTTACAGTCTAATTATATCTTGCTAAGCAATCAGTCAATCAGTGTCCAGGCTTTTATATATGTGTATATTTTATATCGATATCCTCCCATAAAAACAGTATTGTTTAGTGTTGGATGGACTGTAAATATTTAAGCGTTTTTTCATTTGGTAAAATTAAAAATGTATCATATAAGATGCCCTCCAAGTTTTAATTAATAATGTATCAAGATATTTTATCCTAAATAACATCTTATGTAATATTAACCAAAAAAAAGAAGAAATTAAAAAGAACAATTAAGGCTTGTGTTAGAAGGATTACACTATAGAGAAATGCAGATAATCCTTTGACCCCTAGAGCTATACAAGAAAACAATCCCCCATGCATTTAAATAGATTAAAAGCCACATTATCCACAGCTAAACGTGCCAGTCCATTTGAATACCTTTCACTTTTGCCTTCCGCCCTAAGCACCTCCAGGAGCCCACTGAGACCCACTGAAGGGCTTTCCCGAAAGAAACAGCAATCAATAACGTGAATTATCAATGAGTGTGGCAGAGAGCCATATGGTTCACCGACTATCACCCAACCTCTCATCAATGTAACTAAAAGGATGCTTGTAAATGAATGAGAATTGAGTGTGTGTTTGAGGAGGGTGGGGACCAGCTGTCACAACATTCATGGGTTGGTTGCCTTAACGATGATGTCACTAGGAGACGTGGGTCCTCCGCGGTGCCGTGCTGGACAAGGGGAGATAACAGTGCAGCAGTGACCGTCTGACTGCCAGGACAACTGATCAAAAGTCACGATCACAAAACCCCACCGAGTGTGTAAGGGTCACCACTGAAGTGAGGAACAGATTGCATACCATCAGTCCCCCCCCAAGCACCACTCCAAAGTCTTAGGACTCCCCATGACACTAGCTGTGAACCCAGCTGACACAGTAACACATGCCACCACTCAAAATTAGTATTCAAGCCACTTGGGAAACTGCTACTCTCCGAAAGGCATGTAATGTGCCAAAGGGAGTAACGATATTAGTATTTATAGATGATGAAATGCATTTTTTTTACTTATGCCATCAAATTAAAGAGTTGTTCTCTTCTAGAGTATAATAAGCAATAACAATAACATAAGAATATACACTGACTAAATATGATCTCATTTTTCCCATTCTCTCTCAGCTGTTTAACATCCTCACCATAGTAACATTATCTTACAGTTAAAGATTAATTAATAATCCTGACTGTGTGTAAATTTGAAAATCGTATTACTGCTTATATCATCCTGATGAAATTAGTGTGTCCGTCTTTATTTTAAACTGGACTGTACCACTTCAGCTTCAGCAGTTAGTAAAGTTAACCTTAATCAAAGTAGTTGGACACAATGCACTGGCTGGCCACATAACATGAGCTTTGAGTACAAAGAATGATCAAATTTCAAACACTTTGACATCACAGTGCTCTCTCTCTCTCATCTCATGCATTTATATGTACTGACTCAATACACACAAGCTGATATATAAGTGGTCATGCATGACAGTACACTGTTAACCCCAACAACTCACACACTGGCCATCTGTGGAGCAAGCTGTCCTCGTCTCTCTGTGGTTTTGTTTTAGGTCACCGAGTGCAGGTAGGGGGTCTCCGTGTGTGTGTGTGTGTGTGTTTGTGTCTGGGTGGCGTTCACATTGCCATTGTTCAGTCAGAGACGAAAAGTTTTACTACCTCCACTGTCCACAGCACTTGTGTCTGCATCTGTTTATTGTAAGAATGGGGATGAGGGCAGGATAAAGCCAAATCATTTCTACCACAAGAGAAAGGCTTTCTTCATTTGTACAGTCTCAGAAATGCATGCTGGGGCTCCATGTAATGGTGTGTAATGCACATGTATTGTATATGTCATGTATCATTACACCACAACTAGTGTGTCTATATGTATTTTATGAAAACACAGCCATTAAAGTGGGGTCAGGGGTTTTTAAGTCAGGGGACTTTTGTAGTATTTGGTGCAGTTCTCTTCAAATGTCAATGTAATATCTAGCCTTGGAAAAACTCTAGTGTCTGTGAAACCTCATGCTATGTAAACAGGACAAGAAATAAATGATGTGGACCAC
>CM074950.1:13710843-13745890 GCA_037577455.1 Pangasius macronema | reverse complement strand
TGCAACAGTGCGCTCTCAGTGCCGGTCTCAAGCCCGGAAAAATTGGGGAGGGTTGCGTCAGGAAGGGCATCCGGCATTTAAAAAAAAAAAAAAAAAAAACTGTACCAAGTCAAAGACCAAAGACCAATGATCCGCTGTGGCGACCCCTAACGGGAGCAGCCGAAAGAGCGTTCGTTCGTTACCACTGACACAAAGAGAAGATGCTATAATAAAAGTTGCAGTTGTTTTGCTATAAAATCTTAACAGATGCCTTGGCCAATGCAGAATATAAGGATTAATATTAGGAACAGGTTGTATAGTGTTTATACTTCATCAAATCAAGTCATCCGTGCATATATGCGCCATTTGTTCCATTCTCACAATGTTAAGCTTTCTTTCAGTTCAGCTTTCATATGGTTCTGTTTACTCAAAGAGGTCAATGTGCACACAGAGCTGTAATTGCCACATCCTTCTGGTTAATGTGTAACCAAGCAACCAGGGAGTGTGTTAGCGGCATTAAGGTATACAGTTAGGAAATTCTACCAGCATCTTAGTCAAAGGTGGGGAAGGATTAGACTTGGCTCATTGTCTTACTATATGTGCTATGACTTTGCAGGTGGGAAAAGTACAAAAAACAAACAATATACAATAATATATAATGTTCCATACTTATTTAGGCCATGAATAATGAATACATATACTTGTTATGTTGATTAGGCCAATTTGGATTTCTGAGGATTCTGACTGTATTTGTTTTACATATTTGTTTTTCTGGTTATAGTAAGTATGGCTGTTGCCATGGATTTTGAGGTGGATTTGTGGCATTCTGTTGGCATAGCAATAGGAAAAAATAGAAAGAAATCCACTGGCAATAAAAAACAACACTGAGAGAGAATGAACGAGGAAGAAAAAGAGACTAAAACTGACAGACAGAGTGCACAGGCATTTCAGTCTCTCAGAAGAGCGTGCTTAAGCTTTGAGGGTCGTGTGCCGACACAACCCATCTGAAATCTGCTTTGATGTGACACCACTTCCAGCTGCTTTTGCTGCTTTAGCACAGTCAGCCCCCAACATGCCATTCACCCCTCAGGGACTAGGCAGCTGAACTGGATATGCCCCCCATATTAGCTTGTTATTCTTCAAAGATGGACTTCACTAGCCCATGTATATACACATAATCACACACACACACACACACACACACACACACACACACACACACACACACACACACACACACAAACAAACAAACAAATGTGGTACATACAGCTTCCTGTTTTCATCAAGAAGGACTGAGGGAACAAGGCTGATCCTTCACTATCTTTTATTTGGGTATATGCATGTGGGTATGGTTCACCATCCGTTCTCTCAGCATGAAATCCTAATTTTATAATGAGAAAGTGGCAGGAGTGATGGTTGGAAAAGAGGGGGCAGAAGGACACTACAGGACATTATGGAAAAAACATATAAGATCGCAACCAAGTCTGGCTAACACACCTTTTTTAAAATGCCAATATGATAAAAGTCTGAAAATAAACAGGATGAAACTGACCTCAAGAAACTGAGAAAACATTCTGGAAGTCTCATGGAGCAGCTTATGTGGAGGATATGAGCCAGACATTAGGCACAATGATTGTGTTATCACTAATATGTGAGCTCTAACATGACACCAAACCCCTGAGCATTGATCTCCTCAGCCCCCATCTCAACCCTGGCCTTGACTACGGATCGGTGACACTGCACTCAATTCTTATCTCACTGCTTTCCCCCTGCAAAGACGCATATATGCCTCTTTCTTTGTTTTACTAATCAATCGAGTGTTTGGGGGATGTGCAGACGTATCCAGTCATTACACAGAAGTCATATGTGCATGGTCTTATGCAATACACAATTTGGATCATCGACATTCAGTCCAACTACAAACACCTGCTCAAGCAGTTCACTGCTGTAACCCTGTGGGAGACATCTTGAAAACAAAGCATGGTGGTGGTAGCTCAGTGGTTAAGCTGCCTCTGTTGGGTCCTTGAGTAAGGCCCCTAAACCTCAACTGCTCAGCTAAATTGTAAATTGCATAAAAGCATAACCCAAATGAGTAGATATAAAGCAACTTCTTGAAATACCAACCTTTATCAAAATTCACAATGATTCTACTGCACTCTGAACCATGCTACTACCATGATTTTATTGAGTTACCTAAAAATAGCTGTGGTTAGTATGGTTAGTACTACCATAAACATACTAGGTTTACTATGGGGTTTGATGGTGTCAATGTTCATTATACTGTATATTTAGCCTTGATACTTCCATGGGTTTGCAATGGTACTTTAGAGTAACTATGTTTGTTATATACTTATGATACTGCCAGGGTTTTTCTATGGTATCTTATGTATCTTATCGTAACCATGGTTGTTATACTCTTGACCATGACATTACTATGGTTTTAATCTGTTGATTATTTCTGTTATGTTATTAATAGTAAATATATGACAGTCATGCCATAAGGGAACTCAAATTTAACCTAAATGCTTTTTCAAACCCTAAGAACAAATAATGTCCCTGAGTGGAGGAAAGTGGGTAGAGGTTTCCAGGACACACTGGGGAAAGAGCTGTGTCGCTCCTCTTTCGCCTCCATTCCACAATTTTCTCACTTCACTTCATTCACTTCTACTGCTGATACGCCCCTGGCATATGGCTCTATGCTCCTGACAGTCCCAGGGGTAGTGGTACTGCCCACTGCGGAAGACCTCAAGATACCCACTGAAAATCGCCTACTCACCTCCCTCAACCTTACAATGTCCACAGTCCCCACTACTACATGCTACTGAATTATTTATTACATGACATTTCAGTCTATCCACTCTCTCTCTCCATCTCTCTCTCTCTCTCTCTCTCTCTCCTGCTTCTCGCTTCTCCTGCATATTCTAAACTCTTTCTCTTTCTTTGTTCCTTTCAGCCTCTTGCTGGCTGTGCTCCAATAAAAAATTTTATTTCTCATGTGAATCTTTTAAAGTGAGAGAAAATTCAGACTATCTTCATGGGCTTCCTGTTGGGTTGAACCACACGACACACGATTATTATTGTTAATATTAATATTATTATTCTCTGGGTCGAGGTCTAAAACCCAAAAAATAGCAGAAACAGTAACCTTTGTCTCTCAGGTGTTCATAGGACAAGTTTTAGATTTCAGTCATAATATGTTAAACTGGAACTGAAGATCAGTTCCTGTTCTGGGTTGTGTGTGTGTGTGTGCATTGTCCCTACCTTTCCCAATGTCTTGGGGGTGTCCCAGCCTCTCTTCTCCATGGAGGGGGGAATCTGGTAGACCTCTTGTTTCTGGTTCAAAGAGGGGGGCACCTGGTATATATCCTGTCCTCCACTTGTGGGTGGTACCTGGTAGATGTCTTGGCCTGGTGTGCCCATGGAGGGTGGCACCTGGTAGATATCCTGCCCAGCTGGGTGATATTTACCAGCACCTTGTTTCTGTGTGAGGGGTGGAGCTTTGGGCTGGGTTTGTGGAGTCTGGGGCCCAGTGGGCACTTGATACAGACTGGGAGGGCTAGTACAGGCTGGGTGCATGGCTGTGTACTGGGCAGCGGGCGAAGGCTTGGTGTAGGCACTAGGTGGAATGCTGAGGTGGCTCTGAGTTGAGCATATTGGGGAGCTGGAAGACTGCTGCTGCTTGTCATACATGCCCACCAGGATCTTGAGTCGGTTACCTGGTACAATGCCCTGGCGCCCATGCAGCGAGCAGAGCCACCAGCCGTCAAGGCCTTGTGTGTCCCGCTCCAGCACCGTCATAATGTCACCTTTCCGGAAGGAGAGCTCGTCTGGAGACTCTGCCACATTGTCATACAGAGCCTTTGCCAACACGTTCTGGTTGAGAGAGAGAAAATAAAGAGAGCAATCAACAACACTCTTCATGTTTTGATTTGCATACCAAAGGATACTTAAAATGCTAAAAATAAAAATAAAAAATAAACATTTGTTTTGTTAAAACAAATAAGCAAAACTTGGCTTTATATGTATATATATTGACATCAAATGTCATTTGGAATCGTTTTCTATTTGTTCTGTACCTGGTTGACTGAGCTGAACAAACCTTGCATTTCATGTTATCACAGTTAGCAGCAATGCTATTGGAATAAACACAGTGTCACAGTGTCACACTAGCTGCAGCAAAGCTGAACACAATGGTACAATAAAAACAATTCTCCAAGACGCTCAGGAATAACATGGGCTTTAAATTAATGCACCTCAAGAAAAAGGAATGTATCTGCACTGATTCACAGCTAGCAACGTAAGTTATTTTAACACCATTAGACAGACAGGTGTGTATGTGTGTATAAATACAAAGTGCCATGCTGTGAGCATCTCTGAGCCTCTGTCTTCCATAACAAGGACTCCATCTGTCCCATGTCTTAAAGAGCCACCCACAAACACTGCCAGCCATTTACACTAAACAAATGTTTGCTTTCAGGCCCCCCATCAGCAATAGGGAATGGTATAGCCTGGCACGTGTAGCATGCCTCCCAGTGCTCAATGCACCCACTTAATGAAGCTCCAGCAAGCACCAATGGCCCTCTACCACTGTCCTCCATCCAAATGAACATGTGATTGCCTAATTGTGAGGATGGCCTAATTTCTGGTTAATTAACTATAGCTTGACAATTTGCTGGGCAAAGTTCAATTTGGTGGGCAGAGTCTCTTGTTTTATTTTTATGGCGATAGGGAAGAGACATGCACTTTGAATAAGTCTCTGTCTCTGCAGTGATAGTCAGTTCATTCAGCAGTCAGGCTATTTAGTGTTCAACTCATTTGCAGCTTGCAGAGCTCCAGATCAGCTTGTTACCCCACTGGCATGGGTAAGGGCAAGAGGAAAAGTATCTCTTACCCTTGTCAAGCCTTTCTCACATTTTGACTTCATACTACTCATAGCCATTTTCCACATATACAGACACAATATCCTTATTAGCCTGCTTCTCCCAGGACACGCACTCTTCTCTGTGGCACAATAGTGAGTGGCAGTACATGAGTCATTATTCATGAATGTGATCGCGATACCCAGACTGAATGCAAGTCTCCTTACTTTGTGTGTATATGTTCATAGAGATGTGTGCTGAGAGTGGCAGGGCTGTGATGAATGCTGGGTCTGTGTGTTGTGCTGGAGAAGCGAGGAGAGGCGCATGTAGGCCGTATCTCCCTGATGAATGCACTGCTTGTATTGCCAGACTCACTATGGCATCTCCCTTAGGCCTGAGTGCTATATAATAAACCAGAGTGGCTTACTGCTGGCTAGCAGCTGGCTGAGACGTCACCGTCCAGGCTTGGCACATGCACGCACACACACACACANCACACACACACACATACTAATGCCAAAATAATGAGAAGCTCTCAAGAGTAGTTGAAAGAGCTCTTTGACTTGTCGGGCTTTCTCCATGGAGACAGTTTAAAGCACTGTGAAAGCATTTGCACAGGAATTTCAGGTGCATTTTCTGTGCCAATTTGGACTCATTTTGGGAATACTGAGGAAATAAGAACATACTGCTGAGACATTGGTGGAATCCAACTGAGAAATACTTCATGCAGTGTGAAAATGACGCCCTGGGACTACATGATCTGTCTTTCTCAGTCACAGTATCTATTTTGTCTTTCTACATTCTCTGTCTACTCTACAGCCATGATTTGTCATCTATTGATAAAACCAGACATTTTGTTGGGGGAACTTCCTGCCAGTAAGAGGAATCCTCTGGAGGGTTCATGACATCACAAGGAGCTGAACTTTGTCTCCATTATTGAAGTTTGCCAAACTTCTATTCATTCTATTACTCTCACACTCCTCCACAATTCCCTTACTGTTTCTTGTTCCCCCTCTCTGAACACAGGAAGTGTTTGAGAAATGATTCATAGGCCTCTCTGATCGACGCAGTGACACAATGACCGAGTGTGATCTCGTTTAGGGCAGACGGCATATGCAAGTAATCTGACTTATTATTTGTGTGATATAATAATACATGGAATTAGCTTTACAACCCGTCCGCACTGACAGACCTTATCGATATGCACCCACTGTCAAGATAAACGATGCATGTTCTATAGTGATTGAATTTGCACTGCTCTGGGTGAAAAACTCCTATTTTCAGAAATTTTGTTTGATGAAATGTGACACATAGTGAGATGCTGCATACAGCTTGACCAAATGCTTCCCTGTTTCTCGATTAGTTTGTAACGCACATGAGAGAAGAGAAAAATAGAATAAAGAGGAGGACAGAGAATGAAGATAGAAAGCAAAAGAGACAGAAAGGAAAAGAAAACTAAATGCTCAGCCATTTGCATTTCACAAGGATCACAAGCAGGATAGGGACAAGACGTTTACAATGGTGAAAGTGAAACAGATAAGGAATGTACAGAAGTAAACATTCCACAGGATATAAGGGTGGAAAAAAAGGATGCAAAGTTTTGGAGGGAGGGAAGGAAACATGCTGCATGGGTTCATTCAGTGGTAAGTGGACAGGAAATAATGTAGCAGCTGGTGGAGCGCGCTCAGTGCAGACAGGTCAATGGATGGGAAGCCATGGGCAAAAGAGCAGGGGGAGTGTATGTGTTTGCATAGGTTGGTGGGGACCCAAATGGACATGAGGACAGGAATATCTGATAGTTTTGAGCTGGGCTGGTCCCCACAAGTAAACCTGGTTAGGTGTAGCATAACATTGATTAGCTGCATTAATAACTATGTAAATGGTAGGTCCTCACAAGGATAGTAAGACAAATCTGTGTGTGTGTGTGTGTGGGGGGGGGGTTATACGCCAAGGTCATGGGAAGCCCACATGAACCTGCTCCCCCGAATGTCCCCTCACACACATCACATTCTAGTGATTTTACATATTTGTTCTAGCTCACGTAAAAAGAGAGTGTTCGGGACTTGTTTGTGGTGACGGTGGTTGTTTTCAAAATAATCGAAGCTTTGTTTACCTCACAACACGAAAACAGCACTGCCATCTTTTCTTATGGACACCTGAGTCTGACCAAACAAATGCATATGGTCCAGAACAATCTGTAAGGGCAAACTAATGAAGGCATTTTATTGTGTTCTTCTTTTTTTCTCGTTTATATTCTTGTATTTAAACCATGGAACAACAACCACCTTTAGTAGTGAAGATATATGTTAACAATAGCTAGCACAAACAGAGCTTTGGTTATCAGCCAAATCTTATATCTCTATCTTATAAACAGAGTCAACCCATGCTAACTGCAAATCGCTCGGCTTAGCTTCTCTGCTGAGGTTGTTCTGTAATTTGTGGGATTTGGCGTTTGGCTAAGCAGGAGAAGGGTTAAAACGGCAACAAGCTGGAGATTATCCTGAGGTGTTATCAGACAGTGAAGTCAGACTGGACTGATGGTCACCTTGCTGTTAAAATCTCAGACAGTCATGAAATGGGACTGGCAGTCTCACATGTATGTTTCCGCCCTTATCATCTTGGTGATTCAGTGTGTGTGTGTGTGTGTGTGTGTGTGTGTGTGTGTGTGTGNTGAATGTGTGAGAAAGTGTGAGCATGTAAGAATAGGCCTCAGCTCAAAATACCCTAGCTTCACACACCATAACGGAAGCATTTAATATCTACAACGAGAACATTTACTAGAAAATAGAAGAGACATTACACCTCAGATGACTTGAGCTACTTAAGGCAGGAAACAACAGCAACCTGCTCTAGTTTCAGGATATCTCTTAGCTGTGTTTGCTACAGGCAAGACTAAACCTGAGAGCAAACAAGAGGCCACAAGGGCAAATGAAAATATGGGCAGGAGGTGGAAATCAATTGTTAGCGTGTATGTGTGTGTAGGTCTGAAGTATAGAGAATGTCAAAAAAAAAGAAAAGAAAGAGGAGCATGGTCATTAACTCTCTTTTGGGTACACAAACTTGTAGAAACGGATTTGAGGAATCTGGTGACTGTGTGTATGTGTATATGTTTTTTTGTGTACAATTTCCTCTGCATGCCTAGACACATCTCTGTGCTGCTAGCATTCCACAGCTTCTATCCACCTCTTCCATTACCCCACATTCTGCTCTGTCATCCAGCTCTCTTACAACCTACAACACACCCACACACAAACACACAGACACACACACCTGGTGCGTCACACACTCTCTACAAAGACCACAGGGATAGGTCATTGCTCACTAGACTAAACCAAAAGCAAACAAATGAAGACACAAAAACAGCTTTATTGGTCCGTTCCAAACATCAGTATCTCCATACGCTGAACACCCTCGAAGAATAACAGTCTCACTAGTGAAGAGTGAATTATCATGCCCTTCCTGCTTTCCTTGAGGCAACAGAAAAACAAAGGCAGCTCTCCAGGCCCTCCTTTCCTGCTAGGTAAGTGTGTGTGTCACTGGTAAGAAAACATCTTACATTCTTGTAGCTGCAGGCTACAGTCAAGTTCTGGCTTGCTGCCCACGTTCGCCTTACCTGACTAACACAGTGAGTGTATGTGGGTGAAAGACATCTCACTAAGCCTTTAAAATAGACTGCAGTTTAGATCATAGGGACAGCACTGGATTTGGCAATACACACATGGACTATCTTTTCTTCCTCTCCTTCGTAGACTTCATAAACTTCGTAGACTGGCACAAAGTGACAGTCCACCATGGATATTACTTAAGAGGATATATTATAAATCATTTTTGAGACCATAGCTGCCAAATATTTGAATTGTAGAAAAATACAGACATCATTAAAGAAAACCTCCACCCTGAAACACATGTGTTTATATCGGAATATGTGTGATGCATTTAGTGACTTTGGTGCTAATTTGTTGGTTTGTACTGTGCTTTCTTTATTCCCATGAGAAGTTAGCAATTGTCTGCTGCACTGATGTCATTGCTAGCACAATTACAATGTTTAAGTGTGAAAAAATTCAACAAACTCAAACATTAGAGATTACGGTCAGGCTTTGTCATTTATCAACATCATTTATCATCATTATATGAAGCAGTTGTACTGAATCGCGCCACAGACTCGGCTCGGCTAGTGAACAATCTATGAGATGATAAGCACGATGACGTTCGTGGTGGTATTAGCATGAAAATTGAAGCTCTGGAACTTTGCCTGTTTGAGCAGGATATATAGATGAGGAGGTAAGACAGCTGGACAGACTAAAGGACTAAAGTGCATCAGTCTATTTAGGTAGAGATGAAGCAACTGCTGAATTGCACTGGCACCACTATCAGCAGGTAGCTGTGGGTGATGTAGGAAACTTTAACTAAACAGTGAGAAAAGTCCAATATGTCAATGAAAGGAGTAAACTAAACAACTCAGTAAACGCCACTAAAGATCAAATGTCAAGTTCAAATGACTGGCTATTAAATTGCTCCTAAATGTAAATGACATTCATTCAGGGTGGATTTCTCCTTTAGTGTAGGTTTAGGAGATGGAAGAAAAAAAAAACATACAGAAACAACAAGGACAAAGCACATTGTTGTGTTCACATTCTCTTCCTTAGTCCTGAGTCAGAGACATTCATCACGGCGTAAACATGCCCAGAATTCTGCCGGTTCATGATGATGAATCCAAAAAATGTCGGTCCTAAGATTACAGCAGTTCCTCTGGTTCAGCATGTCATTGTGACCTTAGTCCAGCATTTCAATGGATCAGGTGAGGAAAAACATTTCTGAATCAAATAACAAAAGGCAATTGTCTAAGCTTTTGTAATTCATTCGGCTTTCATATTACACCACTAACACCATGTAGCTAGATCCTTCCTAAGCTGAGCTGTTGTTGTCTGTTTACGTTCTATCACAGCTAGGTTTGATTGCTTCATTACAGTCGATTAGCTTCAGGCTATCAGGTAAACAGCAATATGAGGCATGTGTTGTTTGTTTCTCTCTAAAAATCAAGTCCAATCAAGTGCTAAAGTAATAGAAGATTCCCATACAAAAGAGAATATCCTAGAGCTAGCGCCTATTCACATAAAAAGACTAGGCCCTAGGCACATATCTTTTACATGCAGAATTCCATTAGCTTTGCAACAGGAGTGCTATATCAGATGTCTCTATCTCTTTCTCTGAGAGAAAGGGAAGGAGAAAGGAAACAGACAAACAGAGACTGAGATTGACTGAGACTGAAATGTGTTTGGTCACATACATAGTTGTAAGGTGAAAAACAGAGAGTGAGATAGATAGAGAGGGATAAAGGCATTGAGAGGTCCCATTTTTTTAGCTTAAACTTTAGCATTATAAATACGCAACTTCAGTGTCATAACTATGCATCATCTACGTAACTGTGTTGTGGCTTCTTACTAAGTTATTCCTGGGAGTAAATCCCAACCCAAAAACAACATTTCTTATCTTTAGAGATAGATGAAGACTTACATATGAAGTTGAGAAGTCTTACCCATGAAAATAAATGTTAATGCACAAGCCTTAGTCATAACCCAAAGCAAAACTATCTTGTTAAATTACAACTAGCACACTAGGAAATGGCTAACACTTCTTTCTGTGAGTCACCAAACACACATGCCTATGAGTAAAGGCCATTTATTATGTATTTTAGACCAGCCCAATACTGATCAACTGTTTTCAGCTTAGCATTGAAGAAGACCGTCTACTAGCACCGATTACTAATGACATACAATGATCAGGCCTGGGCTGTCAGACCCCCGAGGTGTAGCTGGAGGGGGGGATTCTACCCTCTTGAGCCCCAGAGTCTGGGTGTGAGTCAAGGCTGAGTCACTGGGAGAAATCACTCCACTGTGGGAGGTTAGAAGTGCCCCTCTCTCTCTCTCTCTCTCTCTCTCCATCTCTTGAGTCTTACACTCATGGCCACCACGGTACAGCACTCTTTATTTAGATGCTGATTCAGCCAAGATGGCTGATGAGCCAAGTTCCATCAGCTGAGGGGGATTTTAACTAGCTAATAGGCTTGTAAGAGCTATGCTAAACTCCTTCTTTATCATGATGTGACTAAGAATTAAAAGGTATAGACATGACTTGCTGTTACTAATGGAAAGAATAAAAGCCTCGTCCCAGTTGTAAACCGGAAACCCTTTATTTGGATATAGCTAAATTTAGGACTCCACTGCCAAGAACAACTTTTTCTAGACGGCCAAAGAAAGCATTATGACACTGTTAAAAAGTGCTCCACTTCACCGTGAACGTGCGCAAGTAAAAATCTTTCTGACGAATGAGAAATATCCACAATGCCATGCAGGGGGTCGGCCCAGGCACGTAGGGAGCAAAGTCCTCCTTCAATGGATCTAGGACTGCTTTCCAAATACCAAAGCCCTGTGTCATTCCTGCCCTTACAAGCTGAGTGCGTGCCAGCAGTTTCAAACAATAGCAAGGAACGGACACTGCTTGCCAAGACTCAGGCCTGGTCTATGCAATCCATTTCTCCCTCCCTCTCTTTCTCTTTTTCTCTCTATGTGCTTGACGTCCATAATAAAACCTTAATCTTTCAACTTTCTCCTGAGTCAGCAGTGTGAGCACACCAGTGGCAGCGCCGTGCCTCCATGGCTCCGGTTCTTTCCTATATGTACACTCTGCTTAAAATGCTTTCTCATAAGAACTTTAACTTAGCCCTCCTGTGGAAAAGCTTTCTTGGCTGTGAAAGAACCGAACAGAGGTACTTCTGCATGTTTATTCACTTCTGTGGGGTTATTCTTTAATACCAGCTTTTTGGGGTTTTATATATAAGTGACTTAAACCAGGATGTGTCAGGACATATATGGTCGTTCCCAAATCCTCAAACAGACACAGAATACACACACACACACACACACACAAAACACACAATCAGACCCCTACCGAGTTGTGACAAAGGGAGGTAAAATGAAAGAATTTGGAGTTCCTTTCTCTGAGTCTTTTCACTCGTCTAAGTCTGCTAATTCCCTGTTCTCTTCCACAGCTGGACTAGTTCGTACAGCGAACTTAGACCAGTCACACAGCACGGAGCACCGTACTTACACACATGTAACAGACACATTCATTCACTCACCAGATAATTCATTTTCAGTCCCGCTGTGCGAGTCGCTGGGACTTCAGGCACCGTCTAACAGTCCTGAGATTTAGCCCACGAAAAAAAAATCCTTTGAAACTCCAATCCAAACTTCCCTTTCGTTGTATGTTGAGTTAAAAAAAAAAAAAAGTCAGGGCAGACTGTAGCACATCGTCCTATTCCGTGATCTCAGAGGCCAAGAATGACACTGTCCCATATAGTTCTCTCTTTCCACCTCTTTCTGTCTGTCCTTTGCTCTCTTTTTCCCTCCTTCCTTCACTCCCTCCCTTGCTCTCAGGCTTGAGGAGGGCGGGCAGAATGTAAGCTGACACCATCCCAGTTCTGCCTCAATCCTGACATTTCCTTTCCAGGATCCTATTGGCCGATGAGGATCTTTTTATGTTAATTTGTCACGCCCTCCCAGCCTGTAAGGAATGTGTAAGGAACCTCCATGTAGACCCGTGAGGGGAAACAGACATTAGTTTTTCTTCCCCCTCATTGTGTGTGTGTGTGTGTGTGTGTGTGTGTGTGTGTGTGTGTGTGTGTGTGTGTGTGTGTGTGTGTGTGACACCTCCCCCTACTACTACTTTGTCTGTGTCTTTTCCTTTAACCTCACAAAATTCCTGTCTTTTCTCCGCTGTCCAGACTCTCTGGCCATTCCTTTTTTCCACTGCAAGTTTGTGTCATAAAACTCCTCCGTTCTACTGAAGCTATTCCCAAACAACTAACAAAGAGATCACAGTGAATATATTAATAAATTCATATGAACTATTAACATGAAATATGCACTAAAATTCTAACATAAAGTCATTTTAAGCATTAAATATCTCAACCAAGGTAAGTAGCTCTAGCTTGAGCCCATATCTAGTTCCATACTATGTACAGTTAAGTGCAAAGTTTGCACTTAGGACAAAAGCCAAATATATTTCATAAGACACTTGTGCAAAGTTTGACAGAGCTTCCTGCATTGCAATGAGGGTAAATGGTTGTGAATTATATACAATTCTATAATTATCATTTTTATACCGCAGAATACTGAAACCCTTTCCCAGGACCATTTTTGGTGTAGTCATTTTTAACGTCTTTGAACTAGTTTTTCTGTAGATAAACTGTAATCATTAGGTACTTTTTTCACTACGAAACCATGGGAGATACAAACTTTTGCACTAAGTGTTTTTGAGGGGGCTGTGGGAAGTAACACAATTTTTGTTTGCTGACAGTATTTACACCTATATCAGGACCCTTTAGGGATAGATGGAGAGTGATGATTCGCTGTGGCGACCCCTGAAGGGAAAAGCCGAAAGAAGAAGATTAGGACCCTTTAGGAATCACACTAATTTTTATACATAATATCCATATCTCCGTAGGTGCCAACTCGTTGACTTGTACTAGATCAAATCATTAATCAACGTTTAGGGAACAATGAACGACTAACGACGGACTTCTCACAAAATCCTGGCGATAATCTACTCTTCAGTTATCAGCTACGTTCTTCTGTTGCTATTTCTAAGCTCAATGTTTGTAGTTTGGCTGTTAGCATGGAATGCAGGCAAACATCCAAACAGCCTCAATGTTGTTATGTGGAATTCATTTTTAGATGTTTAGGCGATGTTCTGTGGTCAACTCTCAAGTTGTCTTCTAAAGTCGGAAATCCATGCATGACATCATTGTCCTACTCTCATTCAAGGGAGGGTCTAGGTCAAGAGGTCAAGCTGGATCCACCTCTCTCACAATCAATATCACTGACAGGAAAATCACAGTGATTACCAGGGGAGACCCATGGTGCCTCCAGATATATCATAGTACAGTGAAAAAGTCTTAGGCACATGCAAAGAAATGCTGTAAAGTAAAGACTGCTTCAAAAATAATGAAATTAAATCTTTCTACTTAGTAGAAAAACTGTATGTTTACTGCATGTTGTGGTAGAAAAATACTACAACATGCAGTAAACAGTAATAAACTAAACAAAGTCAATATCTGATGTGATGACCCTTTGCTTTTTTTTCTTAAATAGTAATAGTAAGTTATCTGGTAAGTTTTACCAGCATCTTGGAGAAGTTGCCACAGTTCTTCTGGAGACTTTGACTGTCACCCTTGCTTCTTTTTTTTTCTTTACTGATATACAAACATTTTTCTGTAACTTTTTTTGGCCATGTTTGNTGTCATAAATAAAAAAAAGCCTAAGACTTTTTCACAGTACATGTAGATGGATGGATGGATGGATGGATGGATGGATGGATGGATGGATGGATGGATGGATAGATAGATAATGCTGTTGTCACTGTCATGTCATCCCTCCAGGAGCCAGCCCTGACATCAGTAGTGAGAAAGTGAGACCACTGAGGAGGCACAGAGCTACGCCAGCAAGGGACTTGAACTGAAATCTTTAAATTGCTATGGCACAGCGGTCACAGACCAAGAGTGGGAACTGTTTAAGAGAAGTGAATCAAGCAGAATTAAAATGTATTGAATTAAAGAACATGGAGAAAGAAACATAAAAGTCCCTCTTCCTCATTTAACATGCTCTGAAATCCAGAGCCCTCATCTTTACATAGCTGCTGTGTCTTTAGCCATTCCCTGGCAACTGAGCTGCACTTCATCTCTTTCTGTGGCACCGTTAGTAAGACAGACTACTGCATACACACATTTTCTCTTGGGATGTCAGTGATAGTCCCTTGCTCTCTCTAAATCTCACAGAGAGCTAAGCTGTGACCAGAGCTGCCTGTCACTTAAGTGTGTGTGTGTGGATTGTGTCACCACAGAGATTCCACTATCATGTCAAGCACTGTTTCAATTAGCACCCCCTTTTCCAGCCTTCCTTCATCAGCTAATGAGACCCACTCCATTGAGACCTGTCCACCACACCTCTTAACTAGTCAGCCACTGACAGGCGCAGATTAACCTCTCTGAAATACCTGACATCAACCATGAAAAAGATGTAAACAAGCTTAATATTACTACCGCCCGTTCAGACACTTGTGCAGTATACTGTATATGCATGACTCTGCTGCACTAGACTAGGAGTCTTCTTCTTCGTCTGTGGTTCTGAGAGTTCTTGTCTGTGTGTGTGCATGTGTGGGACAGTGGGCTCATTGTGTTTGCATGGCCCGGTGTCAGTTAGGTCGGGCTGCCAGAGCATTCCTCGCACCTACACACTACTTCGCTCCATAGACACACACTCACTCTCAACACCCCCTTTATCCCGGACCCTTCCAGCCCCTATCCATCCTGGCACAGCTTCCACAACACTTGTGTCCAGAACACATGCCTGCAAAAAAACAACAACCAGAGCTGACCCAGCCTCTTCAGAACCGTTCACGGCAATAATGTGGGTCATGCTGCGAGAATATGGAAATCCCATCTGCCTCTGAATCCAGGTTACACTGCTATTTTCTCTCACATACTCTCAATCCACCTCCTTCTGGATATTTCCGCATGGGGACGCTGAATTCCAGCACAGTCTGCAACGCACATCTCCGAGAGGTCAGTAGGGTTGGTGGAGGTTGACGTGTACAGACTATGTGTTTGTTCAGAACAAAGAGTCAGTGTGCAATTGAAAATGACGTGTGGGTAAATAAACACTATCTACCTCATAACCACTAATAGTGCCATGGTGATAATGTTTGACTTGGCAGGTTAGTACAAGTTGCTACGCTTTGCACTTCACAATATTTATAAGGAAATGCTAGTGAATGTAGGCTATTGTTGATAAATTATTTGATTATCTCATTTACAAATTTGTGCTGACAGGCTCACATACTAGCTCCATGTATTACATGCAATATCATCTGACTCACGTCTGCAGTAGTAATCGCTTTCTTTGATGTTGTGTCATAAACGATGGTGGTAATGTGAAATTACTGTCAGAAGCAGAGAGCACAACAGCAGCAGACTCCTGAAGGAGAGAATCCTTCCATTCTGTGTCCGGATTTGACTTCAGTGACAAAGCGAAACAATGCACATCCTTGTTTTCTGACATCCACCCCCTGGCCAACAGCAATATTCATGCAGCTTTGAAGGACACAACAAGAAAGGGGCTCTTTCTTTGGTGAGACTGTCAGTCTCATTCTGAAGTCCGTATCTAGAGCTGTTTCATCTGCTTATGACAAAGGAAGTGAATCCTCTGCAGTGCTCGCACAAGCACGCAAATGAATGCACACTCACAAATCAAAGTAGCATTTTTGCATTCGCATGCAAAAGCACAAATGCACAAACACACACANACACACACATCCAGCACACACTCACATCCAGCACACATTACAGCAACAGTTGTAGGACAGCCATTTGTCCTGAAGGGTCTTGCATCAAAGACAGTGACAGGCTGACTTTTCCACACTGGCACATCGCCCAAACCCCTTCTGGGGACTCTTCCCTCCTGCAGATAGATATCTCTGCCTGCTCAAAAACAGGAAAAAAACAAAAGCCCAGACCTGCACAGAAAATCTTACAGACCCCATTTACTCCACCTCTGACACATATTGCAAATTTCCATGGATAATTTTGTTTATTTGCAGATTTTTTTTTTTTTTTAAATCGTCCTCTTATCTGCAGAACATACTAATACTCTGAGATGATTAAAAATGGCAAAAGTGGATCGGCCTTTTTTTCCACTTTAATCAAATGTAGAGCTATGGGGATGGCTCTCTACGTCTCTCTCTCTCTCACACACACACACACACACACACACACACACACACACACACTAGGGAGCGCAGTAATTTTCTCCTGCTTCTCTTCAATAAAAAGATTAGCTTTAATGTGGCAGGAAGTAAATGGTATTATCTGCAGCTAAGAAGAACTGGGAAGCTGATTGGGTTTGCATAGTAAACGCAGGGTGCTCTGGGGATATTACCATCTGTGTGTGTGTGTGTGTGTGTATGTGTGTGTGTGTAGTACTTCTCATAATGAGTGACAGACGTGAAATGTGGAACACCTCTAAGGCCTCCATCCCACCCCAGAAAGCTGCAAGTAGGAGAGGCTGCTCTAGATCGTGCTGATTTAATTTTATCCCAATTTGCATTATTATGGAGAAGCAGTTCTGCCAGAACGAAAACAAGCAAATAAGACATTAACGATTCAATGACTAAATCAACAAATCAATGAATGGAAATTGATGTGAAAATAAACGTATGTACTCAGAAATAAATCAATAAGAAAATCTGACGAAATCAGTATTTCTGTCTTCTCCTAAAAGCCTATTTATTTATTTCCACTCACAAATAATGTGTAATAATGTATACCTTTATTTCTCTATATATCCTCTATCTATTTATGTCTGTAAATATTAGTCTGTATGTCTATCTGCCTGTCTGTCTGTCTGTCTGTCTGTTTGGTTGTTTATTTATGAATTATTTATGTGCTTATGATAATAAAGGGCTGTCAATCAAAAATGTCACTGGGTCACCCTATTCCCTATGTTGATCGATATCAGGACATCAACTGTCGTGCTCCAAAACCCATTGCTTAGAATGTGAGTGTACACTAATGACTGGATTTATACCCGAGAGATGATGAGGATGATGAGGATTTAGCATCAGGTTTCACATGAGATGTAGGCTCATGAGTCACTGCAAACCAGTTGCTATAGAAACACACTGACGTATCATCGATGCATCATCGGCTAATTTTTGATGTTATGTGTATCGGTAGACTACAAACGTAGAGAAAGCAGCCGTACCTTAACATATCGTAAACAAAGACGCACTGGCATCAAACAATGCATTCTACACAATCTCACACACATTCACACACTACGGACAATTTACTCTACGGTTAGTCGGATGTTGTGTACAGAAACCTGTCCCCCTCCTTTGGCCTGATGGGCCTCCTTTGGGACTTCGTCGGGGAGAACATGCAAACTTCACACACAGGGCGGAGGCGGGAATCAAGCCCCCAAACCTGGACGTGTGAGGCAAACATGCTAACCACTTAATATACCTTTAAAGCATTACTCTAAGCTAAATTAATTTAAGGTACACCACAGATAAAAGAGGTAGCCTGTGTGGTACTACCCCAGCATATAGTCTGGTACCTTTATTAAGAACAAAACTATACACACATAATTGTGTAAGATTTTAAGCAAGATTTGAAGTTATTAATGAATCATTTTTAGTTATTTATTTTGTGGAAGAGATGGCCCTCCTGATCTTAAGACTCTCTCTCTCTATCTCTCAGACAGGACTAATCCAGCAACACACCCCAAGGTTAGCATAAACAGCAACAGTGACAAACTGCATGGCTGCCCTCATTAACTCAACCACTATTAGACAGACGTACACATGATTTGACGTCAATCCCCATGCAATTAAAACAACAGCAGCTATCCTGCAAAATCTGCCTTCCGACATTCCCCTCCCCCTCTCGCAGGAATGCTGGAATGCGGCATTCTAACTCCAGCATAAACCCCCACATTCCGGCCATGGCTTTCAGGAAGGGGACATTTCTTTTCCTACGACCCCAAACCATTCTAAGTAGCCCATTTCTGAATAAAACAGTGCTAAGTGTGTACATAAACCAGGGTCACCTCTACAACAGCTAATAACATCACTGAAGGGTAACGGCCTGCCTGGCCATTGTGTAGGAGCAGTCATCAGACTTTAGCTGTAACTGTGCTATTGTGCACCCTTGCACAGCCATTTTACAATTGGACAGGTTAATTAAGATCTGAAGCCATTTCCTACTTTTACAACAGGGCTGCAATCCATTTCAAATAGGTGGGAAAATCCTGGTTTAATTGGAAGCAGTCAGGCACCAACTATAATTAAATATCTACAAGGAAAATAACTTCTTAAATATTTTCAAGTCTACCGAGTCAGAACAATTGAGTGTGTACACAGCAGCTAGTTTTCATTGTATAAAGTGTTTAATTGTTATCTACCATTGAGATTGCCTTGGTATGTGTGTCTAACTTAATTTGTTCTCTGCCCTTGAGTGTAACCTTAGCTCTCATGTCCTGAACATATGCTGTGCATAGGGTAAGAACCAAACGCCTCTCAGTGGTGGTATTATCAGCCAGCCAAAACTGGAAAGCTGTTAATAAATGCCATCCTGTACTAACTAAAGTGTGACTACAAACTCTGTTTGATCCTCTCTACCCAGCACAACATAGGCCTCCAAGACCAGTGTTGAAGGCACGCTTGAAGAATGCTAAATGCAAAAAGAACATGCTAAAAAGATATTACATACAATATATTTCATGCAGTTTCTACAATTTACATGTACATTTTCCATAGTATACAATTGGGGTGGGGGAAATGGGTTGACTGTGTAAATAGCCATAGCTGTGTGAAACTATGTCAAGAAGTCAAAATAAAAATATTTTAAGAGTAGAGGTCATGAGTCAAAGGTCAACAATGAAGTCACATTCCCTCCACATGCTTACTTTTCTATTCCAAAGCTGATACAATCAGTACTTCTTGCACTGGCCTGGTCAAACTCCCCTCTGCATTGAGATTCAATTAATCAGTCTTATTTTATTCATTTATTTATTTGTGTCTAGATCTAGACCCCTAAAGACAGAAGTGACAGTGGTAAGGAAACTCCTCGAGGAATAAAAAAGAAACCTTAAGAGGAGCCAGATTCAAAAGGTTATTCCTTTCTAGGCAACAGATAGTGGGATTTGGATTATTACAATAAACTGTCACACAGTGAAAATGCAAACAAGTACAAATGTGCTGGTATACAGGATATCAGTTATGGGCACAGTGTAAACAGAAATCATGAGATGAACACATATGACATCTTCCTACATAGATTATCAACTTCATACAAGCTTCAGCAGATGGATCACATGTCTAAAGGTCATGACACCCCAAGCTGGTGTAGAAGAAATAGAGTCTCCTATCACCTTACATCTTAATCTCGAATACACCACTTCTGGTTCGGTTCTGTGCCTGCATGGAAGGTTATACCCTTTTTAATATATCTCATAAGACACAATATTGTGTAAAAACCACCCACATTCCAAATTACATGGAACTACACTAAATAGGCTGCCAAAAGAGATTGCCAACCAATACTATTATTGGTGTATACACCAATTTTACTACACAGAGTCCCACTGACGTGTAGTTCTCCAAAATTCTGTGCATCATCCTGCCTTCAGCTGAATGCTGATTAGTTCACTCAGCGAGGTGTGTTCAGTTGCATACGTGGAAATGTCATGATGAGACATTGTGACCCTTCTTTCATGGGCTTTATAAACTACTACAGAGTTGATGATATTATTCGTTAATCTGAATGTGCTATAATGAGCACAAAGCATCCAGAAAGTGCTGATGTGAAGTGAGATATGAGGAAGAGAGAAGTGTAAGGCTGCAGTTCCTCTGGTCTCCATGGCCTACTATCTAGTAGAGGCTATTTATATTCTCTTTCAATACACAATATCAACGCCTCATGTCTTTGTTTCATCTTTGATTCCAAGTGGACAAGTTCAGGTTACATACAAGTATGAAGCACCCACACACTACACCCTCACATACTCACAAATACGCATACACAGCAGTTTCATAAACCTGGCGTTGGTGTGTCATACCCCCAACGCTGGAGTTGAAATTGAACTCTACAGGAAGTCAGATGTGCGTGCAGATAGTCGCTGTCCACTTCTGCATATAATGGCTTAGGATGAGACTGGAATGGTTCCGATATGGTTCAGACTGGCTGATAATGAAGTATTTTGGAGAACGTGGAAGCACTGCAGTAAAGACCTGGGAAGGTTGGGTAGTAAAGGACATGAAATTCAAGGGCTCACTCACTCTAGTTAAGAGTGTGATTTATATATATATATAAAGGCTGGACAATCTTTATCTGTGTAGCAACTGAATATTGTGGTACTTATGGAAAACATACCCAGTGCATAGGTATAGGCACCACTGGGTTATTCATGCTAGCAGAGGAAAGGCTTTATAAAATGTTACAATGAAGCATTCCAACAAATTATCTGAATCCATAAAATGTCCTGACTCCAATGTATTAAAAAGAAAAAAAAAGCTATCGAAACATTGGATATTTGAGACATAATTTCAGTCTGGAGCCATGAAATGTATGAACAGCCATGTTGAACTTTGCACCCCAGTGCAGCAGATAGAACAGAATAGAGTAATTAAAAATGATTAATTCCAGTGACACAGAGATAAGATTCAAATTGATATGTGCATGAGGCGGAGAGATGAATAGTGACAGCTGTGTGGCTAAATAAGACCACACACACACATTCATACTGTGTATCACAGGTAACAATAATGAATACAGAAATTGGAGACTATCATTAGACAGTGCGGTACAGCAAGTTGCCATAACAAATCCATCATTTTGCTGTTATTTTCATTGCCAAATGATCAATGCTGAACATCTAAAACTAAATATCGGTGCTGAATCTTGTGGGAAATATGCTACGACATCATTGGGCAAACCAATCATCAAGAGTTGTCACTCAAGCCAGACAACTGACATTTTGGAAAAAACACAAAGGCTGTGTTGCAAATAACATACTACTTTCCTAAATATTATGTCACAATTTGTTACATTATATTCTATTTTGGTTGTTATTCTATTTGGTTACATAGAACCAAATGCCAAGTAAAAGGTAAATCTGCCACTGAAACTCGTTCATTGTTGCTACTGCTGCCAGTTTTAACACTAGCATTTTGTGGGAAATGATGTCACCACCCCACCACCTTCAGAGAACTCCTCGTACTTTCAGGGGTACAGTTATGTGATAGGAGAAAGACCAGGTTGTTTACTAGGGTATGGATAGAGCTGAATTCAGATCAATAACCGACATCCTGTCAATCCATACTGTCGAGCGAAAAAGCACTATAAAGTTTACAGGTATGGAAGTAAAATGGCAGAGTATAATGAATCAGGTAACCTCTACTGTGTCTTGGGTTGCACCATGGGGTACATTTAATGCCCCTGCACAGGTAAAGGCCATCTGGTATCTCTTTACCTCGTGTAAGACCGTACACCCACTCCTTGAAGAAGAAGCTACAAGTAATAAGTCGTTACCGTCAGAAAGACAGAGTGAGAGAGAGAGAGAGAGAGAGAGAGAGAGAGAGAGAGAGAGAGAGAGAGAGAGAAGGCGTGAGGTCATGCCCTTTTTTCACAAAAGCTCTGTCCATGACATCATTGATGTCAGGAGGGTGAGAGGTCAGCAGGGCAAACAGTGTTCTCTTCAGCAGTCAGGAGCTGCTTTAATAACAGTGTGCAGCACACATACTGGTATGGTATGTGTGCGCCTGTGCGTGTGTGTGTGTGTGTGTGTGAAACCGTTACATATAATGGCCACTAATGAGCAGATCACTATCTACACAGCTCAGTGAAGCCTGCAATGTCTGGCAAGCCCACCCTTTCCGAATCACTGCCTGATAGCCTAGTGTGTTACTCAAAAGCAAAAGTCTGACCAGTAGCTAATATGCCATTAGTGTCTCTTTGAGCTTAGATGAAGGAGGAAATGGATGTGCCTGTATTGTCATACTGTATGGATACATCAACACCGGGCGCAGTTTGACAGTCGTACTTTCTTTTGACCTTGAGAGACAACTGGGCTGTGATCTAAAATGGGGTCAAACACATGTGTTTGTCCAATTACCCCGAGTGAAGAAACCTCGACTGGAGTAGGTCACCTCGAATACTTCTTCGAATACTCTATTAACCCAAGGTGGTGGGAGCAGTGGAGAAACTGGCATGCTTACACCAGCCAGCAGGGGGCACATCTATCTTCTGACTCTTTCATGAATGTATATACAGTAGTCGTTGGTTGTTGTGGGTATATGGCCTCAAAGCTACTAGTCCATAAAGCTATAAGCAAGCAGCCTCTGAATGTCAAGGTTTGCAGCTTTAACCACACTCACGCATACTTGCTTTCAACTAACTAATTTTATCACAAAATGTTTTAGAGTGTATGAGGCGTACTCTCGGGTAATTCCGACATAGTATCGAATTGAGAACACACCACTTAACATTATGTCACAACACAAGGGTTAAGATCAGTTTATGAACCGAGGAAGGCTTTTACTGATGGGCTGCTAATTTCAATTCACTTTAGGGGAAGAGTTTCATCACAGCCATGCCCTCAATTAGAAGTGTGTCAGTACAGTGTGTGTGAGAGTGAGAGAGAGAGAGAGAGAGAGAGAGAGAGAGAGAGAGGGAGAAGATGGAAAAGATAAAGAGTTGTACACACTGAGTTAGTAATCAACACTGCAGATAAAATGCTAACACTACCATAACACTGTTACAGTATAAGTATGGGTTCAGGCCATAAAACCTCACAATGATTAAAAGATCCACCATGCCAAAAAAAAAAAAAAATCAGATTAGCCCAGGCTGGTTTGAACATTACTACACTGCTAATTTTAATCAAATTCAGGCAGATGCAATCACTCCCAGATCTCCCTGTAATGTTAGTACACAAGAGAACCAACTCTTTTTGTGTCTCTCCCATGCTGTTGCTGCACCTACCTCAACCGACGCCCCCTGTAGGCAGTTGAACATTTTACAGAACACCTGGAAGGAGGAGGGAGCAGTGCAGATGAGACACTCGTTCAAACAATTACAAACATGTCAGTCTCTGTCTGAGCCTGCGGGCGTGAAAATCACACTACGATCTCCAGCCTCAAAACACACCTAAAATATAAGGCTTGATTTCTGCAGGGGCAGTAAGACTGGAGTATCTAGTGTGATGGCATAGATAAAATGAGTGTACAAAAGAGGCACAGGCGGTCTGAGGGGATCTGAGCTGTGCTGCTGAACAGAAATGAGAATACGCTTAGAAAGACATTCATATGCAGATATATTCATAGCTGTATTAGTGTGCAATTTCCACCCTGGTGCATTCTTAACCTGTTGGATCCTGCTCTGCTTTCACAACACGAGGACTTTTTTCTGCTACAGATCTAAATCTCACTCACTGCACACACTACGCTCTGAATGTTCCACTATTTACATCAGTGATGATGTATTAAACACCACTGACACTGACCTCCTACAACTTTTCACCTATTTGTAACCAGATGGTCGACGAAGGTCCAGTGCATCACAACATGGATGCCGTTCGGCCAGTTCATACCCAGTTTTCACCTCTGTGCCAACCGATTCTGAAGCACCAACCATGTTAAACATAGCTTTTCCCCACAATCCATCAGGATTCTTAACTGTACAATTAATGGGCTCCTTTCCTACTCAGTCCCATCTTTTCAAAACGGTAACTTACTGTAAATATTGTCATTTTATTAGATTTTATGCAGATTAGACATTAATTCATAGCTAATAAGTGTGCATATAAGTGGTATATACAGCAGTTATTTGGCCATACTAAGTGCGTGTTAGTGATTTATTTAATGTTCTTATATTCTTACCTTTTATTGTATGAATTACCTGCTTTCTCCTTAATGATTACTGTATTATGCAATTTTATCTCACACACACACACACACACACACATACATTCAAGTATTACTGTCATGTTTATATAGATGTCATGCTTCTTGCTTCTTCTGCCTCTAGAAAGTTGTAACTTTTCAAACACAGTTTAGTCCTTCTGACATAGCAGCACAATCTTATTGTATTTGTATAAAACTTTTATATCTTCTATATAAATGACAAGAATGCTTGAATACTACTTGAATAGTTGAATACATAAAAAAGCCGTACTTTATTTGAGGCACGAAATATGAAAGATCGTTACATTATTGTCAGATACTGTATAGAATTATGTTGTGAATGTGTCATGATTGATGTTGGCTCCATACACGTAAAATAGGGGTAAACTCTACTGTAGTGGCATAGCTGTACACTTCCTCTCTCTCTCTCTCTCTCTCTCTCTCTGTATTTCTTCTGTATTTCTTCTGTATTTCTTCACCTCAGACCTGTCTGTCATCTGCTGATTAGATGGCTAGTATGATGTTAGACTGAGTGCAGCACTTACATTAAACATTGGCCAGTAATATAAACATCATTTAACCTGTCTGTCTTCTGCTCCTATTCTATATATAATCACATGTATAATGTGTACACCGTACAACGTTCCGGTACGTGTGAGTATATTAGGTTGGATGTATTGTGGTGGACAAATTATTTCCCAGTTTCCAATAAGGTGCTGTAGATGTTACTTATGTGAACTACTGTCTGTCACACTGCCTGTCTTGTCTTCTGCACATGTAAAAGGAAATGTGGCACAAATTTCTGCTACCCTGAGTTCCACAAGGCTGTCTGGAGTGAGTTTAATATCACAATTACATGTAATGTGTGAGTAATTGTGGTGTGTAAGTAATTACTAAGTAATGTGTAAGTAAATCCTGCCCGTTCAACTGCTTATTAGACAAATTCGAAGAAAAACACTCAAATGTATTTGAAACAGGGATGTTTTTCCAATTCATAAAGAAAATAACAGAGATAATAAACCTTTAAAATAGATATTTCTGTGCCCATAATACCATCTCTGTATAGAGCTAATCTAATAATTCTCCTGTCCCTCTCTTTATGTCTCTCAGTCTTGGCCTCTCTCTCTCTTTCTCTCTCTTAGAGAGAGCTAGACAGAGCGAGAGAGAGTGAGAGAAACTGTAAGTGTATTATGTGTTTTAATGAAAGTATATATGTCCCTTGGGGTAAAAGTCTCATCTCAATTGACCAGTATATATATATATCTCTCTTTCTCTCTCTCTCTCTCTCTCTCACACACACACACACACACACACACACACACACACACACACAGACACCTCGGTTGACTCCCAGATGATGTCATCAGCCTGTGGGCTATTCATATTTTTTATCATTGCTGGGTATTGTAGGTATAGTACACACACATCAGCACAAGTCAGTACAAGAGACAAAGAGAGAGACTTGAGCTTGGGTTACTGTCTGTGTAGAGTTGGGTTACTGTATGTTCCTCCATATTCTCCGGTTTCCCCTCACCTCCCAAAAAAACTTGTCTGTAGATGAACTGGTTATGCTTAATTGCCCCTAGGTGTGAAAGTGTGTGTGAATGTGTGTGTTCATGGTACTCGGTGATGGCTTGGCGTCCTATCCAGGGCATATACGCTCCTCGCACCCAGTGTTCCTGGGATAGGATTCATCGTGACCCTGACCATGATAAAACAATTACTGAAGGTGAATCAATGGATTTACCAGTGAAACAGGACAGAGTCAGTTTTATCACTGCTACAGGAGACGACAATGAAGTTCTGCAAGACTGGTGTTTGAAATGGTTCCCTACGTTCTATTCCTCATGGGTACATTGTGGGTGTTCTTTACCTGCTAGGGTAATTTGAGCACTAACCTAGTGTATAGCATTTTGGGAATACATGAGCGCACTGGATATCGTCATGTGCTTTCGGACATGACTATAAAACGCACTATATAGTGGATCGGCTGCTGTTTGGCTTTGATGGCACACACATCCAATGCCCCACTGCCATTGGCTGGAAAGGCCATGAGAGTTGCCATGGTGACTGGTAACCAATGACCCTATGAGAAGAGTGGAGAGGAGAAAAGATGAGAGGACAGGAGGACTAATGTGCTCCAGTTCCACTGATAACTGATAACACAGGCGGCATTCTTCTGCGGCCATGCATCACTGCGAATTACACAAAGCACGCCAACCTCATCCTGAAGTTCCTCTAACCTCTGAACACACACACGCTCCCAAAAGGTCCACATGCAGACATGGATTCATAAATAACTAAAATATATGCCCTATTACACAGATACCTACAACTTGTACCACAACCACAACCACACCGTGTGTGTGTGTGTGTAGCATTGAGTTTCATATCACAAATGCATTGCTCATATAAGCTCATGATACGATAGTCATTTGTGGATGAAATTGTTTTAAAGCTAAAGCAGTGTATTTGGATGACAAGTGCAAAAAAGGAAATAGTCTTTTTACAGAGTCAGTGTCTAATCACAAACTGTTCCACCTATTCCACCACAAAATAGTCAGTTCTTGCCCAGAAATCCAGTCAGTTTCAGCACCAAAATTTTGCTGGTCTGGAACAAAAAACTAGTGACGCCATGGCTTGGGAGGGACAGCATCATTTCTTTGCCATGACAGAAAGAAACCTAACAAACATGAACAAAGCAGGAGAGCTGTGGGAAGTTTATTCTTGACAAAATTAAGTGTGTTCAGAGAACAACCAACTGCTTTACTGGCAATTATAATGAACTGAATGGGAGCTACTTTGGAGCTAAATGGGAGCTAATGCCAATAATAAACATATTTAACAGAAATACATACTCAGAATAAACAGCTAAAAGCAATAAAGCATGTCTGTTGTCTATTTTGTTGTATAGACACTGATAGATTGGACTTTGGATAGTAAGACTCATCTCAGCCTCAGATGCTCTACCCAATGGTTACAGAGCAGATAAAATCTTTTGTGCATATTTCTGACTTTTCTTCAGAATGTTAACGTCTGCAATCTGAATGGCTCTCCACATTTCCGTATATACATACCTTCGGGTATCAGCTTTTAGGCAAAATCAAATTCAGTGGGAAAGCAAACATCGTTAGCATTTCGGTCACTGGACTCTCGTCTTTAAAAGTTATTAAAGGGTTTTGTATGAAGCACTTAGCGGTGAGTAAACAAGATAATCGCACAGGTTTGCCAACAGGCTGTGGGAAAAGGTCTGCAGTTGGTTATCTGCCATGCCACTCAAATGGCTTTGTTCAGTTAAAACAGGTGGTTCTTGGCCTTGTTTATTGATGAAACGTGCATGACTCTCCAGCAAAGCTAACCTTCTCCTGTCAGTGAAAAAATGCGAGAGAAAGAAAGAAAGAAACAAAGAAAGAAAGACTAAATACTCAGGAAGCGAGGCAGAGGATTTAGCAGACTGATCCACTGCTTTGCCAATCAATACATGAAAACAAAAATTCTTTAAGCTCTAATGTGTAATAATGAGAGACAGACAGATAATCAGTGAATATTCCTGATATACTGTAATTAAATCTCTCTGTGAAGCGTTTGGAGTGAGGAATAGTGAATGAGTGTGGGGGAAAAGTGATAGATGAGTGTAGTGTTGTGTGCTGACATTTCCAGTGTTGAAATAACACCCACTGTGTTGAACGAACTCTTTACAGTGTTAATTTGCCTCCATCTGGGATATATATAAACACCATGAGTGTTAATTCAGCACAGAGTCAATTCAACACACATACACCACCCTCACGGTAGGACACACAGCTCAGCATAGACATTTGGACAAGTCATCTGACACAGAGCTTTCCCAAATGACCAGTTAGTACACACACACACACACACACACACACACACACACACACACACACACACACACACACACACACAGTTGCCTTGCAATCCTTCTGAAAACCTTCCACTGACATTATTATTAATGCAGCTAACTAATGCTATGCTACATCTAAAGCTAACCCTGACCTTAACCATAGTAACCAATTTTGTTAATTTTTTTTTAAAATAAAAGCTGCAGTTGTAACCAAGCAAACGTCCCAACCAGAACAAAACTGTCAAATGTTCCATAAAGATATAAAAACTATCAAGATATAAAAACTGAATACTGAAAACCACAGCCCTACTGTCAACACAAACATATACTCAAATACACATCTCAGCCAAATGTACAAACAAAGCCAACATACAATACACACACACACACACACGTCAGCTTGAATACACATGGTGCTGTAGTATAGAGTGGCGATAGAAAGCAACATGCAGGAACATCATTTCCCCGGAGAGCTAGAGAACAGTGTGCAGATCCGTTTTTACCCTTGCAGAAGTGGAGTAGGCTAATGAGAAACACAGGCCTACTTCCACTCTGCTCTGTGTGTGTGTGTGTGTGTGTGTGTGTGTGTGTGTGTGTGTGTGTGTGTGTTATTTTTCAGAATGATATATGGAGCTTCTTGACACGCTGATGCTGGCTAGTCAGAGAATATGGATGATCTAAAATTGCCCACGCAGCCTTTATGCATGAGCGTTCCAAAGGCAGCTTGGAAGGAAAGACAGTCTCTGGATTACATGTTTTAACACGCTGGACAGACTGGAGGCAGATCTTGCTTCGGAAAGACACGTGGAAAGCATAGCATAGGCTACACTGGAGTCCTGTGAAACTAATGAACATTTTTTGTGAACCCTAATGTTTTAGTCCAATATATTTCTTTATTCACTCAGAAATCCATGCATCTGGGCTCTAATTCATCCACTTATTCATTNTGCCTTCTTAATCCTCTGTGGGTTTTTTGTTTGTTTTTTAAAAGAGGTAATGAATGAATTTCTTCACTAATCCACAGTATTATTCATGCACAGGAGATTCATCCAATAGAGAGACAGACATTGAGAGGATGTGTGTGGGGGTGGGGGGGCTGAGCGTTTAGCACTATCTACCTTCTTCTGCATATATGAGCTTTCAGAAGCCAATGATTGGCTAGTGTCACTGTGATTGACAGGGGAAAGATAGAGAGTGTGTCATCCCTTCCACCTAGAGAGTCCGGCCAATATTGTTCTCTTGACTTTCAGCCATTGATGGCTATGGCTTTGCTCATGATCTCTCAACAATAAGGCAAATACTCTTCTGTTGCACCACTTGGGAGATCAACAGTTATTCAATATCAGCCAGTAGGTTTGTCGAAGGTTTTGGTGCAGGTGCAACTCAGTTGACATGCCATCATTTTGTGTCAACCATAGTTCTGTTGTGTGGCAACTCGCCGTGCTTTTAAATAATAGATAATCACGTACTGTATTGTAGAACCATACCAGAGTTAAAAGCCAAGTGAGGTGGTAACAGCGTCACTTGCAAACTGCTCCTATGTTAATCCATGTTGCCTTTTATACCAGCTGTGGGTGGCCATTTCTGAGGTAGTGAGTTCAACAGTTCTCTCAAGTCATCTCACAACAAAACTGACAACCCATGGCACATACAGCATAAGAAAGACAGCAAGAGAGAGAGAGAGAGAGAGAGAGAGAGAGAGAGAGAGAGAGAGAGGGGCGGGTGGACAGCAGTGCCAGGATCCACTCCCTAACCCAAATATGCAAGTCAAATATTTGCTTCTGCTCATCACTGGTGTTGTGCCACTACTCTCGTGTCCATCTGCGTTAAAATGTGAGACCACTGGATAAGGCTTGGAGCGTCTAAGCCCCAACAGCATAGACTGAGCCATTCAAGCCCACCGCTATTTACCGTGCAAGTTTGATCCACTGAAATGCATGTACAATATACAGAACAGAGAAAATCACCGTGCGAAAAGGGCAACAGCCACAGAATCAAAGGAGACAGTTCTACAGAAATTACACCTACAATTAGCAGCCAATCACAAGAGCAGGTAACACACACAGCAGACAGTTATTTACATGTGCAGACGGCAGAAATGAGCAAAACAACATTACACCCACAGGGTTTCCCTTAAAACCCGCCCCAATTTCCTGTCATCACTGCACTTTTAATGACCAGACGTTGACGTTTTAGCAGAACCAATTTTGCCTTGAAATTATATATTAAATGTGTGTATTTACTACATCTAATCTATTAGCTGTAAATAAAACACACATTAGACAATTAGACAATCTAAAGCAAGTGCACCTTATCCATCATTGTCCCTACTTTGAGTTCTATCTGTACGCTTCGAAATTTAAAATGGCACACACAGTGTGTGTGTGTGTGTGTGTGTGTGTGTGTGTGTGTGTGTGTGTGTGTGTGTGTGTGTGTGTGTCTCACTCACTCACCTGTCTTTGGTTTAACGCTAACTGCACAGTTCTGATTATCTCTACCATAATTATATACACATATGCAGACATGTCACACAGGCTCACACACACTCGTTCATGTTTGGATTTTTGTGAGGATCTTCCACTGTCATAATTATTAACGCAAGTAATTAATGCTATGCCACATCTAAATCTAACCTTATCCTCAATTACCCTAAGGAAATATTTTGTCACGTTTCGTTTTTAAATAAAAGCTGCAGCTTTTTTTTTAACCCTTGTAAGGACCAGCCAAATGTCCCCATAAGGTCAAAGCTGTCAGATATTCCTCTCCTTGTGGAAAATATATTCCCAAACAAGATGTAAAAATATGGTTTCTCTGTGTGTGTGTGTGTGTGTGTGTGTGTGTGTGTGTGTGTGTGTGTGTGTGTGTGTGTGTGTGTGTGTGTGAGCATAAAGATCTGTTCGTAAAGGTGTGCTTTGATATACAGAACCATTGATGTCTGAATGTTTGACATGGAAACAGTTTCCAATAATTTTCCTCATGATCTGCCTAAAAGTTGATTTTTTTTTTTACTGAATTAAAAAAAAAGTATTTTTTATTATTGTGAAAAATATTAAATATTTAAATAATAAAAATATTAATATTAATATTAAAAAAAGAAAAAATATTTAAATAATATTTAAATAATTAAATCTTATTTACGTGACCATTAAGGAGTTCTGCTGGAATTCACATCGATTTCACATAAACAAAATAAGGACACAAACAATTTGTTTGGGAAGCTATTTCCTAACGGTCTGTGCTCTTTGTTTTTGTTTTTGAAGCATTAAAATCTGAACAGTAGCCAGCAGAAAGACTGACCACTGAAATGACCTCACTTCACAACCCACTTATCTTACACACAGTTGGTCCACTGCGTGCGTGTGTGTGTGCGTGTGTGCGTGTGTGCGTGTCCCCTAAGGTTGACATATCCAAAGAGAAATACAGACTATGTTAGGATGATGGACAGATGAGAACACTTCAGCAGACAGCAGAGAGGGGAAAGAGACCAGGAGAGGAAGACCGAAACACTTGATATACTCTGCGGCCAATTTCTGGACTGGACACTCGAGCCAGGAATTCATGGGACATCAATCCTACCATCCACATAAACACACCGACTAGATGAGCAAATCAGACAGAATGGCTCTCGCAATCTAGTGGCTCTTTTTCAAGGACACACTGTAATAGGTGAAAACTGGACTATGTGCTATCATCGTAATCATAAAAACAATCATTTCTCTCATTATGGCAGAAGCTATCACAGCTCCATCTATACTAATGACAATCCATGAACGATAGCAAAAGGAAAAGAGGGAGAAGATGTAGTGAAATCTAGCTTTCTAGATGAAAATGTCATTGCAGGCATCAGAACCACAGGTTAAAAGTTTTTGGAACAGAAATGGAATTGTCTCCATGCACAGAAAGCAATATATCTCCCCAAAAGTTCCAACAGTGAAGCAAGCATCCTCATTAATGGAGCACTCCTGGGACAAGAGACTGATGGCCTTTCAAGACTTCAAGAACATAAACACAACTCACTGGCTAAGACCCATGAAGGTCAGACAGAAAGTATTCACCACATATCTATAGGCGGGATGCCACCGACTCTAAAAAATACACACCACTGAAACATCTAATTCAAGCAAATGTTTTTTGGAAACTGAAAGTCAGGGCCAGTGATATTTTACGTTCGAACAGTTTTTGTAATATCTGGCAAGGTTATCAATAAAATATCTCCGAGAGGGTCTTTATGGTGCTTTAAGCTCAATAAATTGGATTAAAATGAGGGACCAAAGGACAATTACAGGCTGTACCACTACAGGAAAATAATCCATGGAGTTGTGGCGTGATAATAAGTAGATTATTTTCCTATAACAGCTCAGTTTAAATCTTTCATCACACTTTTAATCCATTTTAAAAATGTATGCATGTAATGTTATGTTATGGCGCATCCACAGAAGAAGTTAGTTCCTGTTATTACTTATGTTACAGCAGCTACGGACAGCCATTTTCTCTCTTTATTCAGCCTGTCTTTTTTCTCTCACTTGGAAGTTTATAAGCTAAAAAATACAGCTTGCCATGTTCTGAGAGCGTGGAAAGCTCAAACTCCACTGTCGTGAAGATTCTCCACCTGTCTAGAAATGGACTGACCTTTACAGAAGTGCTGACGCCGAGACTCCTCCATAAACAGCGTCTCCCAACAGAAAGCTTCACCATACCAACAATTAGATGTTTTTCTGTGTTAGATAACGGCATGCTTTTTCAATCATGATTTTTTATATTAGCCTTAGATTATGTCCCTGTGTGTATAAAATAAACCTGTCATTTATATCACAGCTGGAACCGCTGTCAGAGATACGCTGTTTTATAAACTGAATCCTTTATTTACAAGAATTCAGCAGCGCTGTGGTATAGGAAGGTATATCTACTTGCTTATCAACCATAATGCCTATGAATTCAGAAAGCTCTGCTTAGGTGATCTAGGCAGGGCAGTGTGTGCATGCGTTTGTGAACAGGGATTTATAGGAATCACCAAATGGACAAGCTGTATTTATTTGAACCAGCTAGCTTCAGCTAAGCTCTGCCAAAATCACTAACTGCACCTTTAAGACCATAATACACAATGCAATTCTAAATGCACTTCTTATCCGTCAGTTAGTCTTACTTCAGGTATTTTATCCTGTTTTAGGCCAATACACTCACGGTAATCTGTATGTTACTTTATATTAATAATTCTGGATACTTTTATGTTGAAAAACTGCTTCAATCTAAGAGGGAAGGCCCGTATTAAGACTTCAGTGGTTGCATTTCAGTACAACAGCAAACTTTCTTTAGAATTCTCCCAAACCCAGTATTATTTTATTACCAAATGTTAGTAACGGCACTAATAATAAAACTATTTTACCCCGATTACACTGGATTTACATAAAAGCTTCTATGTTTTACATAACAGAACTGCGTTCTAATGCACTTGGGGCAGGACATCGATAGCACTTTGTCTGTATTAGTACCAAAACAAAAAGTCCTGCCAGTGTAGTTATTATCCTGCTGTCTCGTGCTGCTTAAAACTGCCAGAGTGCTCCTGGTTACGTGGCCTCTCTCTCTCTCTCTCTCTCACTCGCTCCCTCTCCCTCTCTTTCTCTCGTTGTTTATTTGATAACAGGCTTCCACATCTGCCAGTTTCCATTAAGCAGCATGAGATTAAAATTCCAGTGGAGTGGGGGGGGGGGGGGGGGCGCCGCGGCGGCCCCCCCCGCGCCGCCGCCCCCCCCCCCCCGCCCCGCCCCGCCCCCCGGCGCCCCCCCCGNTTTTTAACATGGTTCCAAATATTCCATTTTAAATTTATCATCATTTTTTTAAAATTACATTGGTTTAAACCCCCCCCCCCCCCCCCCCCCAACACACACACACACACACACACACACACACACACACACTCACACACACTCACACACACACTCATGCAGAGTGAAGCAATTATTTTTAAAACTTACTTACATAAACCTAAATGTACACATACTATATCCACACTCATGCACACAAACACTTTGCACGTTCTCTCTCTCTCTCTCTCTCATGCTCTCTCTCTCGCATACACACACCGAGGGCCCTATGTTTGTGCCGCAAGTCTGGACAAAAGAATGGCCCATTTCCTGACCGTGGACACAAGTGCAGTGCGCATGCTCAGTGTGGATCTGCTGTCTCAGATTGTGAGATAAGGAAAAGCAAATCACTCGCTGTGTTCTCATGCCTCCACTCCAGCTACTCCTGACCCCTTGCTATCAGAGGCATCTTGTACCGTCACCCACACCAGTATAATCTCAGTGTTAGTAATAACAAAGAAACGGAATAATTGAACCAACCAGAGTAAACGTGTCATCAAAGTAACACTAACTGCAAAGACCATTTGAGTATCCAGTTTCACATGATTGCACAGCCTACCTTATAGAAATTAATGTGACATAATTTTATCTCGTCGTAGTAAATCAGATCACATTCTGGTGTTGTATCGTTTTGTCGGGATATTATAATGGACAATTATGATGTTATGTTTTAATTATAATTAATAATACATTCTGGAAAACATGGAAATGTATAGATTTTTTTTTAGTCACAGAAAAATCTGGGGGAAAAAAGCAATACAATGTTATGCAAATTATTGGCCTATTAAAGCCACTGATATTGAGCATGTTTGCATATTTTAGAATGCTTACATTATTTAGCATTGCATTATACTATATCCTGTCAGACTACCTAAATTACTTTATCAGAAGAATTTCACTAGGCACACCTTTCTAAGAGATAGGCATCATACACTATATTACCAAAAGTATTCGCTCACCTGCCT
>CM074950.1:13672654-13696129 GCA_037577455.1 Pangasius macronema | reverse complement strand
ATCAACAATTATAGTCTTTATTTAATAAAGAATGACACGTAATCATTTTTATCCATTTATGAAGTGAAGTGAAGTGAAGTGACTTCGTGGCCAAGTGTGGTGACCCATACTCGGAATTTGTTCACAGTAGTGAACACACACCCGGAGCAGTGGGCAGCCATTTTAGCTGCGGCGCCCAGGGAGCAGTTGGTGGATCGGTGCCTTACTCAAGGGTCTCACCTCAGTCGTGGTATTGAGGGTGGCAGAGAGCGCTGGTCATTCACTCCCCNGAAGGTGGCAGAGAGCGCTGGTCATTCACTCCCCCCACCTACAATCCCTGCTGGACCCGAGACTCGAACCCACAACCATCGGGTTCACCTTCGGGTTACAAGTCCGACTCTCAGACCATTAGGCCACGACTGCCCCATATTATAGCTACACTTGTTCAAATCAATGACACATTTTATCAGGCTTCGATTACGTGACACGTCCACCATACATGTCCCTGTAAATTACTATACTATATGTTATTATTGTTACTATGACTATCTGAAAATGTCCCAAAAACAAGCTGGGAGGTGAATTGGTTATGCTAAATTGTCCCTAGGTATGTATGAACGTGTGTGTGTGTGTGTGTGTGTGTGTGTGTGTGTGTGTGTGGGCATGGTACCCTGTGATGCACTGGTGTCCCATCCTGGTGTATTCCTGTCTCGCACTCAGTGTTCCCAAATATAGCCTCCCAAATAATTAATGTTCGCTCTGTTGTGTTTTTCATCTTAATGCATGGTGCTGAGAGAAACAGAAGTGACACCACACACCTATTCTCTACCACCATCACTGGTAGCCATGTTGGTTCTGTCTGCTTTCTGCTACCTGCACCCCTCTCCCCCTTCCACGGGCTATCATGGAGCAGGTAAGTGCAAAACATCGTGCGCTGTACATTTGCAGGGTTTTGTAGCATATGCTCAGGAAATCCCACAATGCACTGTAATAGATTAGTGCCCAGGGTTATGCTGCTCTATCCATAAAACACTTTGCCTTNTGGGTGCTATTTCATACACAGGCCTATGAAATGTTACATCACTTGTAGCATGATGGAAATATTAATAGGGTTTCCGTGACACAGTCCGGACACTGTGCCGGACAACTGTGTTTACTTTTCACCTGCTGCTGACGTCTGTCGCCAAGGTTACACACCGTCATTTCCACCTCGCAGTTAAACAGCTGCTGCGAATAAACCGATATGAACGCAAGAAATCCGCGCAAACCTTTTGGCATCAGTCTCAATTATGAAGACGTCACTGCGACCGTAAAATGCAATTTTCTGAAGTGCGGAGTTCTCTCTGCGCACACACAGAGGCTGTTTCACGCTCACTTACAAACGTGTCTAATATTGGCTGTATAAACAGTACGTGTGCTGTTGTGCCCGCTGTGCATGCGCCCTGACATTCACAGGGTTCTGGCCCTCTGGTCCTGCTCGGAGTGCCACTCGCAGTGTCTTACCCAGTTAGAGTAACACACAGTAACAGCTGGGATTTGCTGCTGGAATGTAGATGCCTACATAAGCTAGAAGCAACACATTTTCAATGACATTTTCATTTTCCATCATAGTCAGTAGCATATAACCCTGTATTTGATTGAAACAGTAGTTTTCTCCAGGATTTGCTTCACAGTGGCCTCAAAAATAACCACTTTCCACATAAAATTACTAAAGCAAAGCGTGATTCAAAAGCTAGTTGTGTTCATTAACCTGTCACTCTCTAAACGCACCTTGCCCTAAACCTAGCCTGCACAGAACGTACATTACTTCATTTAACTGCCAAGCATGTGTTTTTCAAGCTGGATACTCGGGGCAGACTTTGCACTATGCAAAGTAGGCAAGCACCTTTGGCCCCCAGAAGCCAATGGCCCCCTAAAAATACAAATTATATACATTTTTAATTATTAATGCTAAATAATGGACCCCATTCCTATATTTGGCCTAGGGCCCCCAAATCACTACCCCTATGGACACTACATTAGTGCTTTGTTTTCTCTCCTCCTCTCTGCTGCTGTCAGTGTGGTTTTATCTTTGCTTCTGGGAGATATTATCAGCAGTAGCTGTCTTCAGCTGGTAGCATTGTGTGCACTGTTCTAGGGTGTGTTACATACACTTCTCCCCTACACCCATACACCCAGGTCTGTAGGAACAGTGCGCACAGGTGCACAGTGGGAACACAATCTGCGTCTGATAACTAAATCCTTCTGTACAAATCATAACTGTAAATCCTTCCGTCCTAGTCCCAGCAAGCCCAACTTTACCAACTGCAATGCATTCATCTAGGTGTAGTGGCCATGCATGGAGAGGGAACTGCGGGTAAGACTGCGTTCAGATCGCTAGAATAGGACAGTTCTGATTTATTTCCTTACCGGAATGGACATCTTGACGTCCTTATCTGACCACTCGAGTCTTGCCTGAAGAAGCTGCTGTGTACTGGGGTTTTAAATAGACAAGGACGCACAGATTTTCGTGAGCTTGAACTTCTGTCTATTCCATGCTTCAGCACGGCAAAGCGCGCTCCGCTGTGTGTGCTGGCTTTGATGGCTGAAGTTTGAAGAAAACGTAAGGAATATTTCCCGATCAGCTACAGGAAAGCCCAGTGAACAGGGCTTGGCAGTGCAGCTCATACGAAGAGCTCTCTTTCACAGAGCCAGCTCTCCGATCCCTCGCTGCACAGCGTCGCCGGCTGCGGCTGTCCTCTCAGCCGAATGCACTAGTGCTGCGCTTTTAGTGATCGGTTAGATCTGGTTCTGATCTGGAGAGACACTTTTTGCGATGTGCTCGCACTGCGGCTGTGTGGCTGTGTGCGCGCGCGCGTGTGTGTGTGCGCGCAGCTGAAGCGACGCGGTGCTGCCGGCGCGCGCGCGCGGGCTCTACGATGGAATCAAGTTTTGTTTAAAGGGCCAGACTCGCTTAATACACACAGCTGATCTTCAACACCGTGCTCTCAAACATGCAGTGATGTACAGCTAGATGCAGGCGTACGCTAAATGCTGGGAAAATCTATATAAATAGAAATCTAGAACAAAGGAGACAATTGTTTAGGCCATTAAAACATTAAGCGGTTTATTTATGTAGCTGATTTCAGTTCCTAAAAAACACTGAAACACACATACACACACCCCTAAAAAATAAATATATAAAAATAAACCTGTCAAAATACCATGGGATGGATGGATACACACACACACACACACACACACACACACACACACGCACACACACATATAAATATATATCAAATAGTATGGAATATCCTATAGGGCAGTTGTTCTGAAAGTAACTATGCTTCACATGGGTCTGTGAAGTATGGCTAGTGTGTGTGTGTGTGTGTGTTTTAAAGCTGATTTGACTGCTCAACTGAATTGACTAATTTCTGACTTTAGTCCAAACATTGATACCACAATCATTATCATCATCATCATCATCATCATGACCTACAGATAATGTCAGCTTGAAAGGCAGAAAGTTCATGAATAAAATGGCTCCAGTAAAATGAACACACTGTAATTATACACCTTTAAAGAATGAGACAAATATTTTCGAATAGCTCGATTAGGTTTGAAAGTGCTCCGTGGAATTTATTTTACAGTTAAAAGGGTTCCTGGCCACAAAAAACAAACAAACAAAAAAGTTCTGCTACAGGGAAGTAACATTTGCTAGGGGGAAGTAATATCTGCTACAGGGAAGTAATCGTTGAGTTCTTTGGATAGTTAGCAGTTGTTCAAAGGGGTTTCAAAGCTTTCTTAAAGGGGTCTACTCCAAAATATCTGACAGTGGAAGCCCCTTTTTCTATACGGTGTTACACAGAAAGCTGAAGAGTTTCCCCAGAACAACTGAAAAACCCCTTCAGGGTTCCAGATTTAACCTGTGCTGCATTTTAACCGCAAATGTCATTACCTACTATTTGCGATCTTGACTGCTTTAGGAAGCAAAGAACCCTTAACTACTCAAATATCCCTTGAGGAAGCGTTTTTTGTCTGAGACTGTAGCCATAATTGGTCTTTAAATTTGTCCTATGGAACACTGAGTGGGCAACAATGTCACAGTAACGTGAGACGTTTTAGCTTAATACCCAGATTTGGTGTCTTCAGATAGGCCAAATAAGAACCTGTATATGCGATGATGGCCTACTGTAGGGTCAAAACTGAAGCACTCATCATAATGAAACTTGCTAACAGCAGCCATGATCTAAGTTTAGAGATCGAAATCACTGTACGTGTTTCTCAACTCAAGTCTTTAAAGGAAAAAAAGTTACTCAGCATCATACTGACTCTCCTTTTTCACAGCAGTTAGGCTGCTTTCACACTTGGTGTTTTGGCTACTATTAGAAAAGTCCTGATTACTTTTGATCATAGTGTTCAATACTCTGAGCACACCATATTCAACAACACTGAAGGTCTTTTGAGTGTTATGTGAGTAACGCTGTTTGTGGGCCTTTAGTGGGATGAAGGAACTATATTTGAGAAAGGTTCATCAGCTCTGCTGCAGACGGGAGAACATTGGCGTTCCTGCTAGACAATGGTGAAAAGATGAATACAAGGAACTGGGACTCTGTGACAATGTCATTCTCCAGACACTTTCTGAGCAGCAGACTAACAGACTTGAGTTGTCCTGATCACTTAAAAGATAACATTATTTTTATGTCCATATCTTCCACTAAAGTGCAGCACCTTTTTTTCCCCCATTTGTAAAAGAGCTCTGACATTTGGCTATGTCAGTGTCAGGGAGAATAAAAAACTATGTCGATCAACATCCACTGGGATCAAATTGTGAGGATAAAATCAAAGTCCTGTACAACCAAATACGTATTCATCTGGAAGTGGTACGTCTTGTGAAAGGAACAGGAGTTGGAACTTCCATTCCAGGTTGCCTTTACTGCAAACACCTTTTAATAATCCAGTCAACAAAGGGATGTAGTGCCTGTGCCAGAGGCAGAGAAGTTGGAAGGGAAATTAATTCGGTCTGTTAGTGTAGTTAGGGTATAGGATAGAGGCTGGTAATGCTTCTGAAAGTGCCACAAACGCAGCCCATTAAAACACAGAGGAGCCTGTGAATATTAGGTACAGGTGTGTTAGAAGTAAACCCTGCATTAGCGCGGAACTGCAGGCGGTGCACGGTCATGACGTAGAGCATGGCAGCACAAACCTACTCCTGGAGCTCTACCACCCTGAAGAGTATAGTTCCAGCCCTAATCTAACACACATGATCCAGCTAATCAAGAACTTCGGTAGCATCAGATAATTAGACCCAGATGTGTTGGTACCAAACACAGCAAATTGGTAGAGCTCCCAGAAAGGAAATAGGCACCCCTGTTGAGGAGCATGGATTGATGTATTAGCTGCCAGAAAACATATTTGGCTTTGTTACGTTGACTTTTAAGGTCATTCAGAGTGCATGGGGAGTGAGGACATTAATTCAAGCCACATTTCAGAGTAATGCCTACTTTGGAATTGCAGTTGTCAAAAATCCTAAGCTAAGAGCACATCTGAATAGCCCCCTTCAATTACATTTCCTTTAGTAAGTCATCTGTGTTCTAAACAAAGGTGCTTCTACAGAGACTCTAACACAGGACCACTGCACCACTACAACTCTGATGAGTCCTTTATCCGGTGGCAGCTGGAAGATTATTGGCATTTGGAACATTTTGCCCCAGTGTTATTTTAGGCTCTCTTTATAGTGATTGTTTATAATTATCCTCTCCATGCTGCTGTCTATTTCTGTAGGTCCAGCTCTCACTTGAAGCCTTGCTCTGGTGACAGACAGTTACACATGCCTGGAGGTAAAGTTTGTGCCAAATATACATCATCAGGCTACCTACACCCCCCGTAAGCCTGCTTTTCACTGTAGAGTCACTGTAGTCTAAATCTGAGCATTTCGCTCCGGCAATATTGAATTTCTTTGTCGCTCTGTCAAGTTGATCATACACAGAGTATATGTAAAGGAGACGAAATCCAGTGTGTATACATACTCTTCACAGTGTTGGGCTAAAAGACTCCAATTTCATTGAAATGCTCTTCTGCAAGCATATCCTTCCTGTTTTTCCAATTGTGATGCTACTTGGCAAAATGGGCCAGATTGAGAAGAGAAGGGAGTCAGGGAAGGAAAAGGGAAGGTGGTAAAGAAAAATAAGAAGAAAAGGTTGGTGAAGGGGAAAAAATGAAGAAAGAGATAGTGAAGAAGGTGGTGGAGGAGGAAAAGAAAAAGAAGATGGAGGATAATAATAATAATGATCAATAATGATGACGAAGCAAACAAAAACCAAGGCTGAGGTCAATACCCAAAGCAAAAGCAACAAACGTACACAAGAGGCAAACAAGTGTTATATGGAAGGGGAAGGTTGGGAAAATGAATGTAAAGCCTCAAAAAAAAAGAGGGAGGAGGGAATTCCCCCTGGAGTGTCCGTAGAGAGCAGTTCAGCTACAACTAATCAATAACATTGATAACAAGATAATAAATTATCGGACCGAATTTCATTATTGATTAAGAATATATGAAGGATGACGCCAGTCTCCTGAAGTCCAACAACACGTCTTTACATTGGAGTGGGGGAGACGCTTCAACAAAGCAGAGGATTACAATGACAAAACCTGTTCATGACTTCAAGAGCCAAAGGTTTCCGCATCGAATTCTGTGGCAATAAGGATTTTAGGAGCAGGCCAGTTTTATCATCGTGTTTTAAGCTTGCTCAACTGTAATCAATGCCCAAGCATGAAATGATCCCAAAGCAGTGTTTTGCATCTAGTGCACAGAAAAGCCTATGGCCTATGCATATGTGCATTGATTAATTGAGTGTAAGAACAGGACAGAGGAATGGCAAGGTGAGTTGGAATAATGATGAGGATGTAGATGGCTACAGCTGTAAGAGGTCATAAATAAGTATAAGCATGGCTGCCTTTCCTAAATGTCACTAGAAAGGGACAAAGATGTGTGTGATACATACATTTATTTTTAGATAAGTGTCGGAGTGGGTGTGAAAATGATATCTGATCTCTCTTCTCTCAGCAGGGGGCCATTTTTTTTAGTGCAGGCTCCTGAGCAGCAGTGGGAGGAGAGTCATCAAGTGGGGAGATTAATGCGAGATTAATGCACGTAACACACTCCACCTGCACAGATAGACAGCACACACCTGCACCGCGGGCATTAAAGCAGCTTGCGTTTTCACGTGTCGCACATCCATCCACTCCTACAGGACAGGACACACTCCGCTCAGACGTGTGCAGAGGAGGGAGAGAGAGAGAGAGAGAGAGAGAGAGCGCTGTGCCGTGCCGGGGTATGCAATTACGTAAACAAGGAGATAAAATGTTGACTGTGGCTCCAATTGGGTTGGATGCAAGTAAACAATCATAATGCCCACTCAGTAATGAGGTAGAAGGGAGAAGCTTTATAAACAAAACAGTTCTTTTCCAGGGAAAAATGTGATCTCGGTGACTTTCGCCATGCCATGGTTGTTGGTTCAAGTATTTCAGAAACTGCTGATCTCCTGAGACTTTCATGCACAACAGTCTCGAGAGTTTACGTTGTGTTTACCATCCAGAGCGGTAGTTCCTGCAGGCTGTCTCACTTGTTGACGAGAGAGGTCACAGGAGAATGGCCAGACCACGCTTTACAACTGTGATGAGCAGAACAGCATCTCAAAATGATTGGAAAAATGCTAGGTGAGGTTTCTCCTTTAACTTTAACTGTCCTGTTTCAGTGAGCCTGTGTCCACTGTAGCCTCAGATTTAACCCTGTTCTTGGGTTAAAAGAGTGGAACCTGATGTGGTTTTCTGCTGTTGTAGCCCATCCGTCTCATTAGGTTATGAGAGTTACTGTAGACTTCCTGTCAGCTTGAACCAGTCTGGCCATTTTTCTCTACAGAGCTGCTACTCACTGGATGGTTTTTGCACCATAAACCTGCACTCTCTGGCAAAAAAGAGCTGAAATGAGAGGCATTAATATCAGAGTCTGAATCTAAGCATTGCTTGGTTATATTGTTGAAATAGTCTAAAAACATTCCAGGGCTAAACATGTGAAGCTGCACTGAGCTCCTGAGTAAAGCCCAGTATATGCAATGTCAAATCTAAAAGAGGAACATGAACATGGTAGAAAATGGAGTGGAGCTTAGATGACAGGGGGGGAATGTTGCAATGGAGGAAAGCGGAAAGCACAAAAAAAAAAAAAAACCCGAGTGAGAAATCCTCTTGACGAGAATTTATTTTGGGGTGCTGAACAGGCAGACAGTAAACAAGGCGGGGCATCTGTTTTACGTGGCAGGTATGATGAAACCGTCTGAGGCAACTATTATGACACTGTCCTTTCCTTTGAGAACAGGCCACAGTAATGACTTGGTAAGATGAACCCAAATAAGAGCAGGTTGATTTTACAGAAACGTCAACCCAGATGGTTTGATTTATTGTCAAAGACATTTACAGCACAGGAGATGTAATTACCAATCAACTTTAACNTCCCTGAAGCTCTTGGACTGTACGTAGCTTTTCCATTTTGAGCTGTGCCTGATAACGTTGGTCTTTTATTCATGTCGGAGAATGAAAGTCAGCAGGGGATCCCTGCTTTTGTCCTGTGAGCCCAATGCGCTGCATATTTTTACGGTTTCCATTCTGTAACACACTTGACTCACCTCATAAAAGGGCTTAAACACCAGACGAGTTAAAGAACGACAAGAAGATTAGAAGCAGAGTCTAAGACAGTGACTAATAATTACAGCCTAGGTAACCACTTTGTACTAAGGACCTCCTTCAACAAGTCTTGTATCTCAGTTGTTTCTGAAATCTAGCCACCCTGCCATGAGTAGTCTAGTATCGTTCCTCTTCTAACACACACTCAGGTAGCTGCCTGTGCCAATTCGTGTGTTACCCCAACGAAAGCATGAAGCTCTGCAGAGGCACTGATGGAGAACCACTTTTGTCGTTTTGTGCCAGTGATGGCTGTGTGACTTTGCCTTTTTTCATGACGGTAAGCTATTGGGTGAATTGCAGCCAAGAAAATTTTGATGTCCAAATTTTGTTTTGATTCGTTTTGCACTGGGGCTTTAAGGGAAATGATTACCATCATTTATAATCATATACTGAAATCATGCCTCAAATTGTTACTTATTAGCTAAGAAATTATTCATAAAGAATCAATTCCTGAAAACAGATATTTTAATACATATAAAAGCAAAATACAGACAGCTAATATCAGAAGATTTCTGGGGGGTAAAAAAAAAAAACATAAAATAGTCACATGACAGGTTAAGAGCTTGCGAACAAGCTTTAATTTGCCAGAAGCATAAATGGCAGTGGGTAGATTAACTGTTTATCATTTTATAAAGCTTTAGGAAGGGTAGATATACTGTATAAAATATCCTACAATGGGAAGCAAAATTTGGACATCGAAAAGGTCTGGGCTGATCCAATACACACGCTACACTACATGTAATGTTTCTCACCAGAAACAATCATCTTTGTCACTATTGTTTACTCCTTAATGATTTCACTGTATAGAAGACAAGACCAGCCATGAGTGAACGATGGACATAAATCTAAGCTCAGAGAACAGAGTGAACAGTCCACGTTTTTGTGTATGCATGTTACTGGATGCACTTTGTCCATTCCGGTCATCGTTTCATGTTGCTAAGACGAACATTCTTCTCCAGCTCAAACTGCCGCTGGTCCACCCTCTCCAAGAAGTTCTTCCTCTCCACATACCTACAGAAACACACACAGTAGTAGAGATGAAAGCTGAGTCTTTTCAGTGACTGTTCAGTTAAATGAATCATTCAGATTGGCTCAGGTGCGCGGTTTACACGACGCGTAGCCTGATCATGCAGACCCCTGAGCCGGACAGTCCGAGGAGTAAAATAATTAATAATCATTTCGTGTTATTTTATGTCAGACCCATCCAACACAGAATATTACTGCATCCACTGAAACACTGGAAATCCACAACTGACTGAATGAGCTCGAACAGGATTCACTGACTCTGATGATGTAATTTATTGGTAGAAAGTTGGTGATTGTATCTTATGTAGCTTGTAATTTTATATTTGTATCATATGTATTATGTCTTTGTATCATACTGTATTTGTTTTTATTATTAATATTAATTCATTTGCAACTGCAAAGCTCATCATAACAACCGAGCTTAAGGAGTGCCTCGCTGCCCGAGTGTGAGTGATACTGAATCGTTTACCTTAGTGACACGTTTAAAAAAAATAAAATAAAATAAAATAAAGAATTGTTGGTGTCTATACAGCACACAGCCACTGTCAGTACAGAAATATGAGCTAACAGTTTACATACAACATGGCATTTGTCAGAGGCTGAGAAAACCTCAGACACGCACTAACACTCAGCACTGTCCCAGCATTTGATGGATGGCACTGGATCTACGTGCTTTAACGTTTCTCAACACCACCATGGTGCTTTACGTTGTATTCCATACATTGTATGATGAAATCAGGCTGCATGTTTCATTCACAGAGGGCTAACTCGCGTTTCAAATACCTACCTGTTTATCTGCATCACTTTTCCTGTGCAGATAGCATAGCAGCCTCATACCACTCATTAGAGTCCCCCCAAAAAAAACAGCCTGGTATCTCTGTATGCACACACAAACACTCGTGCATGCACGTACACATGCACACACACCTACTTAAAAATCATCATGCAAGCACTTCCTGTCTATGAATGATTTCCTTTCTGCTGTGTCCTGTGTAACTGAGTGAATTAAAAAGTGGCTAATGTTACATGCAGATTCACTGCTGACACACTACATCTTCAATGTCATTCAAAGCCTGAGTGCTCAACTGCAGTTTATTATCAAACCTGAGTTTGTTTGTTTTTTTGTAAGGTTGTGCACATTAAAAAGACAACATGGCCTATAATCTGATACCAGTCTGAAGAGCTCATGCACCTTAACTGCTCCACATGAGCAACACAATGATTACGGCTAGAAGAGCACTGCTTAGACAGAAAGACGTGCGATTAATCACGTGAAACATGAAGCGATTAGTTTGTTTCGTTTGCAATTCATGTCAAATTGCTTACCCACAAAATAGAGTTAAGATTAAATAATGTTAACAAGGCATGCTGTTTTTTTCACATAAGCTTAATGATTGTGCTTGACAGGCATCACATCATCTGAGAAACAGCCGACAATACAGACAATTTGAGCTCTTTGATACAGGTCAGTGGATGGAAACTCAAGTGTAACTATTCAGTTGGGAAGGAAACAGATAAATGGACTAAAAAATAATATTAACAGATTAACCTCACCTTTTTAACATTATTTCTCTTGTTGTCTGAGCAATGTGAGTCTTGCGTAAATACAGTTGCAACTTGCTACAAGCCACAGGCTGCCAGAGTGAGGAGGTTGCTTCTGTGGTACTGATCAGTCTTTCCGGTCAATGCACATAATTCTCATGAGATTCATCACCCCCAAAACATACTCTTATACTAAAGATTATTCAGCATAATATGATAGTTTCAGAGCGCTTATAGATAGAACGTATTTCGTAGCCACACGCCACTGGACCTCCTCTCTCTCCTTGGCGCCTTTGGGTGTTTCTGTGGTGTTGGCTTAGATTTGGTTATAGAGAAAGAAAGAGCTACCCTTTCGAGAAGCCCTCACCGGATCAGCTAAACGCAATGCAGTGAGCGCACTCCTTTGCATGAAGTTCAGATTTGTTCCCGGGTTTTTCCGCACCACAACCATCATGCGCTGCTCGAAAATGAGCACGTACCTTATGGCTGTGTTTGGATCTCTACTGGCATAAATCTTGCTGCGTGATTTTCAGAATAACATGAACTCAAGATGAACGTCAGGTTACACACGAGGTCGCAAATCTGTAAACCTGTAAAATTTTGATCCCAGTCATTGAATTAATTGAACATGTGAAGTTTGCTGTTCATACTGAACACATCTAAACGATCAGAAGGACCAGGTGTCGAGTTCTGTTTAATGATTTGTCTGCCGGATATATCCTTAAAATATCTCTCAAACAGGATGAAAGCTGAAGAAAAACTATTTCAAACATTTGACCTTCACCCTGTTTGGATCAATCCCAAACTCTAACCAGTTCATCTGCTGGTTACATTGATACTCCCATATAAATCCTACAAACATTCAGCCATTCGTTCTTGAGATATTGCACTGATGAGAATCTTGAATGGATGGACGGACAAATCAAATCAACATGCCAACGAGTTGCAGGATCTAATATGGAGTGGGAGACTATTCCAAAGACGTGGAGCTGCCACAGAGAAGTCACCTTTAGTCTTTAAACCTGATTTCGGAACATCCAGAATGAGACTCTGAGACGATCTTAGCGGTCTAGCCGTACAGTACAGGTGTACAGTGCCGATAATCTGGATTGATGCATCAATTTAAAAGGCAATATAAATTTAATAATTTAAAAGGGTGCCAAGGCAATTTTTTGCTCTGATACTTTTTTCACGTGACAGTAAGCCTACCCCAGATTCAGCACAGATACTGTCCCAGAACGACGTCAACACTACCACTGGAAGCGCGAGAGATTTGGTAGAAATATATTGGTAGTACTGAACAAATTTGGTCACATTGATCATTGACCGGAGCCTACTAAATCCAATCAAAATATAGTATCGTAGCAGATTCAGTGGTATTGCCAAATATTGAATTACTGCCTTCTGAATCAAAATCGCATTGTTGGTGCAAAAGCCTAAGGTTTATGCCATAGTGTAAATGTTGTCTTGCGTACTAAATAAAATTGTAAACAGTGCTAGCAAGCTACACTCTATGCAGTAATGAAACTGTACAGAAATTCAAATGTTGTGTACAAGGCCACATATAATAACTGATGAACAACTATTTCGAAATACTACTTAAGTATGATGCATGACAGTGAGATGAACAGTCCATCACATTTTCAAAATAATTTCGCTACAAGTTGTTGCAGCTACTAGAATATGGAATATGTAACACTTGCATATGACATTCTTGTAACTGAGTCCTCCAAACGTTGCTCAAACATAAAAACAAAGCTCTATAGAAGGTTTGAGAGCATTGTCAGGGGAACAGCTGAGAGGGAACCCACAGACCTGCTGCATTTGCTCATGGAGGCTCTTGGGGAAAGAATGGTTTCATTAAATATACTGTTATGGCCCTGCCGAGCCGCAGTAGTTTACTGTAGCTGTGGACGAGTTCCACTGGAGAGAGAACAGCGAGTACACATTCACCATGTGTTATATGTGAACCCCGATTGGATAAGATTCATCTCCAGTTAATTGTTGCATCAACCGTTTACAGACGCCTTACTGTGTGGCTTCTGCATTCAGTAAGCCCAGATTCTAGTGCACGTCTCATTCCCTCTTGGTTAGACTGCTCCCTTCTGTTTCATCCCAGAAGAAAACTCCAGCTCTGATCTCTTTGCTCTGTTAATACCCCATGCAAGTGTTTTAGTTTGAGGGTAAGTATCTACTGAAATGTTTTCCAAATTGTAAGCAAATCTGCAAAAAGTTGGAAACGGAAAATTCAGAAGTTGACGCCATCCCCATTCAGGTTTTATTCATCTGTGGATGAATGGAAAGACTGAATCACAGAGAAACAAGGCACATCATCCGATGAAGTCAGTTCCTCACTGCAAATTCAGAACTGGTCATCCTACTCTGGGCTGAACGCAGACCTTTGAGTGCCCCATGTAGGCCCCACAAGCACATCAAGCACTTTTACGCTCCATCATGGGCCACCACACCCTCTACTCCATGCCCAACTCCCCTCCCTAACCGCATCCAGCCCAAAAGGATTTGGAAGCACATAACTAGCAGCATGCTGTAATTTGGTCTATCACAAAAAAAAAATCTTATTTTTAACCCCCAGCCCAGGTTTTTAATTTTGGGCTTCTCTCAACCACAGTCCAGTGAAGCTTGGAGCAAGCTACAAAGAGTAGCCCATTTGTCATCAGCTTGAGCCTTGTGATGCATCTCCTCACACACTGAAGGGGTTAAATTCAATACCCTGTTAGAGGTGGGTCTTAATGTGTACAGATGATGTCACTGTGTAACAGCATCCCCTGAAGTAAATCTCTACTCCCATAAGCCCCAGCCTTCAAACCAACCCCTTGCCAGCACACACAACAGCTGCAGGCTAGGTGATTATGGAGACCTGGGTAGATAAAAAGACTCTGGGGGCTTCCAGATCTCCGTGAAGGAGATTTAGATGGGAACATGATGACATACCATGGGTAGGAATGGAACTAGGCACTAATGTGGCACTAATAACTAGCAATTAACTAGTCAATATAGACCAACTACTCAACTGTAATTACTGAGAAAGTCAATGAGTGAGAAATTAAAAGAGGTGGACAGTGATAACACGCATGCAGTTTGATGCAAGAAGGGTAATACATACCACAAGTACACAGATTCTGAAAATACCATAAATATTGCATGCCTAGCAATATGCTGTAATATGTTCAGCCCTACAGTGGCAGCACACTCAAATCAGGGTTCATTAGGTTTTAAAGGTGTGGGGGATAGAACCATTCCCCCGAAGGGTGCGCAGGTGTTATTACAGTCATCATCTGTCTGTTTGTTTATTCTGTTTTTAATAGTCCTTTTGCAAAGCCGATGACAGCTGGGTTGGGGAAGAAAAAAAGAGAAAAGCTGCTTTAGAAATACCAAAGGCTATAGTGATACATTTGCTATGAGGGGAAAACACTGATCTGTTATTAAATTTAGATAAAAATCCTCTTTTGTCGGAAAGTCTGCCACAGATTTTCTTTGTCTTGTATTGCTCTTGTTCTACGTTGGTCACTGCTGGACATTCCTATCTTACTTAAGTTACTGCCAGGTGCCATGGTTTCCTTGACAGCATCTGTGGACGGCCAAGCAAAGAGCATGGATAGCTGCAGAACACATGGAAATCCACCTATTGAACTGAGAAATGTTTGTTCTTTACAGTCACTGCCATCTATTTATGGGGGAAAACACTGGCAATGTTCTATTAAGTTTCACTTCAAGCTCATAGGCAGCACAGGTTTAGGAGCTGTGACGATCTGAAATCAATGAGCTAATGTCTTTTTGCACTACTCGCCTCGCCCACTTTGCATCGCACCACTTGCCCTGCCACCAAAAGTCGCTTTGCCTCCTGTCAATCTAAATCACCAGCTCCCACTGAAAAATAACGGTTTCCAGCCACTACAAGCATCATGTATTTTACCCCCCCGTTTTCTACCAAGTAGGTCATTTACCAAATCCGTACCAATTCCACAAGCTAGCTCTCCCCATCACACAACAAGAAAGGGTGAGGAGAACACATGCTTCAGCCAAGACACATGAAGCTAGCCACCCATTTATTTATTTATTTTGAACTGCTGCTCATGCTGTGTCACAGGACAACCTAACACGCTTCAAGGAGAAATACTGACTGCCCTCTTCCACATACATGACCTCACAGAGAGCCATGACTGCCAAGTATTGCTTTATTTGACAGGAGTAATGCCATACTTTCCATCCAGGCAGGAGTGCTGATTATGCTCTCACGGACAGCCGTGGCATTGTCAGGATTCAAACTCATGATCTCCCAACAAAAAGGCGAACGCTTTCTGGTGCACCATTTGGGAGCCCCAACATATCAGGCTTCTGCAAAATGCAGAACTCTTTCACCTTCCTAAGTGAACCTGGAGAAGACCATATCTTCAATTCCATAGCCATTAATATCATAGTGCGGATGCTGGAAAGGTGTGTATATTCTGAAGAATATCAGCAAATCTGTAATAAGAAACCTGCGTGATGAGCAGTCTGAAGGTGCGTGCGTGTGTGTGCGTGCATGTGTGTGTATATACACACACCACTCATGCACACACCACACAAGCACACAGATAATCAAACTAATAGCCCTCATATGGGTGAGCAGGTCTCTTTGATTCATTACATAAGCCTCTCCGAGCGGCATGCACTGCACTCTTACACACACACACTCGCCAGAAAACAACTTAATTATAGGTAAACAAAGCCAAAGTAAAGTATCTGTGAGTACATACTATTTAAAAGAAAACATGCAATTTCAGAGGTCTAGCTGGGCTTCAGGATAAAGCGCTCTATAGAATTAAAAGCAAGCGCACCGCATCACTGTGCCAGCAGACATCACAAGACCGTCATACTTTCTTTAAACCTGTACCAGTGCTTAACAAGTCAAAGCATGATATGCAATACAAAACTATGTTCATAAAAATGTCATTCATTAACAGGGTCGTACAATTTCTAGTGTAATTTAAATGCTGGTTTTCATCTACTGCTTGAGTAGACAGGAGTTGGACCAAAGCTGACCTCTATGCGCCTACCCTTCAGCTCTTCTCTGAAACAGATGGCTGAAGTTAATCTACACTGCACTGTACTATAAAGCTATTCTCAATCATCCTGAACCTCTAACTCCTTCAAAGGACGGTCAGGGACTTGAGAGCCTGTGTGAAATCGGTATGGGCTGAGCTCCAGAAGTTGGTGAGAAAGCAAGAGGTTTCAGGTCGTGAAGAGTTCCAAAATACCAAAAACAACCCTGATCGAATTTCAGAACAGCTTCCAGTGTCTGAGTTACATGAAAAGGAGACTGACAGCTAAATGTCCAAGTGTTTGGTAGAACATGTTAATGGGCACAACTGTGCAACTGGTAAATGATCAGGAATGACAAGTTTGCTGGATCCAGTCCATGTAATCATATTCCTGATGTATGTAATGCAAATAAGAACCATTAAAGGAAACCTATACGTTAAACTGTTGTACATTTGGCCCAAAAATGAACCTTATCCACAGCAGTCAATGGCAAAAGAGCAAATCTGATGTGAAAAATCCCCTTCTGAAGACCAGCATACATCCAAACGTAACTCGAGTAATGATCATGGGCAAAACCCTGAAGTTCTATAATTACACAACTACTGCAGACTCACCCTTCCTTGCCTCGATTATGAATGGCTAGCTCTTCTGTGATGCCCTCCTCTGCTTTGAACGTGTCCCAGTCCAGCTTGGACTTCTCCAGAGTGCTCATTTTAGGCTTCTTTGCTCCAATACGGTTCAGGATGCTGCCCATCCCTGCTGGTCTCTTCACGCTAAAGGAGACAGGAGAATTTTAAAGCTGAAGCAGTGTCAAAGGATGCGTTTTAATCAAGACACAGGGATCAGAAGTATAAAACATAACGTAACACCCAAGTTAAGCGGACTTATCCGGATGTCCAAAGAGACACCGAGCTTCATCAAAGCAGAAACGGCACGAAAGCATCAAAATACTACAGACAAACATGCAGCAAACGAAGATCACCTAACCCAGAAGGGAAAAACAAGCAGGGGTTAAACGCGGAGGGCAACGTGGGGTGGAGGTGACAGCAACTTTTTCTATGCTTTAATGCTTTAATGGAGCGATTTCTTATGCTGCTGGAACAAAGATGTCCATTTTCAATGACACAGAAGGCATCTCGACACTGGCGCTAAGCTTGGCTGCAATAATGGAATGTTAAACGATCTGTGTCAGGGAAAAGAGAAACCATCAGACTAGTGGGATGTTGCGGCGGGAGGGTGGCCGGGGTGGGGGTTGAGAGGTGAGAGGAGAAGGAATAGTGCTGCAGAGGAGCAGGGTCCAAGGACGAAATGTTTTCACGCTCAGGTGAATCGTAGCAAAAAGGCTTTCATTTGAAACGAGAATAAAAAATGAGCATTTCTTAGGTGTGTGTGTGTGTGTGTGTGTGTGTGTGTGTGTGTGTGTGTGTGGGTGGGGAGGGTATGGGGTTGGGGGAGATAGGCACTCAACTTTATCCTTTAGTAGAAAGGGAAATGACTGCACAAACTCAACCTAAAACCTTTACCTCGTGCACACACAGGCTCTCTAACGCTGCTATTTATGTTTGCTCATCTCACTTCTTGCACAGCAGGCAACCTAGTTCGCCGGGATGATGCTCCTGCTATCCTGTATACGTAGTGAGCACTATGTAGTCTTGCATTTCTCTTAAATTTCGGGGTGCACTTATGTAGCACGTACACAATACCGCCATATACAGTCACCAGCCACTTTAATAGGAACTCCTAGAAACCTGCACATTCATATAATGCAGCAGTGCATTGCATAAATTCAGTTAATGTTCATATCAAACACCAGAATAAGTAAAAAAAAAATAAATAAATAAATAAAATAAATAAAAAGTGCATTTCATTGACTTAACCGCGGAATGGTTGTTCATGCCAGATGGATTGGTTTGCATAAAAAAATAAATAAAAAAAATAAATAAAAAAAATAAAAAATAAAAAAGAGATCTCCTGAGATTTTAGAAAGTTTAGATAGAATGGTGAGAAAAACAAGAAACATCCAGTGAATGGCAATTCTGTGGGTGGAAACGCCTGAGATCAGAGGAGAACAGCCAGACAGGTTACGTAGTCTACAGTAACTAAAATAACCACTCTTTATAACTGCGGAGAACAGAAAAGCATCTCGGAATGCACAACCTGGTCTTTTAGTTCACTGTCCAGTTTCAGTGAGTCTGTGCCCAAGATAGCATCAGATTCCTGTTCTTGGCTGGCCGGAGTGCAACCCAACGTGATCTTCTGCTGATGTAGCCAATCTACCTCAAGGTTCGACATGCTGTTCATTCCGAGATGCTTTTCTGCTCACCACGGATGTAGTCCTATGCACTGTGGTTTTCTATCACTGCATGTTACAGCATGATCCTAGCAATTAATTCTACATTCTACAGTAAAATCTACAGTAAAATTCTCATTCAGAAGCCTTGCGGCTCACGTTGGCCAGACAATTCCTCCTCACTTGTGTAAGGAATGTCACTCGCTCAGTTTGGTGAGCCAAACACCTTAGTTACAGAGAGGAAGCATTTGTGTGTTTATTAAAAAAAAAAATCAACTTTATTCCCATCAAAATTTCCTAAATTGACAGAATAGGACTATTTTCAATTTCTAAAACCTGGTCAGGGTATTTATCCATAATAACAGCTAATAATAATCAACTCTGAATCTGCTTCAGCATCTCTGAACTACATCTCTGTCTACTGCACTACACAAGTCAAGGTACAGTAATTAAATAAGGAATGGATCCAACACTGCATTAATTAAGCGTGCTGGTTTAGTCAAGGCTTGCAAGCCAAAAAAAAAAATTCATTAAAAAACATTACATTTAAAATGTTTCATTTAACGTACTTACAATTCGATACGACACAATTTAATGTAATTTCAATAAATGATCTGAAAAAGAAAAAAAGCAGTAATGTAATTATTCTCCACACTATAATGGAACCATCCAAAATCTCACCGTCATATCCATAACCGGATTGACAATGAAAATCTACTTAACTTGCACTTATAATCCCCAGTATAAATGACTAGGCACCTTAGACTGAGGGGAAGAGCCATTTCATAGCATATTTCACACCGAACCATGAAACATGAGCTCATTCATCAATGCAACATACAGTGTGCTCTTGCATGGCATGACTATCATCATCCTGCATCAGGCAGGTCATATCACACAGGAGCACACATTACTCCAGCGATCAATACAGGGCTGTAGCTCATGTTCCCGCCCCATTGGTACGGTGATGTACATTTAGTCCCTGCGACTCCAAACAGATCCTTTAACGTTTGCTGCTGTTTAAATAATACATGACACACACACACACACACACACACACACACTTGCAGCATAAAAATTACACAGGCAAAGAAAACAGGTTCATCTAGCCCAAGAGTAAGACTAAAGGCAAAAGACGAAGTGGCATGAAAGAGAAAAAAGGGGGAGAGAAAGACAACTTTGAGGAAAACCAGGGCTCAAGTCGGCCTGACAGAATGCATTTGCCATCTGCGCTGATGCTGTCAACATCATTCACGGGGGGAAAGGGGAGAGGATAAAAAGGGAGAAAGAGGAATGATTCTCTGGACCATGCTGGGTGTTTTTTTTGTATGTTTCTTCTGCTGCCCTTCAGGAAGGAAGAAATCCAGCTCAGCTCTCAGGAGATCAGCATGTGCAAACGTAGGCGTGTGTATAAAAGACGGAGAAAGGATGAGAGACTAGAAAAGCAATAAATGAGCCAGCACTCCAGTGTACACACAGGCACACACGCATACACACACACACACACACACACACACACACACACACACACACATCTATATACTAAAACATATCACAAAGCCCATGATTACACACAGCTTTCTGCCAGCTGTTTCAGTGTAACACTATTCCCACGAAAGACCGAGCCTATCAAGAGCACACAAACACACATACATCCTACTCAAACACACACACACACACGCACACACACACACACACAAGTTGAGAGGAAAAAGAAATTAATTATTGATAACGAGGATCAACGTGACAATGTGAAAGATTCAAAACTTCTCTAACACAAAGCATCCAAAAGCATATTAAATATGAATCTTGAGGTTCATGTCACCCTTGTGACCAACACGTAGGCCAAGATCTTCACCCTTTATTCTCACGCTGCAGAGGTTTGCGCGTCATTTTGTGCGGCGAGAATAATGCTCCTGCGCCAGCTTGGTGGACAGATGAATTGACATGGATGATCACACATGCACGCACACCTTAAACGCACTCTGACAGTGAATCAATAGACAATCAGCACTTGAGTGAGAGTCAATCCTGCTTGGTGTGTGGAAGCAGTGAGCGAGAAGGTAAGAAGGAAGGGTTAAGTAGAGTCTGGGGAAAAAAGCAGGACAGGATCCTGAGCACAAACAGAGTGAGGACACGATTTTAGTTCAAGCAAAAAGGAGACAATTCTAAAGGGCACACTTACTCACAAACATACACAAACACAGACGCAGGATAGGAGTCAGGCAGTCTGTGATTCTGGTGCAGTTTATTTGCAGTCTGAGCTCTCCCATGACCAGAGTCTTGTCACTGTCTCTCTCCCTCTCTCGCGACATGTGCAGAATCCCTGCTTAACCAGGCCTATTCCAACATTACAGGACAGGAAATGGATTCCTCGCCCCTCTTCGTCCACTTTCCACTTTGATCAAGGCCACCCTAACAACAGTCACTGCCCTGTTCATAGCTCACACACCAAGCCACCTTTCACTTCGGCCATCACAGGGTGTGTTTTTTTTTTTTTCCTCCCACTGCACATTCAAAATCAAGAACTGTCCCAAATACAAACCAATTGCACTTTGAGGACTTGTTCATTTCCCATCAGACTGAGTGATAACTTTACAGTCACACTGACCACTGCAAAGACGACTGTATCATTATTATGGTGTGTATTAATGCCATTGTCAAGTTCAAAGTGGTTTATGTGGCTGATATATGGTGCCAAGATTTCTAGTACACTGTGCAGAAAATAAATCTCTAAAACAGCCAGTGGAAACAGATGGAGGCAGGCTTAAACAATCAGCTAGTCCAGTCTAGTGAAAGCAACTGCTGAATATCTTAAAGACAGGCCAGAGGTGTCGCCACTGACCTACATGCAGTGTTGGTGCCGTAGCCCAGAGAGGATGTTGATGGATTATTAGAACTGGGAACGAGGGAAGTGATATTGTCCATGAGCCAGCCCAGGATTGGATAGCGTCAGTGACCTACATTCTTAGCAAGGAATTAAAACAAGCAAAAAAAAAAAATGTCTGTGGGATTTTAAGGAGTTAGGGCAAATAATTAATCAGTCAGACACTAGGTAAAGAAATGAACAGCATCAGATTGCACCAGAGGATATTTAAAGCCACATCTTGCACTGCAGTCATAAAAACCTCCAAAAGTTAAAATGAACAAAACTGCAGTCTGACCTCATGAAATTCTGTATAACTGGGTAAATGAAGAGAGACATATTTATTGCTCCCATAAAGCAAATATCAATTAGCACAAGCATAAAGTTCTGCAAGTGGCTTCTGGTCACTCTGCACTGGGGCTGACGAGAGCCTGTCAGCAGGTCCGCTCAAAGCCAAAGCTGGAGGAAGTGCGCATGTGACTGAAGTGCAGCCAACTGGATTCATATAGCATTGTGTGTGTGAGAGTGTGTGTGTGTTTATCTGCCTCTCAATATCCTCCCCACTTCATCCCTTGTCTTTCTTCTTTGTCCCATCTTCTCTCTCTGATCTTCAAAGTCCACTAAGACTTGTGTAGCTTGAAGCATCTCCGCCCTGCTCTGTCTTTCACAGGATGAGGGACTGACTTAATCCTGATAGACAAAAAAATAGTGCACCTGTTCAGAGATGGCTAATGAACATGTGCAGACACACACAAACCCACACACACACACACACACACACACACGCCCCTACCCCTAGCTGTTGTGGTAAAACTAAGAGTTCAAAGACCTTTTACTCTCAAGCCACCTGCCTGCTGTGTCCAGGCACCTGAACACGCAACTAACAGCCAAACTGGCCTTTGCTTTAACTGTCATATGGCTCACACACACACACACACACACACACGGCAAAATAGACTTCATTAGAGTCATTAGACTTTTATTCAGGAATTACCAAAATATGTCTATTAACTGTGCACTGAAATAAATGATGTAGTCTGGAATGTATGGCATTACCAAAAAGTAATAAAACCTTATGAGAAAGACAACACACATTTTCACACATTTACCCTCTCTACATCATATTACTACGGAATATTTGTAAGTATAAACATGCCATAATAACCAGACAAAAGCAGAGCATCGCATTTTTGAAGGGAAGACCGAGATTAAGGGTGAAGCCAGATGGGGAAAACTGAAGTTTTGAAATGAGCATTGAAAATGCAAATGGCTGACAGAGGATAATGGAAAAATTACAATAAAACCTCCAATTCCCGTCTCTGGAGTAGCCTTCTAGCGCACAAATCAGTGCTTCTCGTGCTCTTATCATGGAGCTCTTTCGTGAGCTGAAGCAGGTGTGTTAGGGTCCAGGAAACACTGCAGCACATTAGGATCATTACAGCACATTAGGCAAAATTAGCCTCAGCATTTACTCATGCAGTTTTGCTTCATGTTCCCACTCGCACTGAGAATAGCAAAATGATTTCAACATGAAAAGCCATTCTCGAGCTCGGCCGAGCTCACGCCTGTTTATTCGAGTGTAAGGACCTTAGCAGTGGAAACCTCTACAAATGTAACACAAAAACAACAAATTCACATTCACACACTCGCACTAGTCCTCTTGTTCACGCATCACTGTCTCGAAAAGATTCACCTTGCTTTATATTGGTGCTTGTCCCCATCTTTGAATCCGGATCCACTGGAGAAAAGCCACATGGATTCATACATGGCCAGGGAAATTAAAGGAGTAGGGGTATGAATATTTACAGATTTAAATCTGTGAATCAGTTTGGAGGTCATTGCTCAACACTGGCATCTCTGCATTGGTAAATCTTTATTTCAAGCATACTAATAGAAACGTTATCAGACAGGAGTCTCCTTTCACAATGATGTTTGCGGATGACATTGTGATCCGTAGTGAGAGCAGGGAGCAGGTGGAGGAAAACCTGGAGAGGTGGAGGTTTGCGCTGGA
>CM074950.1:13639134-13656334 GCA_037577455.1 Pangasius macronema | reverse complement strand
GGGCACAATCACACACACACACACACACACACACACACACACACACACACACACACACACACACACACACACACATTTAGAGACGCCAATCAGGGTGGGGTTACACAATGCTCCTGTGTGGCTGCAGGCTTTCATTACAGCCTAATTGTAGGCACACTTGATAGTTGATTGGAGAGTAAGACAAGCTGAAAACAGTCGTGGCCTCTGCTTGGTTGGAAGGAAAGCCTACAGCCATACCAGTCCTTTGCGGATAAGACTGAAGACCCCTGCTGTATGTCATAGGTTCCCAACCCTGATCCTGGAGTTCCCACTGGAGTCCTGCACTTGTTAGTGTTTACTCTGCTCCCAACATACCTGATTCAAGTAATCAGCTAATAAGAGCCCTTGCGTAGTTGAAGTGGGTGTGTTAGAGCAGGGAAATCACTCAAATGTGCAGGACAGAGGGTACTCCAGGACGAGGGCTGGGAAATTGTGCCCTACATTCACATTAGCAAGCAACAATAAATGACTTGTGTCGTTTATATTTTGTCTCTTGTGCGCATGTAGTGACAACTTAAATAGGAACTAACTACAGGTAGGAGCTAAAGCTGTGAGTGCAGAACTGAAGAAATATCAGACTACAGGCACCATAGGATTGGTCCGAGAAATCATTCAAGCCAGTTGTTTGGATTTGTTGCTTTAGTGCTTCATACCTAAAAATCATGGAAAATCTCTATTCACGTCTCTCATTGTCACTTCTGGCTGTCACTGCATAAAATCATGCAGATATAAGTCAAGAACTTCGGTTAATGTTCACATCAAACATCAGAATGAATAAAAAGTGTGATCTTTGTGACTTTTATCATAGCATGGATGTTGGTGGCAGAGGGGAGATTTTTTCTGCGATTTTTACAGATAACAGTTTCTAGAGTTTACACAAAATGGTGCGAAAACCAAAAAACATTGAGTGAGCAACAGTTCTGTGAATGCCTTGTTGATAAGAGAGGTCAGAGGAAAATGGCCAGATTGGTTCAAGCTGCCAGGAAGGATATAGAAACACTCTTTACAACCGTGGTGATCAGAAAAGCATCTCGCCTTGATATAAAACATGGACCTTGTGCATTGCGCTGCTGCCACATGATTGACTGATTGGATAACTGCATAAACAAGCAGGTATACAGGTGTGTGTAGTTTCAGAATCCATTCTGAGCAGCAAGCAGTATGCACTGGTTGTATGCTAGATTTATGGTGTATTGTGGCTAATAATATAGTGCACTATCCAGGGAATATAACTTGTCCACTGAGGCCTGGGACAACAACATGGCTGCATCGCAGATAATTGTGATTCATCCAAAAAAAAAGGGTTCAGTGGGGTTGAGGTAGGGGTTCTGTGCAGGCCACTCGAGTTCTTCCACTCCAGCCTTGAGAAACCATGTCTTCATGGAGCTCGCTTTGTGCACAGGGAGATTATCATGCTGGAACATATTTGGGTCCCTTAGTTCCAGTGAAGGGAATCTTAATGCTACAGAATACAAAGACATCCTTCACAACTGTGTGCTTACAACTTCGTGGCAACAATTTGAGGAAGTTCCACATATGGGCGTGATGGTCAGGGGTCCCCAAACTTTGGCCATATAGTGTATTTTTCACTATATTCTATAAGATACAGTTACACAGGGTGAAGAGTCCCTGGAGAATTAGTGGTTAGGCCACAGCGCTCTCACTGTCGCAGCCCGGTTTCGATTCCTGGCCAAGGAACCCACCCCAGCCACTGGGGTTACACATGACAGTGTGCTCTCAGTGCCAGTCCCCTCCCCCAGATAAAATTGGGGAGGGTTGCATCAGGAAGGGCATCCAGCGTAAAAACTGTGCCAAATCAAATACGTGGACCAATGATCCACTGTAGCGACTCATAACGGGGACAGCTGAAAGAAGACCAACCATTTATACAGGGTGTCCCAAAAATCTCCATACAGAGGGGACTATGTTTGCCAGCACCATCTCGGTTGTGCCTTGTTCAGTGGATGCTTGTGGACGTCCACTTCTCATTTCATCCGCAACACTTCCAGTCTTTTGGAATTTGTTAATATGTTTGGTGACAGTGTCGTGTGTGATGTGCTTGTCCATCTCAACCTTGTGACAGCTTCCTGATCCATCCATGAGAATGATTTCAGTACCTTCTTCTTTTGTCAAAGGCATTCTTAAAGTCTGTCTGAAAAATATATATATATAATATAAACCAAGTATGAAAAATTTTGGAAGACATTTTGCTAAAAAGTGTTAATTTCCCCTATGTATGGAGACTTTTGGGACACCCTGTAGATCTTAATTATCCAGTGATAATCATTGTTCCATGTCTGTAATAAACAATACTCCAGTGTTGCAGGCCTGCAGCAGTGATCACACAGTCCTGTTGGGTGCTTTTTAATCTTAGTTAATCTTTTCCAAGTCCAGATCTGTCCTATAGGGAGCCATGTTATTTTGAGGTCTTCCCATCTGCTTCCTCTTCTTTTACAGATCAACATTCGTCCACTTCCTGTGCACGCGCAAAGGGACAAAATGGCTCTTATCTGGTTCATGTAAACACAATAGCAACAATCTGCTGTTTTGTATACATTATAGTCTCTTCAATGTGCATTATATGGGATGTATATTTTTAAATGGTATGAACGTCACACTTGTGACGACACGCGCAGGTCACGCGGGTGAAGGGGCGGTGTGACGTCAGCGGTGGTGTCAGGGAAGCAGGAGGCTGGATTTAGCTAATGGGTTTAGCTCGCTTGCTAACGCTGTATGCTGGAAACGCATTCCGCTCCAGTTTCTAATGGTGTTATTTGGACGTTTGGAGTTATTGGAGAAATGCAGGGCGACTATAATTTACCCGAAATAGGATTTGTGCAACAAATTCTAAGTTTGAATTTGGTCCCAAGGAAAAATGCTACCTGTGGGAGGAACGACACGTCCCTGTGCGACTTCTCAGGCAAGAACCGCGTTTATTCTGCCATGTTTACTTACTTACAGAGCACTGTTTACACTGATTAAGAGTACCAGATTAGCTTGCGAGGATCGTTTGCTAGCTTAGCTAACCAAGCTAGCCGTGGTTGAACTAGCAAGCTAGCCGTAGTTGAACTAGCAAGCTAGCCGTAGTTAGTTGATGGCTAACCCGAGCATTTGAAATATTTGCTGAATTAGAGAGGTGAGCAAGTTTCTTTTTCCCTGGATGTGTAGCTCTTCCTGAGCTGAAGTGGGTGTGTAAGTGGAAGGAAACACTGAAATGTGCAGGACAGGGAGCACTCCATGTCCAGGGCTCTGAACCTTAGAGATTTAACCTTAGAGACTATGTCTAAGCCTAGTTAAAAGAATAAAGACATGATCATGCATTCAACAATAACACAAACCCCAGCTGGGGTCAAGTCAAATGGCTTTATTGTCATTTCAGCCACATACAGCTAGTTAGTACACAGTGAAACGAAACAACGTTACTCCAGGACCAAGGTGCTACATAAAACACAAACAGAGCTACAAGAGACTACATATATTTACATAAAGTGCACAGTGTAAGCATGTGTATCAGAACAAGACAATGGGCACAGGAAGTTACAGTGCAGCGTTGACTAGTACACAATTCTAGTAGAAAGTGAATCAGATATGACAGTAGTTCAAAAATGTGTTAGCTAGTGAGGGAGAATATCTACTCATCTACATGATCTAATGTTTAATGTTCCTCTTCATAAACACAGACATTTTCTTCTAGTGATATACTTCACTATGTTGGCGAAGAGCCTGATATCTGAAAAGTATTGCATTTTGCATTTACAGATCAGCAATAGCTATTTCAAATTTACATTACAGGAATTCTGAGACAATTAGAAGTAAAATTATGAAAAATGACCAAACACAGATCGAGCCTTATTATTCTGTAAGCTCATTTACTGTTAAGCTTCTAGCTGGCTCTTAATCTCAACACAATAAGTAGTAATAATCTCAGCAAAGAAAGACATTATAATCATACACGCTTTTCAATAAGTTCTAATTTTCTATTCTCCAAGCTTTGAAATATAAATTCACTTTTTAAAGTCACTTTTTTTGTTCCTAAATGAGCTATTTTAGCATGAAATTTCACTGTAGATTATTTAACAGTACTAATATATTTTAAAACATACATGTTTCTGTGCAAGCACGCAAACATGTTTTTAGATGAATACGCACTATGTGAGTTGGCCCCGATTTCCCTTTGTACGATTGCAAGTTTACTGGGATTTTCTCATCTCTGACATTGCTCTGACATTTTCAAGCATGTTTGATAAGCTTAGTTAGCTTAATCTTGTTTTGTGAGCCTCTCTGTGATTAGTAGCATGACCCACGATGAGCAAAAGCCAGTCAGAGTCTGTGAGGAAATCAAATTCATTCGGTGTCACGCGCAGCAGATACCTGACTCCAGTTCAGCATCTGTTTATTATGTTTGTGTGGGAGGGGGAAGGGGAAGACATAAGCACAAAAAATTGCTTCTGTAAGAAATGATTTGGCATGTCACACGCCCAGATTATTGTTAGGAACAGCAGAAAATAAAAACTGACATGAACACTTGTCAGAAACACATGATTCCTGGCATGAACGGTATAAAAATCGATACATTTCTTTGCAATATACCTCCAGTTCAGACAATCAAACAGACAGTACTCACTCTTCACATCTCCCCAAACAATCCTTGCTTCACATTTATTTTCTTATTTAATCTTTTTTTTTTTCGTTTCCATTCTAAATCGAGCAGATGGACATGACAGACAGCGATCATGTTTAGTTTGGTGAGAAAGCGGGATCAGGCGCACGTCAGCAGGGATCTCTCCAGGGGAAAGTTGGTATAGTGTGTGAGCCGCGTGTGTAGTGTGCACACCCCTGCGTCCACAAAACAACAGACTGCGAGTGATAACGTTTGTAGTGTGAGTAAGATGGTGATTGAGATTCTGAATGTCATATAGTGTGCGCTTGGGATTACAGATCTGCTAGATGACCTTCAGTCCCCAGTTACAGTGGAGAAGTTTATTAAGCACATTGCATACAGCTTGTTAGTGTCAGTAAAACATAGTGCTAATGTTATGTGAGGATGGGTACAATATTAATTTTCCTTTATAGATTATACACTGCAAAATCAGCACGTACAGTGGACCCGTTCTGTACCGGTTTTGTTTACTCTCATGGAGCACATGTTGAGAACATGTGGAGTTAAGAGTTACTTTCTCCTCTGGCCCGCCATACAGAGGCTTCAAGTCTGTTCTTTTCTGCCAGAATATAATAACAGAATGTGGATGTAATGTTTGGTAAAGGTCACCGATCCATCTAGTTTCATCCTGATTGACAACAGGCTCGGAGATAGAACGTTTTTTTTGTTTGTTTGTCAAGTTCTTTATCACGTACAGAGAGCTATACAGTGTATAATTCTTGCAGTGAAATTCTTAATCGCAACTTTCCAAACATAACATTTACATTACAAAGAGACACGGAAAGCACTTAAGACAAAAAAGTGCAGAGAAAAACAATAAGTCTTAGTCGAGAATACACATTGCAGTATGCAAGTGCATTTGATACGTGCTAAGCACATTTTGTATATCAATGACAAGATTTAGCGGTTGGAACGAATGAAATGTTTGAACTATCCAAATGATAGAAAAAAAAAAGGTTAGATGTGAGACTGCTGACTGACACAAGACTGCTCTTTTGGTGTATTTCTGAGTGCTAACTTGCACTAGCGTACTCTTAAATTGTAGAGCACACAAACTGCATAAAGGTTGTCGGGCCTGGTAATATAATATAATCGAAATAAACTGGACATCATGGCTAGAACCTTATAATACTGAGATCATGATTTGGAATAAGGGTCTGATTTACATCATCAGTATATACGTGGTGTTATTAAAACAGCACGACCCTTTGCAGACAGACATCAACCTGAATCCCCCCTGCCCCAGATCGGAGTGTAATTCAGCGTAATGCATAAGTGCAGCTTTTACAAGGACGCATCAATATATGTGGAAAAACAGCAACGTGAACTGATTTCTAAAAACGTCCTGAAAAAGAGCTTAACTGACCAAAAAGAAAAACTGACTGCTCTTATTTTTAAAGTGCAGCTGCTTTGTTAAGGGATTGATACAATTCCATCTTTTTATTTCATTTATATAATATTGATATCTATGCTCTGAATATGGGCTGATACCTGATACTTTTCAACAGTCGCAAAAGATGTTTAGAAAATGTTGCCACCATTTTAGATGATGATGTGCTCAAGCTGGGAAGTAATCATCTTACCTAAGCTACTTGAATTTGCATAATTGTCAGTCACCACCACAGGTGCTTAGAGCATGTATAAGAGTAAATCAATGAATAGGATCAGTAATTATGCCAAGTGGTTATTAGCTGCTGCCAAAGTCCTCTACATTACCCTTTAAATGGTGAAGTAGTTGCCTTTATCATCTGCTTTTACATAATGACTTTTTTTTCTTTTCCCCACGTTCTCAGAGATGTGGTACGGCGTGTTCCTGTGGGCCGGAGTGTCCTCGCTGGTGTTCCACCTTCCCGCAGCTTTACTGGCCCTCGCCACTCTCCGGGGACATAAGATAGCACGCTTCTTTCCCCTCGCCATCATGCTCATGGCCATTATCGGTCCTCTGCTGGGAGGCGTGCTCACTAGTATGTACCTCACCCTATCATAAAATACCACTCGGATGAAAGCCAAGAGCTCCAGTCTGGTCAATGGAGACAATTTAATGAAGTTGTGTGGAAATGTTTTTGTGGCTAAAATCTCCATCAGATTTACACAAGTTTCAGTAATGCTGATTTTCTTCTTACTCATGGGCACATATTGATCAATGTCCACCACCTGTAAATGACCAAGCACGTTCATGGCACAACTGATTTGCATGAAGTGACTCTCACAAAACTTAAAAGGCAAAGCCTTACAGAGAGCTGAAAATTACTAAATGACAACTAAATGGTGACAGACTCTAACACACTAACTCTTCTTCCTTTTGTACAGTAACTTTGTCTTAAGTGAACGGATAGTTTTACGCAAACCTAAGAGCTCTCATAAGATATGAATGTGCTTCCAAACTGTTTCTTTTTGTGTGTGTGTGTGTGTGTGTTGCTCCTGCAAGCAATTTATGAATAAATTAGTTTGTGTCCAGGTTGAAGAATGAGGCCCACTGACTGTTTTATTTTGGGTGTAGCACTTGTTCCATTGTGTGATGAAAGTTTCTTGTGGCTTGTTCCAGGTGCAGCCATAGCGGGGGTCTATATGGCAGCGGGGAAGAGGATGATCTCGTTGGAGGCTTTTGTGTTTGGAGTAGGACAGTCTTTCTGCATTCTTGTCATCTCTTTCCTCAGAGTGTTGGCCACGCTGTAGCACTGAGCCACTGAGGACAGTGAGAGCTGTGGACTTGCTTCACTTCCCCTGGATGTTATATGCAAAAACACTGAGGCCTTATTTTCCACGTGCGTCCCCACCACTCTTATTTCCGCGCGCACATATCAGCGCTGTTTTCCCTTAAAAGGTTTCGGGTGGACATCCTTTCTCCGTGATCAGTGGGACAGACGTCCACTGGACCGGCTGTTTTTCAAATCCGAGCCGTCTTTCGTACACGCGGTCTACGAAAATGTCTTGCACATGAGCTTACTTATAAAGCATGCGGTCAAACATGACAGGAGAAAGCTGCAAATGACTGCAAACAGATCCTCAGAACAATGTTGTTAGAATCCTCTAAGCAGAATCTTACTTTCCCTGTGTTTTCGAGAGGTGTGTATCATCACCATGATCGCACGCCATTCTGATAACCTTCCACTCGCTTGGGTAGTGATGCTGGTCTTTGCAGTTACGCAGATATGAGTCTTACTGTTCTTTTACTTCATTCAACACAGTTAGACTAGTTTGAGTCCGTACACACTGAAGTCCATTCCAGCTTCCTCATGCTCTAATTGTCTAAACATTTTACCTTCAGTTTACACTGAGCAAATAATTTTATAGGCTAAATGATGTAGGTTTTTCAAAACCTGAGAAATTTAATGGCTATTTCTACTTTGCATATAGAGTACTCCATCACACAGTCTTGCAATTAGTTTTGGAGTAAAATTGTTAGGCGTTTACATTTAATAAAATTCAGCTTTATTTAACACACACGTTACTACAGTCACAAAGCACTTTATTAGGAACACTAGTACATCTAATCATTCATGCAATTATCTAATCAACCAATCATGTGGCAGCAGTGCAGTGCACGAAATAATGCAGATATGGGCCAGCAGCTTGGGGTAATGTTCACATCAGCCATCAGAATGAAGAAGAAATGTGATCTCTGTGACTTTATCCATGGCATGATTGTTGGTACCAGAAGGGCTGGTTTGAGGATTTCATACACTGCTGATCTCCTGGGATTTTCACACACACACACAAGTCTCTAGAGTTTGCACAGAATGGTGTGAGCAGAGGGTCTACAGGCTGAAACTCCTTGTTGAAGAGCGAGATCAGAGGACAGTGACCAGACTGGTCTGCGCTGACAGGAAAGTTGAACTGGAAATAATGAAATAATAATAATAATAATAAAAAAAAAATCACCTGGTCTTCAGCTTTCAGTGAGTCTGTCCCCATGATAGCCTCAGATTCATGTTCTTGCCTGACAGGAGTGGAACCCGATGTGGTCTTCTGCTGCTGGAGCTCGTCCACCGCAAGGTCTGACCTGCGTTCTGAGATGCTTTTCTGCTCACTACGGTTGTAAAGAGTGCTTATTTGAGTTACTATAGACTTCCTGTCAGCTCAACCCTGTCTGGTCATCTTTCTAATAAACAAGGAGTTGCAACAGGGAGACGGTTGTGTGTGAAAATCCCAGGAGATCAGCAGATTCTGAAATACTCAAACCAGCCCATCTGGCACCACCATCCATGTCACGGTTACAGTCACCGAGATCACACTTTTTCTTCATTCTGATATTTGATGTCAACATTAACTGAAGCTCTTGTGCTGCTGCCACATGATCAGCTGGTTAGATAACCGCATGAATGTACTGGTGTTCCTACTAAAGTGGCCCGTGAGTGTACGTAGTTCCGTCGTTGGTATTATTCTCATATTCCATATGAGACAGCCTAAATTTCTGTTTGCTCTGTGAATGTGTATATTCCCATTTTTATTTTGGCTTTCCACCAAAGAGGTTTTAATGCTAAAATAAACGTATTGTGTAATTTACCTACTGTGACCTTTTGATCTTGTCCTGAAAAGGCTTTATGCAATTAAATGACTCCAAACTGACTCCTAACAAGCGCAACATAAAGTTAAACGAATTGAACTTGCTGCCATTAGAAATAAAACGATCCTTCGTATAGATAGGTGCAAGCACTGCTTTTGATCAAAGTCATGTCTTGTGCTACTAATCCGTCAGCAGCGGTGTCTGGAGGTAGTGAAGCCGATGGAGTATTGCTCAATAGATCGCTCAGTCGTGTGTAATCGCAGCACTCAGAATAAGTTGTATTGTAGCAGTTTGTCTCAGGTAATCTGTCAGAGTAAGGCATTTATTCGTAATCTGTCAGAGTAAGGCATTTATTTAAAGGTACATTTCATGGAAAACACAAATGATGACCCATTAGCAGGATCTGACCCTAACCCCATCTAACCCACACACACACACACACACACACACACACACACACACACACACACACAACAGACTACATTGTGTTCTCATCGTCCTCAGACTTTAAATCTGGCTGCAGCTGGAATGTTCGGCAGCTTGGAAGCCGTGGTTCAGATTGGAAGCTTTCCTTATTCTGGGTTTATGATCTTTACAGTTTCACATATGGTTATATTTTTCTAAAGTCCATCTGTTATCCAAAATAGGGACTCATCAGTGTTTTCCTCATCTGTCTTTTGTTTTTTACTGAAAACCAGATTAGTTATTTAATGTATAATATATGGGTCTATTGTGTCAGTTTTCAAATTGTACATTAAGTGCCGATTGTCGATATTTTCATGTAATAAAAGAGTTTAGATTCTAGCCGTTGCTTCGTGTTATTTATATATGTGCAAATACTGTAAATTAAGTGCAAGTGCACTTAAAATCACACTAATACTGTAATAAATCTCTTTGCACTTCTGCTAATTTTTGTTTTACAAATACATGTCAGTGGACTAGATGGTTCTTCTTCATCGTTACCTTTCACACCTTCATGATAAAGTAGGTCACGTCTGGGCCAGTGTCCAGTGAACCACAAAATGAGCCTAAACGAGATGCTTTTTTTTTTTTTTTTCCTCCATATTGCAAACACAGGCCTGGCGTTTCTTCACGCCTTCTTCAGCACGGATGGAGCTGCTTGTGTCTCTAATAATCCTCCCTCTGTTCCCTCCCTTTTCAGCTCGCCACACTTTCACAGATGGCTGTCCTGCTCGCACTACCTCCATCAGCCAAGCCCTGCAGCTCCATGCCCAGTGAGGGGATGAATGCGGTGTTACTGGGGAGTATGCGTATATACACACACTCCATATGCACACACACACACACACACACACACGCGCAGCGATGACTCAAAAGTGTGTGGGCTCTTCCGCTCACCAAGTCCATATTCTAGGGAGAACCACAGTAGCAGCAGGTTGTATAAAATTTTTATTAGTACCTCCAACAAGCGACTACAATCTTTTACTTTACTTATAGAAGAGTGGGTGTAACAGAATATGAAGGATGAACTTAGTGTCCATAGTGTGAAGTGATACATTTTTGAGCCTAAAATCAATATGCTACGCCCTTCCTGTCTCAGCATGTATGACTGAATTAATCTGTTCATTAGGTTTATATCATAATAGGCTGAGATGTTAGTATTGTAAGTTGGAGTTTTACAATACAGTGTGTTGGGGTAGAAGTACATGTCACTGACCCACCTTCTTTTTTTCTTTTCCAAACGAGTCAGATATGTTGACAACCACTTTTCTGTAAGAACTTATATATGGTATGTGATTGATTACTAATGTTTATGATTTATAATGTTAATTAGTGACAGATCAGCCCCAGACTCTTAATGACACAACAGTATTCACTTTTTAATAATTATTAACAAGTATATGTATTGAATTACTCTCTTTTTTTCCTTTTTGCTTTTAAAACATTTGTTCATAATTCATTCTTTTGTACATAATATGACGTGCAAGGCGAAGGTAGACATGATAGAAAATAGAATTTGCACAGGGCTCAGTCCATGTTTGTCTCAGGTGAGGGGGTTTCAGTTCTTTGGTCTGATGACTCTCCCTGTGCTATGTGCTGTTCAGAGACCGACTCCCCCCTCTCCAGGATGGTCTCTTCCTCACCGCTCCCACCCAGACGCTTTTCAGGCTGGCCATCGTTGGCAGTACACGACAGACAGAGAAGTCGGACAGGAGACGCTACAAGAGAGTGACGACTAAATCGAAAACCCACCTCGTCTTTTTTGGCAAGGTTGAGAATACTTACGAAAAGAATGTGTGCATTTGAGCAAGCAACAATGAAACAGGTGGAAAAAATCGTACAAATTATTTTTTATGCTGTATAACGATATCGTAACGGGTAGAATTTTCAGTTATAGTTCTACCTCCTGTAAAGATGTTTGTGCTATGAGGCTTGTGGATTAGCCGGTTTCTGGGAAATCTTCCTAGCAAATTCCTCAAATTAATAATTTCTAGTTGTAGTGCTTTAAATATTAAATTAATTTTGTTACAATTTTCGATTTTGATCTTTTCGTTAGTCAGGTCTATGTGTTTAAAATAATTCTTTAAGTATTTTTAAACATGGATAAAAAGGTTTATCTATGGCTAAGATGAATGTTCATGAAATCTTGCTCTACCTTCTGCTTAACAAAATAACATTAATTCACACATATTTACGTAACTGTTATAAAACCTATTTAAATAATTGTAAGATCAGCAGCGAGGCACTTCAAATGTGCATTGAAAACCCAGTAAGAATTACGAGACTAATGTTATTATGCATGCTGTGTTTGTTCTTCATTAAGAAGATGATTTATTTCTGGTGGACGCTGCAAAAAGCAATAGAAAAAACGAGTGCAAGTTTCTCGCTCAACATTCACCTATAAGAGCCATTGCCACTCTAGCTCTCATTCATTATCTCCCTCTTAATTGCATCGATCTCTGCTCACCTTCCTCTCCCTCAGGCAAATCCTCCGAGCAGGGCTCCAGCTCTCCCAGGTTGACCCGCTTCCGTATGGGTGACCTCTGGAGTCGGGGCAATGCAGCTTTCAGCTCTGAGACAAACCACAGTACAACCACAAAGCAGACTTCATTACATCTTCACACTGCTCTTCTCTTCTACTCAAATGCTCCAAGAAGTATACACCATGTCATAGGCTACATCATAGTTTCAGACATATCAAGGTATCTTTTCAAAGAAAATGGTATTCTTGTAATATTTTTGTTAAAGAAATCTTAGGAGAATTGCTTCAATGACCTCTAGTAACTTATTTAAAAAACAAAACAAAAAAAAAATTATTCCTCTCATTTCTCATTTCAAAACCTTCAAGGCGTATACTTTGTAGTAATAGTAGTAAGAGTAATATTGATTTTTTTTGCACTATGGCTGTGGTCCATTCTGAAGTGATCATGACTCTACTCTGCTCCCACTGAAGGCTACATCCTCCACAGCGAGAACGCTGAAAGGTTAAATGTAACCACCATTCAGAACACACTCCTCCTAGCTGAGATGGTTTACCGCTGTCACGTAAAGCACAACCTTATTTTCATTCACTAACGTGCACGACACAGTGGAAACCTCCCCATGTGGTTAAGTAGACTCATTTACAAAAAAATCCAAGTGGTAAATGTTGTTACCTTATGCTACATCAGGTAGCAATAAAAACATAGCAGAAGTACTTTCGTCTACTTTATAACTTCCTGTTACAAAATGTGATGTTTGTATATTAACATACACAGAAATACGGTATAAATATCCATTCGAGTGGTCGACGACATCGGTACAATTATTGTCACGTTCCTTAGATGGGAGCAAAGTGTGTATCAGTTGTTTTCTGCTCACTGACATTTTACATTTGCTCACTGGCTGACCTTTTTTTTATCCAACTGAGCAGTTGAGGGTTATGGGTCATGCTGAAGGACCCAACATTGTCAGATTGGCATTGCTAGAATTTGAACTCTAGCACCTTTTGATCAGATCAGGTTTCGGAAATCGTCAAGCGGTGGTGAAAGGACTGACGAGACCCATAAGAGTGAAGTCTTATCTGGTATGAATATGCCTAAGTACAACTAAAGGTTTCAAAATGTCCAAAAAAAAGGGTTTGTAGACAACTGACTGGTCTCCACTATCCTTCCCTGACTTTTAGACGCATTAGAATATTGGTTGAACCACTCCCTTTCAGGTCAGGGTGGGGTGAGGATGCTGAAACACAAGCTCACCCTCAGGATCGAGCAGAGCAGCGTGCTGGAGTAGGGCGTCCTCATGGACGGAGACGGCTCGGCGCTGAGGTGAAGGCTTCATGCGAGGCCATGGTTTAGGGAGAGTTTCTATGAGGAGAAAGAGGTATAGTGTATAGTATACACACCCATAATACGCCACACGGAACATACAGTATTAAATACAAACAGTGAGTAACTCAGTGTATTAAATAAAGGTGTGCATACGCAGGATACAACATAATAATGAATTCAGGGTGTTCATACCATAATTATATGTAATTACTTCCATATACTCAGACCTTGGAATGACAAGGTTATCTTACAGTTATGTGATCAAAGTCAGAAATCGTAAATCAATATTGTAAGGAATGAGAATTTCTTAATTTTGTAGTTGTGCATAAACTATACATGCAACTATAGAGTGTTGACTTTTACATACGTGACAATGTCTACCTAATGTCTTCATTAGAATAAATTTACGTGCACACCGATGATCTGTTTTGGCTAGTGTAACAACATAAGTGTACACCGCAGGTGTAACAGGGTGGAGAGTATTCTTTCAGCTTCAGTAAGCTCTTTATCCTGGTCAGGTTTGTGGTGAATTCAGAGCCTGTCCCAAGAACACTGGGTGTGAAGTGGGAATACACTTTGAATGGGCCGCCAGTTCATCGCAGGGCACCATATACACACACACACACACAGTCACACACTTTCACACTTCGAGGCTGTTTAGAATATCCAATTGACCTACTGGTATTTTTTGAGAGGTAGGAGGAAATCTGAGAACTTATTCGATTAGGTTTGCCTGTGTCACCCTTGTGCGTCCTCCTATTTAAATAAACATACTTTACGATCAAAACCGTGATAACTTACACAGGAACTCTCCAGGTATTGTAAAGTATGATTTCATATTGATAAGTAGACAATTCCTGCCTGCATAATTATTATGTAAGTAAAGTCCAGTTCAGTCTCTCTGATTTTGTTGAGTGAACGTATTACAAATATTGTACAGGAGTATAAGTTTATACATTGCGCATGTGCGTAAAACTAGCTACTGTAGTCTTTCTGTAACAGTGCATTATAGTTACATTACAGTTGCCTGTATGGTTTATATGTAAGTACATGGGTATTACAGACACTTAATATAAACACCTTGAATTAATTGTGTTGACTGTACAAATATATACATACCAAACACTGCATGCACTTTAACCAAAGCCCATTTGCTACAGCCGCATTGAATTGCATGTTTGATCTGATAGAGGTAATTAAATTGTCTTCAGCTGAGCTGTGTAGAAGGCTGCTGACTCTTAAAGCGTTAAAAGCTGCCATCAGGGGAGGTGTTGAAGGAAAACAGAGATGAGGCCAGTTACTGTGGCCCTACTGTTAGAGTTTAAATCTGTTTAGACAGTGATGGATATCTAGGGAATTTAGAGGGTCTCTGCTGGAGTACTACATTCTGTGAGTGGACAGTGATACCACCACTGCAAATACTAAGACTGAAACCAGACACTTAATGGAACAAACTCTCTGATTTAGTTCTCTCTGCAGAGTTCACAACCTCCAGTTAAGACGCAAGACTGAGCTCTTCTAAGAGCACCTAAACACTGTTTGTCGTGTCGGGAAACGGTTTCTCACACTATTTGAAAAACTGCAGTTGACCTCTACCTTTTACACGGTTTAGACTAGTTTTTTACTCCAGTTCTGTGTACCAGCACTTTGTGCAACTACAACTCTCCCTCCTACAAATAACAAAACATTATTGACATTAAATCACAAAACACGTCAGCAGCATTGCAAAGATTCCCTTTGTTTTCTAAGGAAAGTCTACAATGTCTTATACCCAGAGCTTCATTGGTTCCAGCCTGTTCTTATGAAGGTCCACTTCAGTCCAGGCGTTAGCCCACACACAATAATTGAGCTACTAATAACATCAACTGCTCCCCATTTAACAAATATATTTTCGATATATACCAGCACTGAAACACTCTCACTTTGCGAAATATTTCCGAGCCTCCTGTTGTTTTATCTTCCCTCTGAAAATATTGGAATGGCAAGGCCAATTCTTTTATTCTTACTATAAACTGAAGACATTTGGGTTTGAGATCAAAATATGAATATGGGATGATAGGTCAGAATTTCAGGTTTCATTTCCTGATATTTACATCTAGATGTGTTAAACAACTTAGGAATGTAAAAACTTAAAAACTAAGGAACATGTGGTTGATGGGTATTTCTTGTTGCCCAGGTGTGCCCTGTTGGAATGACTGTTTAAACAATTAATAGCCCTGAATGTCTCCTCTTGGTTTGTGCCCTGGGATTCACCTGTGAAGACTACATTTGCAGTTAAAAAGGATAAACTAACATGAAGACCAGAGAGCTGTCTATGGGAGGAAAGTAAGTCAAGCGCCATTGCACAAGAACTGGGCATAGCCAATATAACAATTTGGAATGTCCGGAAAAGGAAAGAAACTACTGGTGTGCTAACACCCAGACATGGAACAGGTTGGCCGAGGAAAGCAGTTGATGACAGAAACATTGTGAGGGCTGTGAAGAAAAACCACAATCAATGACATCACCGACAAACTCCACAGGGAAGGGGTGAAGCTTTCCCAATCCATCGTTTGACTTTGAGAGCCGAAATATAAAGGCCATACCACAAGATGCAAACCACTCATCAGTAATAAGATTCGGAAAGGCCAGTTTGGAATTCACAAAAAAAAAAAACAGATGAGCCACAAAAATTCTGGAACCAAAATTAACTTCTACCAAAGTGATAGAAAAGCCAAAGTGTGGAGAAAGAAAATATTTGCTCATGATCCAAAATCTATATATATAAGCTCACTGGCCAAGAATGGTGGAGGTAGTGTCATGGCTTGGGCTTGCATGGTTGCTTCTGGAATGGGTTCACTAATCTTTATTGATGATGTTACTCGTGATGGAAGCAACAGAATGAATTCAGAAGCCTACAGAAACATGTCTTCCAATTGTCTTCCAATTTATAGAGAAATGCATCAATTCGATTAAACTTTATTTGTATATCACTTTAAACAATGGACATTGTCACAAAGCAGCTTTACAGAAATCTAGATATAAATTTTTATTTAAAGTTATCCCTAATGCACAAGTAAGAGATGATGCTGGCAAGGAACAACTCCCTAAAGTGGCAAAAGGAAGAAGCTTTGAGAGGAACCAGACTCAAAAGGGAGCCCAAATTCATCTGGGTGACACCGGATAACTGTATACTATAACATCAAGCAGTTAAGTGTGTCGAAATATTATACACTATACAGTTAAGTGTGTCAAAAGTTAATCCAATCTAATTGGGAGAGCGTCATCTAGCAGTATATACCTTAGACCACAGGAACATTCGGGGCAGTCGTGGCCTAATGGTCTGAGAGTCGGACTTGTAACCCGAAGGTGAACCCGAAGGTCGTGGGTTCGAGTCTNTGAGGTGAGTAAATGACTTGAGCAAGGCACCAATCCCCCAACTGCTCCCCGGGTGCTGCAGCAAAAAAAAAAGGCTGGCCACTGCTCCGGATGTGTGTTCACAGTGCGCGTGTTCACTACTGTGTGTGCACTTGAATGGGAGCACAAATTCCGAGTATGGGTCACCATACTTGGCCACAAAGTCACTTCCACTTCCCTTCTTCCCTTGCTGCAACAAGACAACTCCAGAAATCGCCTGTGAACCTAAAGAGCTGCACCACCAACAGACTGTACCTTATCTCACCACATTAGTAGAAAGTCCCAAATCATATACAACCCCTGGCAAAAAATTATGGAATCACCACA
>CM074950.1:13611817-13635011 GCA_037577455.1 Pangasius macronema | reverse complement strand
CAACCACATGGTGGACTGCTTATTACTTGCCCTAACATTTGCATTACTGTTTAGATAAGTGTCAAGCAAGTAATGTAAAATAGCCCTTGCTGAAAAATGTTATTCAGCTGGAGACTTTATCTTGTTTTCTGTCAGGTAAGTTACCTAACAAAGAAGATTTATATATGACTTAGTCACACTGTGTGTGTGTGTGTGTGTGTGTGGACTGAGCAAAACCTCAGCTTCCCTCCACAGAACCGCTGGGGGTACGCCACGTGCATAACATGGAGCCGCTGTTCAAAAGTGGAGGAGCTTTCAGATGAGTGTTTCTAAAAAAAGAAAGCAAGCAGGCATGACCACAATGGCAAGAGCTACAGGGTTCATCTTGCTACAGATAACACTGAGTACATACATAGCTGGTGAAAAGAGCTCTGTCCTAAAAGAAAACCTGTTCTGATATGAGTCATATATTGTAGTAACCTTGATAGATTGAGCCTTTATGCATATACAGAATCCAAATGGAGTATCAAAAATAGCAGTACAGAAATACAGTCTTTATTCTGCAATTTTAAAGGGGTTCATTTGACTTTATGAACTACTAGAAAGTTCTAACTGAATTGGGGGGTTTTATTTGTCATTTAAGGTATTATCTTGGACACTGTAGCTGTGTAAATCTCCACACAATAGGAGTTTTTATGGAGGACTAAGCCCAAATATGCTTATATGTTAGCCAATGAAGGAAAATTAATGTTCAGTTGATAATAATGATAACTGTCATTCATTATCAGCAATTACAACACAGTTCCATACAAAAGAGAACAAAATATGTACAAAGAAGTACAAAATATATTTTCGTATTCAGTCAGTTACCAAAAAAGCTTTTTCCAATATGCAGAAGTGGTACATCACTGAAAGTTTTTCTGACTCTAGTAGAAACGTCATAAACATTGTTATAAGTATCATTAATAACTCGGTTAAGTACTGTCCTTTATGATATTCTCACATGTCCACTGTATCAAGGTAGTCTGTCACACTACCATCCCTCACACACGGATTTCTCATTCCGTGCCTTGATTCCATATCTTGATTCCGTGTTAATATGACTGTCATCAAAACCAATAGGCTTGTATAAATGTAACCAAATTTATTCATTGTTTCAAAAAAAATGTATACTTTTATCTTATTAATTATAATCAGAGATGTAGATTCAAGTGTACTCCAGAGCTCGCACATTTTTGACGAAATTGAGGTCTGTGTGACGTGTGAGTGTATGGGTTCAAAGGTGGTCCTTGCACAGTTCACCACAGCAGTGGCTGGTAGAGCTGAACATAACCACCATGCCACTGAAAGCATAAGACTTGCCGTAGCTGCTTATCAGAGATTGTTTCTCTAACTATGTGAAAATTCACACCTAAAATTTCACAAGATTTCCTGTCTGTAAGAGTCCTGCAGAGTTCCACAGAGTGAGGCAGTAAGTGCACTACTTTGCTGGTGCATGCCTGTGGTATGCTGAGTTGACATATCATTCAAAAGACTAGGATTAAGTACTTAATACAGGACATTCATTCATTCAATTTCCTTCCACTTCTTGCGGTAGGATTCATTGTGGCAACAGGCTGAGAAGGTCAGCCCAGATTCTCTCTTCCCACCCACAGTTTCCAGCTTCTCCTGGAGGACACCCAGATGTTCCCAAGCCATGTGTGAGATGTAATCTCTCAGGCAGGGCCCATCCAGTGGGACATGCCTGATACAGCTCTAGAGGGACCCGGAGAGGGCGCATCCCCTCAACTGGCTCCTCTGGATTCAGAAGGAAAAGAGCTCTACTTTGAGGCAATCCCGAATTGTTGGGCATAATATTTAATAGTATTAAAGTTTAAGTCATAAAGAGGCCAATAATTTAAATATAATCTAATCTAATGCAAATGCAATATACTTCATATACAGCAGAGCAGCCAGCTCATGATTGCTGATAATGATGAATGACACAATCATTTCTTGTATGCAATCGGACAGATATAACATGTTTTTGTTTATAGTTGCCCCCACTTAGGATATACACATGCCTCCCTTACCACTCCTCATACCCTTTCCCCAGCTGAAGCAAAATCAGCACAGTCCCCATTGTTTTATTTGTCATCTGGCAAAGTGCACTGAGTAACCGGTGCTTCATCTACAGAGATGAAAGATAATGTGTTTCAAAAACATTTTATGAGGATTCTCAGTAGCTCTTTTGCATTTTTAAAATTTTTTTTTTGCTAATTGTAGAATTTTACCTCAATATCAAGTTCACATGCAATACCTTGACCCTAAAGGGCGGGGCCCTGGGAGACTGCCTCTTTCACCCATCCTTTGAGACGACCCTGACTGACAACTGTTAAACCTCAGCAAATTACTACCACAGCTGCGGTGTTTCAGAGGCATTTCACTCATCAAGCCAAATGATGAAACACCTCTGCCCTGATTTGCCTTGAAATTAAGTACAAGAGCAGTGTTCACTTACCTTAGCTTGTGTGGCTGCTGAGTCGTGCCCTGGCTCCAGTCCTGTAAGCAGGATAAGGGACTGAGATTTGCCCTCTCGAAGTGAGCGGCGCGTAGCCTTGGGTCTCCTCTCTCCATCAGGGGTTCGGCTCTTCTCTAGGGTCCGGCTCCTCTCTCCCTCCAAGGGCAACATGGCTGTTACTGGACTGGGAGTTTTGATTGGGGTCAGGGGTGCAGCAGGGGGCAATGCTGGGACTCCTTCAGTTTTGGCAGGCGAGGAGGCAGGAGGGGTGGGGGTGGAGGCAGGGGCAACTGATGGGGCAGAAAGTGGCATGAAGAGGTGTGAGGGTGCCATTTTGTCATCTACAGTTGGTACTGTGGGGGATGAATCTGTGATGGTGGGAGTAGTGCTGGGTGCCTTGTGGATGTTCTCTTCTTCCAATTTCTCCTTCTCCTTTTCTTTTTCTTTCTCTCGCTCTTTTTCCTTGTCTCTCTCCTTTTCCTTCTCGCGCTCTTTCTCCGCACGTGCGGCCTCCCGGAGTGGTCGGATGAGGTCTGCTATTGAAGTCTTTTTGACCTTTCCTTCCGGGGCACCTTCGCTTTTGGTTCCTCGACCTGCACGGACCTTCTTGAAGGCGAAAAAGTCACCAAACTTCTTCTTTATGTTTCTTGTGGGGGCTGTGGAGGGCGTGGAGGTGGTCAAGGTGGCGGTCGGAGGGGAAGTGGTGCCACAGGTCGACTCTGCAGACTGTGCTTTATTGAGGGGGTCCTCCCTCTGGTGCTTCCTGAAAGTCAGCAGAAGATAAACATGATGGAAGCTGAAATGTATGTTACGCATATTGTGTATGTGACATTTACCCAGCGTATAACTAATAACTAGTGCCTAGCGTTACATCTGCGTAGGCGTATACTCACAGGGGGTCATCAGGGATGATCTTCTTGGTGAAGAACTCCTCTACGCCCTCGTCCACCCTCCCCATATTCTCATTGGCTTCATTCTCATTCTCAGCTGCCTGCTCCTACACACATACAGAAACACACAGACACACATACACAGAAAAAGACAAGGTCACTTGCCAGGACTAACAGATTATTCAAGGTCGACATGAATGTAGAAATCTGAAACGCTCTGAAAACACACTGGCTTCACGGTATAATATAGAAAAGCTGCTCTCAGCAGCACTGTTTCAGCTGTCAGTGTGCACTGCTCCAAATATACATATCACATTGTCTCTCTTCATATTCGTCATATTCATATTCAGATATGCACTTTTCATATGCACACCACACTCATACAGTATACTCACCTATATACGTATGTACATAAACTATTGTAAATCATGGTGATGTAAATAATGATATCAGCAGGCAAGGCTGATTTTCTATTGGCTGTGACTCTGGTGCATCTGTCTCTCTTGTCCCAAGAGAGAACCAAACCCAGCTCTAGGCTCTCTCTGTCTGTTCCCCCTCCTCCTAGGGCAATTAGACCCCTTAAATACACCCACATGTAGCACACTGGCACACAGAATGGGAGTGTGCCTGCTCAACAATGGTGATTAGTGTCTGTATCTTGTAGCCAACCGTTATTAAATTATTGTCTTTCCTCGTGTAGAACTTAACACTTAATCAGACTTGACCTACAGTCACAGAACATGATAGCAAGAAAATCATCTAATTGAAAGTAATGTGTCTTTGAAATTTAGATGCTAGAGAAATAGTGTAGGCTATTTAGGGTATTGATCGTCTCCAAGTGTGTCTAAACTTTTAAAACCCTAGTATCATTTTAGCAATTCTAAAATCATAGTTTTGAACACATAATAGAGTAAAATTATTATCAGTTAAGCTAATTATTCTGAAGGGTGGCACAGTGGGTAGCTCTGCCATCTCACAGCTCCGAGGTCCAGGGCTCAATCCTCAATCCAGTGGGTTTCCGCTATGTTCGCCGGTTTCCTCTCACTTCCCTAAAACATGTAGTAGGCAGACTACTAAATTTAGTAGTCTAAATTTCCCCTATGTGTGAAATAGTGTGTGAATGTGAGTGTGAATGGTGGCCTGCGATGGAGTAGAAGTTTAATAGGTAACACTGATGCCTCATAGCTCAAGGTTTGCATGGGTTTCCTCAGTGTTCTCTGGGTTCTTCCCACCTCCCAAAAACATGCACTAGGTGTACTGGCTATGAGAAGTTGCCCCTACATGTGAATAAGTGTGTGAATGTTTGTGTGCATGCTGGCCTGCAATGGACTGGCATCCCATCCAGCATGTATTCCCACCTCATGCCCAGTGTTCCTGGATCCACTACAATCCTTCAAATGAATGATCAATCATGTTTAATATTGTGATATAGTGATAATGATTTTTTAAACTGTTAAACTAACAGGAAAGGTGTGTAGTTATGAGAATAAGGGATGTAAATCTGGACCTGCTGATGGCTCCTGGGAGTTTAAGAACTATAAGAACAGGTTTTTACAGACTGAAAAGTTTCAGTGTATATTTAGAAGCCCACATATCACTGCTATCATGAGTATACCCCCAAGTCCCAAAATAGCATCTTAGCAACACTGTAACAATTGTTACAGAGTTTTAAAATCATTTTTGATAAACACCAACAGCACTAAACGGGAATCTAAATCTAAATGGAACTGTCAATTTCATAAAAGGAGGGAAAAAGCTTTCTAAAGTAAACTTCTGCGGTTGTGTCAACGATGTTCAATATAGAATGAAAATGAGAACACTAACAGTGAGGGCGTTCACTAACAGTGAGGGCATTCACCAAAAGGTAAGCCATCACCACAGTGGAGGATTTTACTTTCTGTATTGTCCAGTGTCTATAATATTCGAAATGCATAAATAGCACACGCACACAGTCACGACAACAGTTATATTTAGGTGATAATAAAGGCATGTAGGAACACACACACACACACACACACATATATATATATATATATATATATATATATATATATATATATATATATGCAAACACAATGGGCTACACCAGGGTATGTGGTTCTCCTGTAGAAGGGCTGAGTGAGCACTGCAGGCAGGGGGGCGAGAGAGAGAGAGAGAGAGAGAGAGAGAGAGAGAGAGAGAGAGAGAGAGAGAGAGAGAGACATAGCAAAAGCAACCATATGTAAATGCAGTGCTACCAGCCGCATGAGAAATGGATTATAAGGCATTTATTGCCTGCTGGCCAATCAGAACGCAGAGCTCGTCATCACTCCACTGCATCTCCAGTAAAAGAAGGCGGCACAGTGGCAAGGTGTTTCCCACATAATTAATACAGCCTCACATATTAGTAAACACAGCACACATAGTGCATATCCAAAGCATAAACATACACATGCTCATTTCTTCTGATAATGGTCCAAATCGAAAGCGTATGGTTTGGAATGGCGCTGATATGACTTTACCATATAAACATATGACCTAGCCACAGCAAAAAATGCACAATACACACAGCCATATTCTATTTAGACATACAGAGTCTAGAAGGCCTACAATACAAGTAACAATAATCAAAAATAATAATAATTTGGTGTGCAACAGAAGTCAGGAGCTTATCTGTTAAAGATCACACAGTATACACACACACATGAGTGTGTATGAGTGCAGGAGTTAAGGACAAGAAATTCCAAGGCTGTGTACTTCTTTATGTTTTGTGGGGTTTGAGCATAAAACAGTGAGACACTGGAAGTGAACGTTGTGTTCTTTTTTTGTTATCATGGTTTCCCTGTTCTCAGAGCGTTGCACAGCCACAGAAAGACAGATGCAGTCTCAATTATGAAACAACCTGGAGCAGCTTCAATGTTTACGTAGGAGGACTTTTGAAGGACAGAGACTAGAATTCCGCACACCTTTCATTTCTTCTGGTGTCAAAGCTACTTGGCCTGTGCTATTAATATGCTACGCTCGTGATAAACTCAACTGATGAAATGGGGAGGGATGTAAGAAGCTGGTTCTGATGCTTTAAGCCTGGTGAAATCATCATTCACACTTTTTCAAATCTTGTCAAATTTCACTGCAACACTTGCAGAACTCCTCTGCACCTTGTCCACCAATGCTTCTTCCACAATAACGGAAATGATTGTAATCTTAAATAGACTGTCACAGTTAACTTGCTATTATATAAGCAGATAGTCTGTAGTCTCTGTGAGTCAGCCGTTATTTCGGTTCGGAGAAACTGATAACACACTGGGAAGCCACGACCAGGGGAAGCCAAGTCTAGTCAACTCAAATTCTAGCATAATTGCCTTCTAGAAGGAAGGGCTCATGCGGCTGCTTAAAACACTGAACTGATCAGGTTTAATGACAAGTTTATAGTGATGATGAGGGGTGTGAGGTTGGTATTAAGTAAATGGAGTTCTGAAAATGTACTTGTGCATGCGGTAGAGAGAAGGATGTGAGAGGTGTGTATGTGTGTGTGAGAGAGAGAAGAATGCTGAGCTGAGAATATAGCAAGATGAAATGTTTCTGCAGACTGAGGCTACAAAAGCAGGAGGTATTTATTGAATAAGCCTAAATAATTAACGTTACTGAAAAATTTGAATTTGAACATTTGAATAATAAGATGAGAATTTAAGGGATGGGAAACAGGGACACACACACAGTATTTCTGCCACACGAACCTGTGTATAATGTGACTGTTAAACCATCACACCTTCTCCAAATTGTACTCTCCCCTATGACACCACCTGCCTTTATATTTCCACTCCCCAAATGCCACACAATATGGACACCCACTTGCTTGTGGATCACAAGGAGGGGCTGCTGATATAAATGGGCTAGTAGGGCTAAGCCCCTGTGTCTCTCCAAGATAAAAGTACGTTTCATTTCAAAATTTTTGGCTCCCACATCTTGCTGTTCACAAATGTCTTCTATTTTTTGACTTTTCTGGAACCAAGTGCATTTTTTTATGGAAAAATTCTGCATAAGCAATACACAGAACTGCATGAAGAAGCAATGCTGGGAATGGTTTGTCTCTACCCCAGACTGTAGATTCGTTCAGCCTATCAGTAACAGTCATGTCAGGTGATTACACAGACTTTACCCCCCTGGTCTGATCTCGATTTTTCTGCTATTTTTCAGTAACACATCATCAGCAGTGATTGAGAAGGCGCATGTGCAATACAGTGGCATGGATATGTGTAATGAATGTGAACAAGGTGGATTATTTATTCTATCTCATCCTTTTTTCCACAAGAAATGCATTTGGATGAGAAAGGAAGAGTAGATAGGTAGATAGACTAAGTACATACTGTTCAATGAGAATGCAAATCACACAAAAAGACGGATGACAGAACTGTACTTCTAGTGGTTTTTGATTTAATTGAAAAGGTTACAATTTTTCTGTTACCATGTAATCATGAATGCTGATGCCTATCTGCCTTTAAGTGTGTGTGTGTGTGTGTGTGTGTAATAGTGTGTAATAATCATTCTTATTTTGACACCGATGATTATATAATGCATTGCTCAGCCCTAATAGTGTCATTTTTGAGCTATTGATAGATATTAGATTTCAGCTTCCCATCTAATACCGCAGCCAGCTGTCACTACTGGCCAGTAAATACACACTGACATTTTCAGGTGGTCTAAGGCAGGGATTGCAGTGTTTCCATGCCTCCTTCTATATCTGAACTGAACCAGGGGAGAAGAGGCATCCTCCCTAGAGACTCTGATCTAACAAAGCTGGTCAGCCTGACTGCACACTGAACCCAGTGACAGACAGACAGACACACACACACACCCCAACATAAGACAAGATGCACAAGATGAATCTTTTCTTGAAAATACACACATAGAGTTAGGCGTGACAAAACCAAGAAGACATGTAGCTCTACATGTACACCCACAGGTATCCATGACAACACAGCAATGAAAATCTCCCAACTCACGACACCGGCAGAGAGGAAGCAGCAACAACACTGCAGCTACCAATCAAACGCTGCCAGCTTACACACTGTAACAACACACTGTGTAAATGCCTATTAACTAAGCATACCAACAGGTAGCCATGACAGTTCGTTTACAACCGCAGTGCTATTAGTCAGTTACATAATTTGACTGATATGTGGCAAAAAGACAAATACAGCCCCCCACTGTCTATAAGAATGTGTGCAAGAGCATATGAACACTCATTCACACACACACAAACACAGCATACTCACATATGCTTATAACTCTTATATAGCTCAAAGTGGTATAGGACACTGCTAATAACCAAAGGGGTGTGTGTGTGTGTGTGTGTGTGTGTGTGTGTGTGTGTGTGTGTGTGTGTGTGTGTGTGTGTGTTTGTGAGACTGAGAGAGCGAGGGAGAGCTCCTACACTTAGCATTGCTATGAGACCAGCACCTATCACTATGGCAACCATTTGATCAGTCACCAACCAGGAAATACAGCCATCAGTGCAAAAGACAGATAATACACAGGAAGAGCACAACTCACACACACATGCAAACACACGCAGACAAGTGAGTACTGTCAAATGTATTGCCAGAATAATGGAGAATAATGGACGCCCCCATACGTTCCCGCCTCCATCCACAAATGTCCATTAAATCCTGTGCAGTCGCTACTCTGAGGGTCAGAGCAATCACTGTAATAGACAGGGTAGAATCACAGTAAAACAACACACTGACTGCATTTTACTGTCTGACCGACTGGCAGCTCAAACTCAAACACACACTCGTGCAAACACGCCTCCCTACACACAGTCACGCCACACACACAACCATAAACGGAGGACTTTCTTCTAACCAGTTCATTCAAACCAAGTGAGCTTGTGCACAGATCATGGAGGAAAATATACACAATAAAATACAACACAATAAAAAAAATGCTTTTAATAAAAGACATTTATTTATTCATTCATTCGTTTATTCTTCTAGCCAAATGTTGTACTACACCTGACAACAGCCCAGTTACACATACTCACATACACTCGCACATAAGCACAAAGATTGGTGCAGATTCAGATCCAACACTGTGACACTATTTCAGTGAATTACGTCAATATACAGATCCACCTTTCCTAATGATAGAGAGATGACAGAGGGTATCAAAGGAAGAGCGAAAGACAGACGGGAAAGGCAAAGAGATAGAGAGAGAAAAAGACTCCTTGATGGAGGAACATTAATAATTAAGACAATACAGCAGTCACACCAAGAGGACCCAAACATAATGACTGAAGAGAGACCATGCCCTGTTCTGACAGTGCACACACACACACGCATACACACACACACACAAACACACACACACACACACACATACACTCACATACACACATGCAAACACACACCAGCCAGCTGGGAATCACACACAGCACCTTCAAAAATGGCAATGAAAAATACACACCCAAAATGTCTCTAAGCACCACAGCCCTATTTCCCTCTTTCTCTACATTTCTCTTCATCCAATTTTCTCTCCATCCATGTTAGAGCATTATTAATGAAATGAAAAACAATAAGGAGAATAAGGGAAAAGGAATTACAGAGAACGAGCCTGGAGCTGCTACACGCGCCATACACACATACACACACACGCAGCCTTGGCTGTTGCTGCGGTGGCTGCTTGCAACAACCTGAGTGCCGCCATCTCCCTCTTTCCATCCCTCCCCCTTCTCTAGTCCTCCATCATCCCCCATCTCACTCCATCCCTCTCCTGCCTCCGTCTCATTCCATTCTCCCTTCTCCATTCTCTCCATCCCTCTCAGCCAGCTCCCTTTGCTTGCAGCCGACCCTCTCTGCCCACCCCTTCCCTCCTCTCTCTGTCTTTTTTTCTGCACTCATTCACCCCATTATCCCCCTGTACCTGCGGCTTGCTGGGTGGCTGCCTGTGGTGGCGATTGGGTCGGGGTCTGGAGCGGGTGTAGTGCCTCAGCGTGTGGCCTTCGCTGGGCAGGTCCATAGGGGGCTGAGGAGGCGAGGGCTCGGGACGCCGCGGCTCTCTGCTGCTACGAGCGGCCACAGGACCGGTGCCACAGCCACCAAACTCCACCTCCCACCCCAGCTGGGTGTGGCCTGTGTTGACAGACAGGCCCATCGCCAATGACAACACTCCTCCTCCTCCTCCTCCTGACTCTCTGTCTCCCTCCATCTCCTGCTGGGACTGCGCACTCGCTCGTGCCTGCTGCTCGCCTTCCGTCTCCAGTAGACCTGCAGAGAGGGTGAGAGAGAGAGAAATAGACATAGAGAGAGAGAGAGAGAGAGAGAGAGAGAGAGAGAGATACAGGGAGGGGAGAGGAAGCAACAACAGAGAGATAGTGAAAGAGGCGTATGCCTGAATCCAGTCCTGTCATGTGTGAATCCAAAGAGAAGATGAAGAAAACAGGACAGAGGGGATGTGTGATGGAGGTGGGAGCTGTAAACAGACAAGGTTTATAAGGAAAAAGGACATGATTTCCAAATTGGCACGGTGATGCAGCAGAGGCAGACTGTAGGTGGAAAAAGAGCAAAATAAGGAATGAGGATGGGAGACAGGAGGAAGGATTGTCCTGTTCGTAAGCCAGTGGTCCCTTCGTTCTCCCTCCCTTTTTCCCAACAAGAGACTCAGTGAGCTATGATTAAGACGATTTCAGTTAGCCACAGCCAAACACTCACTCCACACTCCACTTCTGATTTTATTTTTGTCCTATGTTCACCAACATACACCCCTTTCTTCTCAGCCCACCCCACCCCCCAACCACCACCACCACCATGTTTTAGCCTGTGACAAACAAGCAGAGGAAATCCCTTGACACAAATAAGGGGATACCCCTTTCACACACAATGCGCCTCACTGATCAATCTTTTAATAAAGTTAGATAATGTTTTCATAGGCCAGACCAAACAAAACATTCCTGCCAGATTTACAGACATTTAATTAATGCTGATTTCCCTCACAGTCATGTGCAAACCTGATTTGGTGACACCCACAAAACTCCATGAAAGGCCAAGCTCAGAGAAAACCGAAAACAACGAAATCATGACTAAACTGTGAAAGAGCGCCTCCTAATTGCAGTGCATGCTAAATCCAGTAATGTAGCTCAACCACTGCAGCCTGATAGGCTCCATTACATTTGCCATAACTGAATGGCTAAACTTATTTGTCTTCATTTTTATTCATGTGAGTTGTATGAATTGAAGCCTATCATTTGCTCATTTGGTTTACTTTGGATACATGTGAGCAGGTGAGGGTTAAGGGTCTTGCTCTAGAACAGTGTCAGCTTGGAGGTGCTGGAATTTGAGCCTTAACTACAAAGCCCAAAGCCTTAAGCACTGAGCCTCCACTTCTGCACTATCATTTTAGGTTTACATTAATGAGTCTCCTTATACATTTACGACATTACGACATCTACATTTATGAACCAATTTATTTGTAAAAGAGCATTTACAAAAGAAACGTGGATGCTCTTTTACAAATAAATTGTTTCATAAATTCCTATTCTATTCCTATCCAGTTTGAAAAAGAAACCCACTATTTACTCTAGACACATGCAGTCCAAACCTGATAAAATGTATCCCTTCATACACACAGATATATGTATAACAGATATATAATAAAAGGAAATACATTTCAGTATTCCACCTCCTTGATATAATTGATTAGCAGCCTATAAAGTAAAGAAATGGCCTGTCGTTTCTATAGCCGCTCGTAAATGTCACACTGACACACAACTGTTCTGCCAATAACTGTGGTTTGTGAGAGCATGATCAAGCTCAGGCATGTCATCATTACTCATCACTCACCAATGGGATTTGAATTCTCTATTCTCTATTAACCTATCACTGAGCTTTTACTCAGATTTAGACCAACTACATACTCACTCTGCCCCACAATGGTTAATTATGCACATCCCGCATGAACCCTGACAGCTGTTAGCTTCTGTGAGGATTTGTTACAGCCAGTGAGTAATACACAATGCCTGACATCACAAGACCAGGTAAATTACTTCTGACCAAAAAAAAGAAAGTAACCATTTTCCACTATATACAGTGGATTTGAAATGAAGTATTCAAGATTGAAGTGTAGACTTTCAGCTTTAATTCAAGTATACACACACACACACACACACACACACAAACACACACACACACACACATACACACACACGTGTTTATACAGACAATCAGCCAGTTTCTTGCCAATATATGATTTGAAGGCAGACATGTTATAAACAAACTCTTTTTAAGGGACAGTGTTAGGATGTAAAGGACGTACTTTTGACAGATGGGGCTGGACGGATGCTCCGGGTACAGAAACTGTTCCTCCAGATAACAGGCACATACTAAAGACAAAGCAAAAACAATTAGCTTCAACAAAACCAATTTTGTATCATGGCAAAACAATACTAATTATTTGACTACTGTAAATGAATGAATGAATGAATGAATGAATGAATGGATGTTAATCATTGGGGCCTTTTACACTGTACATGTGTAAATCACAGGTTTCACAGGTTTCAACTATTACTCACTACCTTACACTACCTTTAGGCCCAATAGCATTTTTAAAAAAATCATTTTTGAAAAGAGTATTTATTTGAATTATTATGAATTGTAAGTGTTTCATTGCCCCCTCTTTAGGGATGTGGCTAATAGAACCACAACCTGTTAAATGATGGGTTGAGTTAACAAGCAGTTTGTAGGGTCCTCCTGCCTCACCAACCAAATGTCCACCCTCTGTTAAAGGTATGCACGCTTCATGAGTTCATTCAAAGGGGCAGAGAAGGAGCAGCTCTGTCCCAGCTTCAGTGATTACAAAAATGTAACCAGAAGCATAAAGTGAAGAAACTAGCCATATCCTTTGCATGGCAATTGTTTCAAAGTATTGCATTATTACAGATCTAGAAACGTTTAAACAATAGAAGTACAAAGATAACCATAAATAATGGGATTTCAATCATAATAATTCAATCATATTCAGCTATATGAGCCACTGCATCATTATATCAATCTGATATGATTTTCACATATTGCATATTGCTTGTCACTAATATCCCTTAACCTTGGGCCAATACAATCTGTAAAAAAAAAAAAATCACACTCAGCAGATATGATTTTGCAGAGAGGGTCACATGTGTAACGTTGCTAGAGTGTAGATGTGTGTGGAAGGGATGTGGATTAGGAGAATGAGCACTGTGTCCTTACTGACCTCATCAGTAGGGAACACCTGCTCCACCACTCTCAGCTGTGGGACATTGGTCTTGCTGTTTAAGGGCTGGGAGTACTCTTTTAAATGCTTCTCCTGAAATAAGCAGGATTAGATTTGACACAGTCACACACATCACACACACACACACACACACACATGCATGCACACACTGCCAGAATGCCTGAGGTATGCATTCGCAAAACTGAACACACCAGTTTTTGCTGCGCCACTGACAAGTCCTGCAGAACTTCCTCGATGATACTCTCCATCAGAGAGACGCTGACTGACAGTTTCAGTTCGCTGAGAGAGGAAAGAAGGGGTGGAGGATAGATGGAGAGTTAAAGAAAGACAACATGCACAGATAATCGTTATTACTCAGAGCAAAACTGAGATGAGAAAAATAACAGGATGACAGTTATTTCAAACTGAGGCAGCAAGCAAAATGCACAGTTAGAAAAGTGCTGGGGTTCTGTAGGGCTCGAAGCTGCAAGATAATGAAACTAGGTTAAACTGCATGAAGTCTATGTTTAATGGTATACATTATAACAAAAGCAAAGTACAAGATGATGGAGTTGACTCTCTCAAAAGCAGAGCTTTTATATACTTATATAACCTCCATGTTACTACAATAAATTAAGTTCGTAAATGTATGGATTTCTATTTAATGAGTTTAACATACACCTGCCATTATTTACCTATTCGTTGAGCTTACATATTTTACGTATATGCTGATGCATGAATAGTTTTTTTCAGTGAATGACAAAATTGTTTTTTTCTGTTTGAAACTAAATATTACACTATATGACACTATCATTTTAAATCAACAGCCTTTTCACACTGTACTGTCTAAGCCTTTTAACTATCTACATCAAAATATTATGGCTTTTTTATTATGGAACATGAATCAGATTTTGACCTTTAAAGTGCTAGCTAACAAAACAACTATACTCTGAATAAATACATTTGCCACCGCAATAAATTGAACAGAAACAGATTGTGATCTCCTTATTTCATGCACTGGAAGCAATAAACAGTGATGTCTATCTATAAGCTAACTTTAGCTAAACACTAACCTATCAATATCATAGGCAACTATATTTAAATAACTAATGAAGCCATAAAGCATGCTCACAATTAAAATGCTTATAACTGAGCAGCCTCAGGATTTGATGTGTTTTTGTGAGAGAAATGTATTAATTTTAATTTTACTGATTATTAATTTTGTGTGTAGAAATTTTATGCCATGCTTGTCAAAAATCTGCATGTACAAAGAAAAAGCAGAAAACAGTTATGAATAAATGTCTCACCCTATTGCTCAGAGCTCCGATATTGTAAAATTACCTATAGGCCCAGTTACTGTGTATGTGTGTGTGTTACCTGAGCTTTTCTGAAATGCTGCTCTCTGCCTGTTTTACTATGCCCTGGACAAAATGGGCAGCCTGTCGTGTTTTGTTGGCCACGCGATTGGCCAGTTGCTCGTTCACACTTGTCCTCTGGACGACCCGAGGGCAGGCGGCCTGTGCAGACTGCAGCATGGCCTGGGCTTGCTCCTGCCCAACACATCACAACCAGACACACCTCTCAGGACAGAGCAATGACATACACCACTACACAGGAAGTTCTTTCTATGACACGTTGCAACGTTTCCTGAAAATGCAATGCAATGCAAATGTTCATCCGTCCATACCACTTATCCTACACAGCGTCAAAGGTTTGAGCCTAATCCACAGAACTTGGGGCACATGATGGGGAACAGCCTGGATGGGGTGCCACAATCACACACACACATTCTCACACTGCGGACATTTTCGTAATATCAATCAGCCTACAATGCATGTCTTTGGACTGGGGGAGGAAACTGGATTACCCAGAGGAAACCCCAGAAGCACAGGGAGAACATGGAAACTCCATGCACACAGGGAAGAGGTAGGAATCGAACTCCCAACCACTAAGCCATCGTGCCCCCCACCCAGTAAATGTTCAGACAAGTGTAATGTTTAAGGGACGAACAGCTTTTGTGCGCTACCTGGATTTCCTCAGTCAGCTCACTGGTTATAGCTTTGGCTGTGTCATCCAGAATGTGCTGCACCATTGCACCAGCAGAGGGCGACCTTCCCAACTCATAGATTCTGGGCAGAAACTGAAAAATCAAGGCTCACATTAAAACTCCACCAATTATTCAGTTTAGTCATCATATTGTATTATAGACTAGATCTGATATATTCTTAATATCAGGAACTGGATAAGAAGATATGGGTGATATTAGAGGTAGAGTCATACTAAAATGGCTGTCCTGGCATGCTGGAGAGCTTCCTCTGCAGACAGGATGTCGGTCTGGACTTCTTGGATGTTGTAGCAGGCCAGAGGCCTCATGGTCTCCTGAAGCCTCTGACAGAAGTTCTGCACTAGCTAAAGAGACTGAGATAATCAGAAAGATTGCACAGCAGAATTTGTTTACCAGCTAACTTTATGCCTACAGTGTGGTCTAAAGGTCTCAGTAAATGCATCCCCATACATTGGACATTCCAAACCCAACAAGTGGTCTTTTTGTTAAACACTCACTAAAACATAGCAATATTTAACTTCTAAAATGGTTCCAATACCTGTGTAGTTACACATAAATTATCCATGCAACTGCAGTGTAACTGCTGAGGATGTTGCACTGTTGCACGTAATTACAGTAGTACACCTTATAAAAATACACATGTATAAATAGGGGTGTGTTTTGTCTCATGTGAATACACAGGTGACAGTTTTGACAGTTGTAACAGGATGTGTTAGGGGTTGTGTGTTTAGGTGCTACACACAAAATGTGTACTGTCGCAAATCTGAAAGAAAAATTTGTCACAACTGAGCTGATGCACAAAACTGAAATTGACACGCATACTGTATTATTTGCATATAGTTGCATGTAACTACACTTTATGTGTAATCACTCTGGCATTAGAGACACGTAATATATAAAGTGAGACCTGTGGTCAGTCAGGGGCGATGGCCTTGTCTATGTAATTATGGCCCAAAAAATAAATCCAATTGATCGCGTGAATTGACTTTCAGCGTGAATGTAATGTTGTTTCTTGATCTAATCTGCTTTATGCTGCAGGTTGTGGTAATGAAAATAAACAGAAAAATTGTCTTAAGTTACAGAAGAATTATAACAGAAAGAGAAAACCGGTCGAAGATAATAAAAATCAGGGACTGACTTTGTACAAGTGGCGAATTTGGACTTTTTTCACTGGTGAATTGTTCCTCTGTTACTACGTAACTATTGTTTCTATTCTATGTGAACTGTGATAGCCGAACCTGTTCTGAGCGGCTGGTCTTTAGACCCTGCTGAAGATTCAGCATTTGATCTGATGTAACGCACAGCTTCTGACTGTTCCTCCGTAAGCACATCTGGATCTGCACACACATACACACACACAGTACAGATGGAATTCTTCTCTCATATCTTTGGTATACAGCAAGTGATCATCCTTTACTAACCTTCCTCATTGCCTCTTCAGTCTTCTCTGGGTTGGTGCGGTAGGACTGAGTCATATCACTCATGGGTATGGACATGTGTTGTAGTGTGGTGTTCCTACACACACACACACACACACACACACACACACACACACACACACACACACACACACACAATATTATAATACTTAAAAACAAACTTCCAGTCCAATTAAACATGTAACACCACAAAGCACACACCTTTCCAGAGCGTTGGCCACATCCATAAAACCTGTGGCAGTCACATTGTTTCTGTCCCAAACCAGTGTTCTGTGTCCAACAAAACACCACTGCATTAGTACAATAAACACTAGCAATCCAGAACACTTCATAAAACTGGTATGTAATCATTAGAAGCCAGTATGATTAAAGTGTGAAAGGTTAAGGCACATACAATGAAGTAGAAGCTAACAGGAAGTTTACTTGAGTTTGGTGTTGATAATCAAAGCTTTAGCTAGCATCTTAGCACCAGTGTCTCCAATACAGTTTCCACTGATATCAATTTTGGAGAGACTGGAGTTGCTGCCCAGGCTGTTGATGAGGATGGTTGTGCCTGTCTTCAGCTTGGAGTCACATACTGATAGAGACTCCAATGGCTAGGAGGACAGAGACAGGAGTTAATCTGGTGTTTCAGACAGCCTGATCATTGATTACCAGTTTTATATTTAAGAAATATTCTTATTTACTTCACTACATAACTCATTTACTTTATTGCCTTGTTATTGCCTAAAAAAATCTTTATAATTATCAATATGCTCAAAAAATGAAGAAAAAAAAGACAAAAAGGCATTTAAATGGTCAATTTTTTTGTATGTGAGACCACATGACTTTGATGACACAGTGGATAAACTTGCATTTGGTATTTGACAGAATAATGAATAATGGAGAGAACGAGAGAAAGAGGATGAAGCCAGCTGTAGCACAGTCAGTCTTAAAGATAGATGGATAATTAACGAGGCGGTATGCCTCAGAGAAAAGGACTGTGGGTGATTAAAACTGCTGCCTTGCTGGAAGGAGGAGGGGTTGGCGTCCCTGAGGACTCCTATACAGCCATTCTAGCGTTGCACACACATGACACCGCCTACATAAGCATACAAATTAGGCTACTTCTATTGTTATTATGCACAGACAAGAGTGATCTTCTGACCTTTATACACAGCTTAGACGGAAGGCAATAATAGTGATTATCATTACCACTATGGACATCCACATTATGAATCAGCAACATTATGAATCAGTCTGAATCTCCTTTTCCAAAACCGTAACCATCCCACAGATGATAACGGCTGCATGCGGGTGTATGTGATGTAAGTGTTTCTTGCGGTGAAAAGATCCATTACTCACACACTCCTCCTCCTGGATGAGCTGTACAATTCGGTGCAGAACATCTGTCAGAGCTCTGAGAGATAGTTAACCAAGAGAGGAAGATAATGGTGAACGGGATAGGATGACGGAATGAAGAGCAGGATGGATAAATGCATGTACAGATTGATGGAGAGAAGGATGGATGAATGAGTGGGTGGATCAACAAGATTACAGCAAGCTTACAATGTTATATCCATTACAGTGGACGCTTCATAAAAGACCTCACCTAGACTTCATGGCAAAGTTGCGTCCGAGAGCTAGGTGCCGTATTGAGTGGCTGCGTCCGATGGAAAGCACCAGAGTTACCATGTCATTCTCAAAGCCTGTGGGCCAAGCACAGAAACACATGGAAATTGGTTTTATGCATCAATACAGCTCATGCATCATCAACAAATATATAGGAAGGTGTAATAATATACAGTTATTAATATAACTGTATATTATTACACCTTCCTTCCATAACTTTTAATTTTCTTCCACAGCTGCTGTGTTTTCATGTTTTCCTGTAGTATATTACCTAAAATATTTCAATTATACTGTTTTTTCTTTCTATTACATAATTTCTTTAATTTTCATTTCTCAAGAATATAATTGTTGATAATCCCAACATTACCTGTTCTTCTGAACTGATTTAAAACACTATATTTTACAGATTTCTGAAATGAACAATCTTCATCCCACCACTGTGGTTGTTTACCCTTAAATATAGACTTTTTAATTAGAAATCTACCTGCTTCATATAAACAGTTGGTCAAAATCTTAGCTGCTATATTAGTACCTTCTTCCACTGCAGTAAAAAAAAGCCACCTAAAAAGTTTCCATTCGGTAAATAAGATAATCTTTGCAAAAACTGCCTCTCACCAATAGTTCCCCATTTAAAGCTTGTCCAAGGTCTTACATCACTGTGATTTTTTCATCATTTTTGTCCTTGATTCAACACTACTTAACCTCATAGTGTATAATAATGGGAAGTGATCAGAAATATCTACATATAAAATTTCTAAATCTTTAACATATACAAAGAGGTCACTGGATATAATGAAACAATCAATCACACTACATCCATCTGCTGAGACAAATGTGAACTCTCCATCGATATCTTTCCCAGTCCTTCCACTTACAAAATGAATATTTAAATTACGACACATATCTAAAAGACAGCGACCAAATGTATTAACAACCTTATCGTTTGATTTTCTATACCCTTCAAAATGATCATTAGTATAATAACTACCACATGCTATATATTCAGAATCATCACACTCGATGTAATCAGTTCCCTCAGGGAAGATATAAGTAAAAGTAAAAATATTATCATCAAATAGTCCACTCATTTTTGTCGGAATATAAAAATATGAAGTCATGTACATGGAATCACGTACATACACACAGATACCTCCAATATTACCACCAAAATTTGACACACGCTTATGCACGAGCATGTATAATCAGCCAATAAATGACAAAACTCTGTGTCATCTTGTGACCAAACTTCACTCAAACAAATAATAGAGTTTCCCCGCAAGGTGTCCAATAACTCACTATTGCTGACTTTAGTCTTTAACCCTTGAACATTCCATGCGATTATAGTGAGTTCATTTGGGCCAAGGCCATCATCCTACCTTACAGGAGTGTTCCTTACAGATGTTCCTTCATTGTTCAATCCAATTTCAACCACAGACTCAAACTCGGTGTCATCAGTAAAAACTCTACCGTCCACAAATAATTTATCAAAACAAAATGACATCCGTATATATTTGGTTGATTTTGACGTAGAGTTTGCATGTAGTTAAGCAGCTTTCTCCGTATCTCACGCACCTGAGCACTAAAGTCCTGCGACACCCTATATATAAGATATATAGAAGATTTTATATATATATAAAAATTTGTTTTGAGGATCAATTAAAGGTCATGCATGCATGTTTCTGGGAATGTATAAACAAATAATGTTATCACCTCTGATCCTGTCAAATGCTTCAGTCATTGATTCATATTATGGCAGATGTCCTTTGTGTGTGTTTGTGTGAGTGCAGTAAAAAACAAAAAGGTAGTATGGGAGCAACACAATCCCAAAACACACTATAACAGATGTAAAAGAAGTTATAGCTCTCTTCCTCTCTGTCTCTATAGAAAAGTAGTAAGTATGAGGGGAAGGAAAGCATGATACACATGCATAAAAAAAGAGAACGAGGGATAAAGATAAGAAGGGATTATAATCATGCAAGATTGTAGAGAAAATGAGATGAATGGAGGCTGTACCGTTGTCAGATAGATCCAAGCTGGAGATAGCCTTTGCCTCAAAGATGTGCTCCTGAATGACCTGCGCACCACTGGACTTCAGCTGCACACAAACAGCATGTAGAATCCCAAACTGCTTACTTTGTGTGCATGGTATGTGTAAGAGTGTGTGTGTGTGTGTGTGTATACCTCGCAACTGCTAATATCCAGTTCCAGCTCAGACAGATAACTGTTGGTGGCCAAGCCCTGGAGTAATAACCTAATATAAGACATGCGAATATGTACAGTTCAAAATACACAAAAGCACAATATATCCACAATATCTAAAGCCAACACTGCTCCTTTGACATGACTCGCCAGTCCTGACTTATTAAGAGCTTTAGAGGAAATTGAGCATTACAGTTATGTGACTTACATTAGGCCTACACCAAAATCACATGAGCAATGTCCCAAATCACATACTGCTATCTAATGCCTACTGTTTCAGAAGATTAGAACATAAAATATACGTGTTTAACTGGGTTTGTACACTGCAGGTTTGTTCAATTAAAATATGAAGTCTTATGCATACTCAAAAATCATTCAGAAGTATAGATACAGTACTTGTATGAATTGGGACAGAGGTGTAGGGTGAAGCTAGGTTTGATGAGCAGGCATCTAGGAAAGGATTTGTAATACAACTAGAAAAAAATCTAAAACAGGCTATTGAATGAAAAGAAATCATGTATGCAAAGTACTTTTATGTGCATACTTGGGATGTAACCAAATACAAATACATTATTTGAAATAAGCAGATTATGTATGTATTACAGATATTACTAGGAGGTGCACTGTTAATTTTTTTCAGGTTCACATGGCAACTGGGTGAGACTAGAGATGTGTATAGGTGTGCCGGGACTGAAATCCTGCGGGATGCAACAAAAACATCATGCGAGAAAGAGGTTATCTCTTTCATGCAGGTTGTGAGCAAGCGGTCAGTTATAAAGCTTGTGAGACAAACAAATATGCAGACATTATGCATTTACAACATCCTTAGTTGCTGCCTGATCAGGGTTGCAGTGGTTTCATTTAGACTAGGAGTTTTTTTATATTTTGGGAAATAGAACCACCTAAATTTCTTAGAAGATATCAGGAGCAGATACGAACAAAAATAACAACTGTGTGAACAGAATTCATGTAAACAATCCTGCACACATCTCTAACAGAGAGCAATTATGAACTCGAGTGATGTAGCTGAGGTTGAGGAACTGTCAGGGCCAGAATTCACAGCCCATTCTGACAGTGCTGATATTTCTATGTCTGCTGGTTTCCCGTGTTTCCAGGGGCATAATGATAGGGATTGTAGTTAATTTCATTTTAAATAAATAAATAACATAACATACAGATACAGATATTTAGTGTATTAAACAGACAGAGATAGTGTGATTGTGTTATTTTGAATTAAAAAGAAGGTTGTCTCAGTTATATTAGGCTTTAGATAGCTTGTACCTCAGGGCTTCTGGACGTAGTCTAGTCCCAGACAATCCAACATACTTTAGCGCCATGCTCCTTGCGAAAAAGTCTCTCACACTTCGTGTTACCTCCGACACCTTCCTACAACAGACATCCTGCTTTAGCTCTGTGCATGTATTCATAACGTGCAACAGACAAGCACTCATCTATGATCATTTCTGTCAGTAGGATCAGTCTAATTAAAGAAGGAAACTGATCTGGATGTATGAAAAGTTTTTCTAGCTGTGCTAATCTTACCTATGTGAGAAAATGTTCTTGGAGAGGTTGAGGTGGGATAAAGTAGTGCAGCAACCAGCAGAGACAGACACAAAGAGCTAGAGAGAGACAGATAAAGAGAGAGGAAGACCAATAAAAACTAACAGACATACATAATTTACACACATTTCTTGTAATCAAGCTTATGAGGGAATTTACTATTTAAATCTAATCGCCCTGGGTTTAGTTAGAAATGGGGCTGCATATAGTTTTTTTTTATTCACATTTAACGGTATAAAGCCTTTACTTTACGAGTGTGTTGTTACAGCTATATTGCTTAACTACATAGCACATACTGCATATAGTTTAATTTATTTAATATCCTGAAGATGACATCTCCTAGATGACATGAAAGGAAGCTATGCTGTCAACATGTGGTTCTTCAGAATGATAAGATGCTGACGACTGTGAGATTTTACGCACGGTGTCCAAAGGGCAGTCAGTAGAGCTGAGGTCCAGATGGGACACTGCGTTGGGGGCCGACAGGAACTTGAAGAGACTCTAGAAGAAAAGAAGGCCAGAGCTCAGGCACTGTGCATCTTCAGATTATTCGATTCACTGACATCATGTATATACAGTCAGGTCTGGAAGTATTTGGACAATGCCAGAGTTTTTGTGATTTTGTTTATACACCACCACAATGGATTTGAAATAAAATAATCAAGATGTGATCAAAGTGTAGTCTTTCAGCTTTATTTGAAGAGGTTCCACAAAAATATGTCATTTATCA
>CM074950.1:13585994-13605232 GCA_037577455.1 Pangasius macronema | reverse complement strand
GTACTTTGCTTAAAATGGCTGTAATTCCTAAATGGTAAATGCCATATTTTTGTGGAACCTCTTCAAATAAAGCTGAAAGTCTGCTGTAGAATGTATATGAGAATATAACTGAATATAACATTCACAGTTTTAAAGTGCATTTCATGTAAGATGTTTACTAGCCAACAGTACACATATGGTTTCTAAAATGATGTGTGCCATAACATCATCCCAAACAGATATTAACATATTAATATAAAACATGGACATATGAGTAATTTCTCTCTAACAGGCTGTTGTACATTGTGTGGGTAACAGGATATCTAAAAATATAACCTCTTTCACACATATTCACACACACACACACACACACACAAATGAAGATCAGTTAAGAACCCTGTTGGCATGCTAGTGTTGAGAAAAAGAGAGGGGGGAAAAACTAGAGGAAAAAAATGTGGGTTTACCTGGTCATGACTCTCAATGCTGATGGCATGGATCTCTAAATAGCTGAAGGAGCTCTCCACCTGTGGCCAGACATTTTACTACTGTCAGCAACACACACACTGTCAGACATCAACACATATGCACACTCAGAACACACTCGGAAAACATATGAGTTAATAAATGACCGCGTGTGTGTGTGTGTTGGGGAAGGGGGAAGGCGGGGATTAGGAGAAAGGCCGGTACATGAAACTCAAATACAGAAGCTGGGTTTAGAGGCCACCTAAACACACTTCTGCTTCCTTTCAAAATTTCTCACACACATCACATATCAATTAAATGCACATCCCATATTATTCATTAGTCTTGCTTTATCATTAATCATGCAGCCATGATATTGCACTCTGTGTTTCACCAGAATTATCAGAGGACCAGCAAGGCTCACTTGCTTCTTGTGCACTTTCGGCTAACATGAGAGATAAACAGTAGATTTTTAGTGTTTGCTGTGTGCCTGCTGTGTTTATTCACTCAGTGGATTGGAAGCTTTGGTTAGGGTTACTGTTTTACTACACCATATCCTCATTCCTTCCCTGTAAAAGTGCATCAGCTAATGGTGCAGTTACATTTTACAACAGAAACAATATGACCATTTCAACAGGCTCATTTAGAAAAAAAAAATCCTATTATATACCAAATACAGTACACGATAATCTGTATTAATCCATATACAAAAAAAAAATCAAAAAGTAAATGTGAATGTGCTCGTCATTTTTTATGAGAACCTGTAAACAGCAGCATACAAGGCCACAGAGCATTGATACTCAACTGATCCATGAGGACTCCGTTGAGGAATTTGCTCTAGTCATGAGCCAGAACTCATGACTTCACTATTTAGGCTCTTTTCTTTATCATCCAAATCAAATGGTATTGTCGGGAAAGTCACATGGCAAATTAGGAGTGTCCATAACTACTTCTAGAAATGCAGTGACCTGCAGAGCTTAATCACAAAGGTATTCAGGCACCCCGTCTCTGACATTCAGGTGATTGAAGTCTATGTGACTATATCAAGTGTGTTAGAGTAAGAATGGAGCGAAAGTGTGCAGTGGTAAACCTGTACTGGCAAGATTAGACTCCAATTTTAGACAATCCCTTTGTAGCAGGGTATCAGGACAGTATGTATTGTATGTGTGTCCTCCATTCAACGCACTTGTTAGCAACAGTATAAAATACTAATTTCCTGGCTAATTTAATATGGCATGTTAGTCAGACTGGACTACTACAACTTATAAACTTTGAATCAAGCAAGCTATCAAAATTCATCTTGACATATCTGTATGTTGATACAGTACATACTGCATGTAAATAAAGGTTGTTTCTGATTGTCACTGAAGTTTACAACACGTTGTATAATCACACATTTGTTCTGCTGAACACCAATATCTAGTGTCTTGTCAGTGTTGTCAGAAGCCATGACCTTCTGTGTCACTGAGATAATGGGAATGAATAGTGTCTAGTGTTTTCCAATACTGGGAAATGACCCAATGTAGCAGTGTTGCCTCTATTATTTGATGATATATAGTTTCAGACAAATGGGTCTTTCTGGACTGTGCCATAAAAGGTTCTCCACAGGTTGTTTGGACAGTAAAGGGTTCTTAGCTTCCTATATAGTTTCTGTGTAGAACTTTATCTAATATAGAAACGCTCTACATAGGGGTTCTACAAAGATAGGGTAGATGTTGTTCAGTATTCAGTCATGGTGCGACTTCCAACAATCTTGCAATTCTAGACAACTCGTTCATGAACGACATTCAACTTTCATTTTTATATGTTGACAGATTACAGGAAATGTTAAGAGACAGGAACAGTCTAATGTCTAGATCTAGTAGATTAGCTTTACATCTAAACAGGGCTTGAGTTGAAAGGGATGTAGGTCGATGCTCTCTTCCTGGTTAAAAATGACGAATCTTTTCTTCTAATTCAACAATTTATTTTAGAATTACACAATTTAAACTGGCAATGCAGTGCTTAATGATGCTTTTGGTTGAAACGATAAGGCAAATATACAGATGGGTGATACATTGAAGGAAAAACTGTTGGCTGTGTTATACTGTAGGATTTTACTGGCCTGGTTTGGGTCCACTTGTCATCAGAGAAGTGTTACTGCAATTCAATACAAAGACATTCTGACTGATGGCCGTTATACTATGATGCAGCATTTCTGTTGTGATGGGAGTTATGTCTACAATGATGTCCCCACTACCACCCACAGGGCAGAAGGTTTGATGAGTAAGAAAATTATGAAAATGTGATATGCTATGGCCTTCACAGTCACCAGAGCTAAACCCAGCTGAACACCTGTGGGAGGTTTTGGAGTGACACATTAGACAGCGTTCTCCATCTTCACCAAAACACCAAATGAGGGAGTATCTTTTGTACAAATAGCGTTCATCCCTCCAGCACAGGTCCAGAGACCTTAGCATCTATTGTAAGATGCATTGCAGCTGTTCTGGTGGCTCATGCAGGTCCAACTACTTACTGAGACACGATGCATTTTTCCCTTTAATTTGTCACCCATCTGCATGTAGCTACAAAAGGATATGTGGACTTCCTGTAGAAACACTCTGGTATGCTAACTATGCAGTAAAAACTGTTCAGAATACATTCAATTTTTTAAAATATGCTATGTTAATTAAGCTATTCCATTAGAGGGCAAGTTGATTTTACTTATACTGTCCTGTATTTCATATACTCTCATATTTTATGCATTTGATTTTCAAATCAACAGTCAGTCTAATAAACATATAAGATGTCAAAAGCAGTTGGCAAAAGCAGGTGTTAGTGGAAGTGGGCACATTTTGTATGAGAATCTGCCTAGAGTACATTTTGTTGTATATTGTATGCAGAATATAGGGTTATTGTTCTATAAGTCCATATAATACTACCAAGTGTCCATTTTATGCAGGCAGTAAACTAAACAACATATCTGGGACCCATTCAGGTCATCTCGTGAAATGTGTTTTCTAGAGCAAAATGTTTAAAAACAGCACCAATAATTGGACCAAATTCAAATACAAGACAAAAGAGCATATTATTACATGAAGTTCAGTGTACACATAGTTGTACATGACATGGACACACATTGGTAAAGGGTTTTTTGTTTGTTTGTTTTTGTCTGACTTTCAGTTGTTGGTTAATGGTTCTATATTATCAGCTTTTGCCTTATGAATAGTTTACAGAGGACCTTGTAAAACTAAAGTGAACTTTATGCACATTATAAACCTCATTTACAAATAGACTCTACTGCACAAAGTTCTTGTAAACAAAATCTTTGAAGCTCTTGTATGAAAGTTTCATGTTTCTGTATCTCATCTAATAGCATAGTAAATAATCACCATCAATAAAGAGTTTAAAAATAAAAACCTAAATCCAATCAATATTTGGCATGAGTACCCTATGCCTTTCATTAAAACAGCATCCATTCTCTTAGATACACTGTCGTTTAGTTTTACAAGGAAACTGGCTGGTAGGTTATGCTAAGCATGCTGGGGAATCTGCCGTAGTTCATGTGAATACCTAGTTTCATGTTTCACATGTATATCTATATAGGTTTGTATCAAGAAAATACTGTATGTAGCCAGTCCTAAAAATTATCAATTGAAAATACAAATTCAAATAGAAATAGAAAACTCACTTTCACTCACTCCCTCACTCTCAGTAACTGTTTTATCCTGATCAGGGTCACGGTGGATCCGGGCACACTGGGCATGAGGCAGGATGGGACCCTGGATGGGACACCAGTCCAGCTCGGGACACCATGCACACACATTCATACTTAGGGGTGATTTATCTTAACCCATAAACCTACTAGCATGTTTTAGGAGGTGGTAGGAAACTGGAGAACCCAGAGGAAACCCACACAGACACAGGGAGAACATGACTAGAAACCCTGCAGCTGTGAGGGAGCAACACTACCTGCTGCACCATTGCCACCAACTCTAACGCTCTATATAGGGGTTCTACAAAGATAGGGTAGATGTCGTTCAGTATTCAGTCATGGTGCGACTTCCAACAATCTTGCAATTCTAGACAACTCGTTCATGAACGACATTCAACTTTCATTTTTATATGTTGACAGATTACAGGAAATGTTAAGAGACATGAACAGTCTAATGTATAATGTCTCATTCAACATTCAACTAATGCTGTGTACTATTATTTAAAAACAACACTACAAACATGACAGTCATAACCCAAATATTAAAATGTCTTGTTTGAGCATAGATCTTGCTTTGCTAAGGCCACCCCTCACTAGGCTCTGTTTCCCAACTTGGTTACCTCAGCCAAAATGCTCTGAATCGGCTACTGTACAGAAAGCTTTTTAGGGTTCTAGATGTTTTTCTGAGAGCATACTATTTATAGTAGAAGCTTGTAATTTTTTCTTTTCCTGGCTATTAATGGAGGTTTCATGATTTTATGTCACAGAAAGTCTGTTTGTTCGTTTTACACATGGGATTCAGGCCCAAATGTTATCATTGCTTTTGTCAGGATTGCTCTGTTTCACCCACCTTCACTGGCTGCTTGTTGTGAAATACAGTAGCTCTCCATTGTGTCATTACCTGCCAGAGAGAGAGAGAGAGAGAGAGAGAGAGAGAGAGAGAGAGAGATGTAATGATTGTGGCGCTCCATCTGCTGGTGAAATAAAGCAACCTCAGCTGAACGGCAGAAGGGTGTTGTTCATACAGTTGGTGCAAAAGGGGTGTATCAGTGATAAGAAAAAAATTCTCTGCTTCCTGAAAAATAAACTTGCCTGCTTAACTCATGTGTGTTCTCCATATTTAATCTGTGTATTTGTCACACCTATGCTTAACTTAACATGACCTTTCAGTTATTATCAAGTCTTGCTACAGACTGTCATTCGGATCTGTGGCCTGGAACTGGATTCCCCTGTATTTGGCTCCATCCATCTTACTCTAAACCCTGTCTACATTCCCAACCACTGCTGATGAAAATCATCTCCACAGCATGCGCTGGCGTAGCTAAGGGGCAGACAAATTATATTTGAAGGCATAGCACTGGATTTCTTGAGTCGATTATTAGCTACTGATAGCTAATGATATTGAATTCATAATCAGTTTCTAGCTCGTTAGATAACAAACAAATTTTCCAAAGGTTTGTCCCTTTTATGTCTGATGGGGAGCCTACACAAGCCATACAAAGGTAGGGGTAGCCGCATTATGTCATTTTCCATGTGGATTAGTATTTTGTCCCACAGAGGTTACCACCCCAGTAATGTCATCGGGTCTAACCTGGTCACTCCACTGAAGCAGACCTGGCTACGCCCTTGACAACATGGTGCTACCACCACCATGCTTCACTGTGGGTATTCCCAGGGTGATGAGTGGTGTTAGGTTTCTGGTGAATGTAGCCCCTTGTGCCAAGGCCAAAGAGTTCAGTTTTGGTCTCATCAGACCAGACCATTTCTACATGCCTTTTGGTAAACTCCAAACAGGATATCATATGGACTTTTTTTTTCCCAATTATGGCTTTCTTCCCACCACTCTTCCATAAAACGCAGCTTTGTAGTATGTTCAGGATATAGATGTCTGGTGAACAGTTTCTCCCCAGCTGTCAATCTCTCCAGCTCTTTCAGAGTTACGCTCGACTTCTTTAGCTGCTTCAGTATTATGGGTTATTTTGTGTAGATTCATGGCATACAATTCGAATTAATCCTTTTCAGCTCCATTCTGTATTTTTTTTGTGGAAAATGTGGAAAAGTTCAAGGAGAATGAATACTTATGCAAGGTACTGTGTCTAATTAATAATAAAAAACTACATAGCAATTATAATATCTATTATTATCATTATCACTGCCATTACGTCACTAAAAAATAAATAAAAAATAAAACAGTGAAGCCTTTGACTATACATCACAGACCCCTTGGGGTCCAACCGTGAAAAGCTTAGGTGTATATTAAAGCTGCAGAATGATATTCCTTTATATTTACAGAACCGTTATGAGAATAAAAGCTTCAAAGTTTATATCACTCAACGTTTATATCACTCGATAGAGTTCGAAACGTGAAACGAGCATCTTTAGCCACTATCCAGCTAATACTAGCATGCTAGCAAAAACAGAGCAGCAAAAAAAAGACAGAAATATATCGCATACCACTAAAGGCATGTAAGACCTGATATAAGTAACTTTTAAATGCATAAAGTACAGAAGAACACACCGAAACCACCTGTTAACCACTAACCGGCCTATATTAGCACAAAGCAGTTTATAGAATATATAGACACAGATTACACCAAAACTACACTGACCAAAAGCAAGCAGAAGTATTAATTGAGTTTAAATTGCAAAAATGCACATAACCCATCAACATAAGCATATTATATACTACTGAATATTAAACGTAGACTTACAAGGACTCTGCCTTCTGACCGATCCCTGGACTGGTTGAGTTGTACAAACCTCATAAACTGGACCCTCTGAGGTTTCAGCAGCTGAATAATGCCATCTGAAATACACACACACACACACACACACACACACACACACATCCAAGAACAAAAACCAAAGTAATTAATTACTGAGTAAAAGAAACAAACAAGTAAACGAGTAAACTCATGATGGTGCAGTGTCAATGAACTGATGCCACATCAATGGTACCCAATCACCATGTCTATAAAAATGTTTTAGAATTACAGCAAAACAACTGGGAAGGCAATAGTAAAGGTAAAGCTGTATACCTTTCAGGCAGAAGGGAACCTCTGTTGGAGACGCCATCACACTTTACTCTGCTCTGTGTGCTTGAACAGGGTGCACAAGAGGCCAGCAACGGCAGATCTTACAAAGTGCAGGTGAAATACATACACACTCACATCCTGCTGCACTGTGATTCATGCTCATGGTACAAAAACCACAGGCTCTGAGACAGGAAGTGATAACTTTAGGCTTACACTACACAAGGCTGCCTATTACACAAATGTTACACATGTGTTCTCAAAGTGCTTCTGCAAGCTTTTAAGATAATAAAAGCTTACAATAAGACTGCCTCAGAAATGACCATAGAGACATCCTAACTACATCAGGTACTACTTTCTTGAATTATTAAAAAAAAAAAAAGCACCAAGTACCTACATCATGCTTTTCAGATTTTGGCTTTGATTAAAATATATTTTCTGTACATCTCATGTTAGGTATATGAAACAGTAAGCATCTCAGGTACTTTTCAGTTGCTCAGCATCTGTTTATTGGCTTGAGTTACTTTATTAGTGTTTGGAGTGTGAGCAGCTTCGAATAAAAAAGGTTAAACATGACTCATTTTAGATATACTAGATTTTATTACATCAAAGACTAATCAGAGTGTGGCTGATGAGATTACTTCTCCCTCCATTCTCTACAGAGGAAGGGTTAATCAGGTCTCACAATAGCACCTGCTGGCAGAAGCGAGCAAACAAAGCCCCCTGAACTCCAGGCTTCCTGTTCTGCTGAAAAGTAGATTACATTCAGTTCACAAAACCAATAGACTGATTCTCTGAATGGTGATCGTCCTTAAACACTCAGATGAAAGGGAACATTTCTACAAGGCAGGTTTTTAGTTAAAGCAGCAATTCCCAGGTACGCTTTCTATTATCTATAAATGCCATCCATATGGAGGTGAAGAAATAGGGGTGTGATTGAGCAGTCCGTGGTGTAGCGCTCATCAGGTTCGGCTATGTTCTACCTCTCCTCCCAGCAGTAGATCTTATGATGCAAGGCGAGCTGATTATAACTAAACACGCTGCTTTGATTTGCTTGTGACTTTAAACATAAGGAAAAAAATCCCACATGACCAACAGAATAGGACAATATTATTTTATTAGCTGTACAGCAATACATTCTCCATGTTTTTCCTATTCCCTCAAAGCCCCACCCAGCCATAATAAATGTCTTTATATGTTGGTTTTCTGACCACTGTAAAATTCACACAGTTACTGCTAGGTACAAAAAAGGAAAAAAGCATCAACCTAAAATTAAGAGCTTAACAAAAGAAAAATGTAAATGAAAAAGTACAAGTAGGGAAACCATTCTGAATCTGGAAATTACAAAAAAAAAAAAAAAAATTCTGAAAATGACAGTCCTTCTAAATGTGAACTTTATGAACTAACTCTATGCAAACAGTTTTTCCATAACAGAATGAATCAAAAAGGCTTCATCAAGCTCAAGCTGTGTGGACTGTATGTGATCTGAACAAAAAAAAAAAAAAAATGTGAGGAAGCTGCTATGGACAGAGACCTTTTTCTGATCTGTTATTAATGAATTACTCAAGCGTGTCAGCAGTCATAGCCAATCGGAGAGTTAAGGCGGAGCCTGCACCGAGTCATAGGACTCAGAGCTCATCTAGCATTGGCCAACTTTCGATTTCCCCCACTTGTCCTTTTCCCTTCCTTTACAGCGTCAGGATCTAGACCCTAGTCGCCCAATTACATGTTACCACTACACCACTCAAGAGTTAAGCTTACCTTTACACGTCTCGAAACCAACATGGAAATGGGCTCTGACAGAAACAAGCTATAGGCTCTTATCTTCCTATCTTAAAGTAATCATAAAGGAGAATCTCTCATTCCCTCCCTGAAAAGCTGAAAACAAACCCAGGTGACAGTAGAAGCTGTACAAGACCAAGGAAAAAGACACTGGGGCATTTACATGATCTTATGCCATTACACCCTTGTCAAGCTTTAAAATTCTTCAGGAGCATGTTTTCAAATGACTACTGTTTAAAATGTCATTGTGTCAGCATTCAAGGTCATCAATTCACTTGAAAAGGATTAAAATGTTCATAATAAAACAAAAAAATTAAAAAAAACAAACAAAAACAAACGTATTTACACGCAAGACCTGCCAAGATTACTCTTCTTTTGTACAATGTTATCCACTTCAGATTTGTAGTTATTTCAAACGTGATGGATGGAAATCCTCCCAGACCATACAATTATATGTCTCTATTTCTAAGCTTTTCTCTCTTTCATCAGCTGTAATCAGTGAAAGCAATAAGAAATGCAACAAAGAATAAAAGTTGCCATGTGTGTCAGATATTAAAAGGATATTTGTCGGGTAAAATGCCCACTCTACAACAGTGATAGAAAGTCTAAATATCAAGGCTTGACCAGGCCCACCAATTTTTTTTTTTTTTTACTTTTCAAATATTGCCATGGTAATGTAATAGATCGGAGGCTGAAAGAATATCGGCGTGTTAATTAGGCAAAAACATCTAAAAGGTGCGCAGTTCACTACAGTAAATATGAGGAACCAACTACAGTCACCGGATTTGCACATAAGCATCTCTGCAACCCGTGCCACACACTAGATGGTGTACATGGGACAATAATCAGACTAATAACTGAAAATGTACCAAAAAAACAAACAAAAAAAAAAGCATCATGCACAGTTGACATCATGAGTCTAAAGCATGTAACAAAAAAAACAAAAAAAAACAAATTAAGGTGAAGATTAAGAGTGAACAAGGACCATTGGATATTTCATTCCACAGATCAGAAACTGAAGTAGAACACAGCAGAAAGGAGTTTGGCTGTGTTCTGTGAGGCAGGGAGGTGACAGCGTGGGAGGGGACGCATACACGCGTGTGGACATTGGGCCTGGGAGAGCACATCACCGGTCCATCATGCTGAGGATCATCTCAGGGGTGAGGTCGCCATTGGGCGCGGCCTCAGGGACAGAGAGCTGCTCTGCCTCCACTCCTCCCTCTGTTGCTTCAACCTCCTCCACCACGGGCTCTGCAGATGCTGACGCTGACGAATCCACGCCGTCCTGCTCCTTCTTCACTATGATGTTCTCAATGGCTCCTGTGCCCTCATCCTCCACCTGGATAATGGCAGTCGCTGCACAGACAGAGATGAACTGTTAATTCATATTTACTTTACAAACCAAATCATGACACTTTTGATGCTGGTCATGAAAAAAAAAAAGGCTTCATAAGTCATCATTTAATGAACAGAGAAGCATGACAATTACCAATAGGTGCTGTGTTCTTAGCAGGGGAAGCTTTGGGAGGATTCTTGGGAGGTCGGCCACGTTTCCTCTTGACAGGCGGCTCAGCAGGGGCGGGGACAGGGACAGTTGGTGGAGCTTGTTCCACTTCCATCTCCACATCATCAAGAACATCCTCCTCCTCATCTTCTTCATCAATGTCATCCAAGTCAGGCTCTCCATTATCATCTAACATAGGATGCACAGGGAAAGTAAGCAACATTGCTCCATTCAAAGTGCAAATTTCCCACAATTTTAAAGACTTGGTTGAGCAGATAAAACGTTAGACACTACCATGACAGTCACTCACCACTGTCATCATCATCCTTCCTGGAGCGCATCTTCCTCTTCCTGCCACCACGGCCTCTCTTGGTCGGAGCACCGTTCTCTCCATCGCCACCTTCCAGTCCAGAACAGTTCTCAGCATGCCTGGCCATGGTGTTCTGTTTTGTTTTTTAAAAAGAAACATGTTAAGGAACATCTTTTTTTTTTTAATATGTAGCATGCAAAGTAACAAAGACTTTTGCATACCCTGCGTGTGAAAGTCTTGTTACACTTGGAGCACACAAATGAAGTGGGCACAAAGGTGGGGTCATGGTAGCGACGAAAATGCATGTCCAGGAGTTGTTTCTGTCTGAAAGTTTTCTCACAGTGGCTGCAGGCGTATGGCTTTTCCCCAGTGTGGGTGCGCTTATGCATCACCATGTGACGCTCCTGACAGGACACAAAGACACTTTTTTTAAAGTGCACCAGAGTGAATTAATCGTATAATGATATCAGACATACAACATATAGACTACTGACTATTAATACAACAGCACTGTTTGAGGTGGCTGACCTGTCGGCAGGCATAGTCACACTGGTCGCACTTGAAGCGTTTCTCATTTTTGTGGGACTTCTGATGCTGGATGAGAGCATAGCGCTCATGAAACACAGCCTCACAGTAACGGCACTTCCTGCCTTGCTCGATGTAGGAATGCTGCTTGCGCAGATGCACACCTGAAATGTTATACGAACCAGGTGAGGTATTCTGAAGAACATAAATGCACACCATTTCCCCCTGTGCATGGTATAAATGAGCAGAAGGGGGGATAGTCTTACCCAGGTCACTCTTGCGGGCAATGACAGTGTCACAGTGGGGGCAGTGGAACTTGGCCACATTCTCGGTATGCTTCTGCAGGATGTGCATCTTCATAGTGCCACTCTGGGTGAAACGCGCATGACAGATGTAGCACTCATACGGCTTCTCCCCTGAACACACAATATAGGGGATAAAGGTCACTGTTTTATTTATTTTTAATTCGTTAGTCAACAGTTGGTTTTAACTCCAAATTCTTCTCAACATGCATGATGTGCTGCCAAGTAATCAAAGTGCTGGAATGATGGCGGTCACACCTGAGTGGGTTCTCATGTGTCTCTTCAGCTTGTAGGTGTCTCTGCTGGCATAGCTGCACAAGCTGCACTGGAATGGACGCTCTCCGGTATGCGAGCGAATGTGTCTCTTCAGCTTGCTGACCTGGTTTGCAAAACAAGGTAACAATATACTAGGGCTGAAAACCAGGTAAAAGCCGAAACAAATATAAAATGAACAAAAAATGATAATTACTTGTTGAAGCTTGTGCCAGAACACCACTTACATATCACTAAGGCTGAACAACATGAAACACACTGTCTAAGAACACTCAGAATTCCTTCTTTTATCAAACAAATATTACTTGTAGCAAAAAGCTTCTGAGTCTGTACATTATCTATGTAGCATTTCAAAATACTTCATTTCACATACCTCCACACTAGCATAATCACACATGGAACACTTGAAGGGCTTCTCATGGGTGTGCTTATAGCGACGGTGTCGCACAAGCTCACCACTAGTCACAAAAGCCATGTCGCAATCGGTACATTTGTGGGGTCTGGTGCCTGTCCAAAAAGGAGAGAGGGGGAAAGAAATTCAGCTACTTTCTAAAACATGAGCCTTGAAAATAAGAGCAGAAGTGACCGTGGAAGCAGAAAAACACCTGTGTGTGTGTTGAGATGGTTCCTCAGCAGGGTGACTGTCCTGAAGGCACGTCCACACAAGTGGCATTTGTGCGGTCTCTCATCCGTGTGGCTCTTCATGTGGCGGTCGAGGTTGGAGCGTCTCGGACAGGTGTAGCTACACAACTCACACTGGAATGTCTTCTTCACACCTGGACAAGCACACACATTGCAAAAGCATTCCTAAAAGCCCAAAGTGAGTTGTTCTTTTATATTACACACACACACCATATTACATTGTATTGTATTGAATTATATACATAAAAATGGAATGGCATACCCTTCTTTTTGATTTTGGTTGGCTTTGGAGGCTTCATGTTGCCCACAACCTTCTCTGCATTAACCTCTGAGAGCAAGCCTTCTTGCTGCTCCTCCTCAAAGTCATAAACAGACACATCCATGTCTTTCTCTCCCTCTGTGTTGTAGCGCAGCTTGCTTTTCTTTGTCTTTTTGGTCTTTTTGACAGGTGGTGTGTAGTCAGGATCCTTGGCCCAAGTGGGGTCATCATTCTGGGCTTCAGGAATCTCCTCCTCTTCCTGCTGCTGCAGAGACTGCTCCTCGTGGCCATGGAGCTCATCCTGCTCCACAGTCTCCACTTCTCCATTGGCACCTACTTTCACAACCTGTGGGCACAAGCCTCATGATAACCCATGTAAACATACCCTAACCAGCAAATAAGCTCTTTTTTTTTTTTTTTTTTTTAAATTTAGCGACATGAAATGATATTGACCAACCTGGAAACCCTCTGGGAGTGGCAGCGTGTGACAGATGACAGGCTCTCCATCTTTGGGCATGGCAGTGGCATCTACCAGCGTTCCCTGCAGCTCTTCCACTGTGGTGGCAGTGACGGGCACGGCTGAAACGGGCACTTGCACTAGTTGCAGTTCACCCAGGCCCAGTTGTTGTTCCTCCATATTGACCACCTGTAGGGTGATGATCTGTGTGTCATCCACAGTGGTGACTGTAGCTTCGTGGGCTGCCCCGGCTACACCCACACCAGCGGTCATGGTACCCTCCATCACTTCTGTCTTCATCTGCAGCAGAGCTGGATCCAGCGAGTCCATCACCATCATCTCTACGCTACTGTTTACACTCACCACACCTTCGACCAGCTGCTGCTGCGCATCGACCACAGTGCCTGTCACCTCGCCCTCAGCTACGGGCTGCTCTACCGCGTCTAGACCAGCAGCCTGCAGCAGCTCAGCTTCAACATCTTCGTCCTCACGCCGCCGTTGATACGTCTTACAATCCTTGGTTTTGAAAGCATCCCCCGTCTCGTCCACCACGGCTTCAGTCGGTCCCCCCTCCATGGGTATTACCTTATGCAAACAGAGCATGATTTTACTAAAGAATAAAGTAAATCTTCATTTGTTGATGTCTTAGGTGTGTCTGCTCAGCATCCATTCTTACACACTTCTACACTTCTTCTACACATTCCTAACATGGGATGTATTTAACATACGTTCTGCGAGCTCAAGAAACAAAAGCACATACACACAGAACCTTACCAAAGAAACAAGAGACTCGCCAGAGTACACTTGCGTGTCAGTGTGATGTTACAACTTACTGACTTGCTGAGGTTACCTGTACCAAAAATGTGTACTTCATCTCTCTACTCTCCTGCCTCCTCAATTCTCTGCATTCGGTGAATGAGCTATCTTTCACCTCCCTTCTTCATAACAAAATACAGAATAAAAATCAAGACAGGGTTAAGAAAGAGTTTGAAAAGAAATGCAGTGAGAACTTTAAACAGGATGTGTTGTAGGACAGTCTTCTCGTACAGCCTTTTCCATTTCACCAGCATCAAAAGTGTAATCAAACCACAATAAGAAAGCCGTTAACAGGTGCCTTATCTCCTATCGGTGGGTAAATGCTAGTTTCAGCTCCGAGGCAGCACAGATCGTGTGCAACTTTTGCTCGAAGCTTTTACTTTCTGCCAGTTTATGCTCTAGATACAACTGATCCGTCTCATACCCTGCTATGACTCCTTCATTTCCTGATCTTACTAATGTACTCGCCAAAACCAGGCTCTGTGAAAACACCCCAAATTACCACTCGATGGAGAAGCACAATCAGTCATCAGCTATACACACACTTAGTTATGCTGAAAGATTTTCCACTACAGCAAGAGGGCATTCTGAGCTGGTTAACAGCGTTTTTGTACCGCTACCAGCCGGGTTGTAGAGGGAGCTCTCCACAGTTTTATCCCCTCAGTCGTCTGTTGCTTGAGGTGGCTAGTGTTTCAATAAGCGAGCGGTCAATGAACGTATACAGCACTCCACTGGGATCAACGATCACTGAATTTTAAGATGCCCTTAAGCTTGGAAAAATCTGTTAGCTAAGACTCCGGGGAAGCACGATGTGTACAGTCACCTAAAATCAGCAGTCGGCTTCACTGAGCGTCGCGTCTTCCTCGTCCGATTTTCACCTGCGCAACAAGCTGGCTAGCAAACAACCGCAAGCTAGCTAACAATTCCGGCATTTCTCTTCGCTCAACACTGCGATATATTTCGAGGACAGAGGAAGAAGGGGAAACTACGACTCGAGTTCATCATGCTGGAAGTTCCAGTAGTGCCGATCACCGGGCTGCTCGAGTGTATGTGCGCGCGCTGTGTAATGGGCCAGGAAGGGCTGAGCAGGTTTGAATCGCGGTTGAGGAGGGGCGCCAACAAACTGCTAGCTAGCTATGCTAGTGAGTTAGCCACTTTGTTACCGCCGTCTGGACAACAAAACGACCAAAAGAGAAGAATATACATTTCTATTCTGTATTATAGTCGTATCTGTGGTGTTTGTGCAACTATATGACTCAAAACTGTCGCTCTTTAGGGGTAGTATTAGCTTGTTGGCTAAGCTATTGCTTCATCTAGAAACGGCGGGTTTTTGTCACGGAAACAAAGAGAAGAAAAAGAAAATGGACGCCTGGCCTAAAGAGTGGAGCAAACATCGAAGTGTTAAAATGAAGCATCTCGCCGAAATGCCGTCTGATATAAGTTCAATAGCACTTAATAATCGGGCATAACCCCGAACTTCTGGGTTATAAGTGTTTTTTGCTAAATTTTCGATAACGATAGAGGGAGACAAACACCCCCCGCCAGCCGCCTGGACCAGGAGCCCCATCGTGACACCTAGAGGCCGATTAAAGATCCTGCAAAACTCCCCCCTTTCGGAAAAGTGGCACTATTTTACCTGCTTTTGCTTGTTTATCCTCTCGTTGAATTCGACACAAGGCCCGCGGTCCGCGCTTCCTTTAGTACGAGGCGAAGTACAACTGCGTGCTTCCCCTTCGCTGGTTTTAATCCTCTCCCGCTTTTGCAGAGTAGGCTCCGCACAAAATGGCGGCCCGAGGCGGTTGCTGCGCATGCGCGGCACGCAGGGGGGGCGGTAGCGACGGGGAGGAAGGAGGGGTGTAAACACAGCGCTGTGCCGATTGGCCAAAAGGGGCGCTAGCACTTTTAAATTTCATGCGTTAGTCTCCAACGGATTTCACTGAGCGTTTGTGCAAGTTAGCTTCATATGCTGGGTGTTAAAGTAGATGTGGGCCTACTCACAGTTATACTATATGCTCGGGGATTTTATTCCCCTGGTCGAGAAAACTGAAAATCTTAAATTCTATACATTACTCTTAAATTCTATACAATTATTATGTATTTAGAACAACCATAGATTTTATAATGTTCATAAAATGTTTAACAAAAATGTATTATCATATTTAATAACTGGTTGTAAGTATGCTAGATTTATGTTCACATTAGGCAACAGCATTTACTCAAGCATAGGACACAAAGTTTTTTTTATTTTATTTTTATTTTAATAGTCTTGTTTTGCACTTGATAACAAGATCTTTGTCAAACAATAAACTTTTTTATTTAAAAAAAAAAACCTCATTGCTGCACAATCTGTATGTCTTTAAAGAAAAAATATAATTAAATCTGTATTACAGTTTGTCATCAACTGCTTTTTTTTTCACTTTAAATAAGTCTACTTCTCTTAACACAATCACTCCCCAGTCATTTGAGGCACTTGTACATTGAGGAGGCTTTCTCTTCTGTCGTAGTCTTAACCTAAACTCAGATAAAGAGCTTAGGAAATTAAAAGTGAGATTCCAGCTCTGAACCTGTGTGTCTAGCAGCACTCGAGGAACGCTATGAATTTTTGTTCAGTATGCAATGGGCCTGGTCTAAATATTACATGCACTATACTATCGCAAGGCAAAATCCATCATAGTCCATATATTTTCATTTTACTAATACTAATCATATTTGGATGTATGTATAAAATAGCCCCTCTATTTTTACAGCAGATATCCCCCTCTGATACAATGCCACTGAATCTCAGGAGTCATTAGCACTCAAAGCAGGCCTAGATTTGCTTTTGAGTGTAAACGTTTGTTTTCAAAAGAAAAAAAAAAACAACACAATTAAAACATGTACACGGATTACTGTATCAGTAACGCATATATAGTGATAGTCTGGAATGATGGCAGTTATACTGACACTCTTCACTGGAAACACGTACACTCACTCTTACCACCTGAACTCTGTCCCACTTACACCTGACAAACATGGACACTAGCACACTTTGTTAAGAAGACAACCAAGCTTCAGTAAATGCTCATCATCAGATTAAAAAGTGCACCCCTGTTAAATAGGTCACATGAAAGTAACACTTTCCATTCCCCTGCCCTTGTCAATGAGCATGAAGCCAAGTAGAAATGTGTCCATGCATGCAGTATGAACTCATGCACTCATCTGAGCCCAGCTTTTGTTGAACTGTGAAGGCAAAACCACTGGGCTGAATGACAAGGCAGCGAAACACTCATTGCAACACATTTCTTCTTCGCTCGTTCATCATCTCCTTTCCACTGTATCATTTAACTGAATTTAATTTGTAGCTTATCAGTCAGATTCATTCACGCGTCCTTGTGGCCACTGATTATTTGAAACGTCTGCAGTCACTCTGTGTAACAAGGTGATTGGGTCTTTATTTGAACAGTGTGATCTATGTTTGATCATGAGTCCTTCATCGGCAAGAATACAAGTCTGAGTACACAGGAGACATTGGTCTGTAGTTTCTGCGGGTTGATGGTGCTTAAAATGCAGTGCTGGCCATGCTGCCAGGAGCAAAAAGTCGAGACACTCCATCCTGTTCCACATGCCGATGGGCCATCTTCCCCTCCTCACCTGCACACACACACAGTAAAAACAACAATCAAACAGCTGCTAACGACCGAAACCTCAAGTCTTTCTTCCAGAGTTGATATCCATTATTTGAAGACTGTCTTTTTATTGTTTCTTTTTTTGCACCCATCATTGTCTCTTTCTGCAATTTTGTAATCTTTTATCAAAATTGCATTCATATCCATTGGTGTTCTGACTTACCCAGCACCAGCAGAGCTTGTTTGGCTGCATCTCGTACGTCCTCCTTGTCTGTGCGGCACAGGTACACCAGCTGCTCAATGCTCTCTTTGGCCTATCATACAAATACCATGAGAAGGATTTTTTTAAAATAAATTACATACATCAAAACTATGACTACAATTTCATCAATATTTTCTGTATAATAATGTTTTTGGATGAAAGCCACAAAATGATTTCCACTGGAATTAAAAGTGTTGATAAATTCAACATACTGCAATGTAACTGTCACATTGTTAATTTTCTTCACTTCAACCAGAATAAATGTTACTCTCTAAAAAATAAATAAATAAATAATTAAATAAGTAATTTGAAATGAAATACATTTTTGGAATGTGTGCTATACATCAGTGGTTCTCAAAGTGGTCCATGAAGCATAGCCAGTGGGTCTGTGATTTAATTAATTAATTTTTAATTTTTTTTTTACAGTGATGGAAATCACAAACCATAATTATCAGTGTTATTATTATTAAGTCCACCAGTTTGACTGGTCTCCTGATTTGAATGGGTTTAATCCAAAGCTCAATAATTCAATCTCAGTAATTCAGAACATGTAACCTATTACAATACCAGCTGTACCTGATATGTTCTGTCAGTTGACATTTCAAGAAAAAAGCTCTCTAGCTCTAATAAGCAGCCAGAATATAAGTGTACACACGTGAATAATATCTGAATAGATGGATTATGTTCATTTAAAAAAATGTCTAATGAGGAGGTCCATAAAATTTATTTTAGAGGTAAAGAGGTCACTTGTCACAAAAAGTCTGAGAACCTGTGCTATATGTTATCCATGTATACCATAAAAATAACCTGCTTTCAAAATAATGCCGGCGGTATCAGCTGAGAAGAGGTGAGAGCTCAGTTATTAGAAAATCTAATGTGAAAATGTAAAACGGTGAGAACAGTCCAGATAAGCAGGCTGACCTTTAGACATGCAAGTGCTTTACAGCCACACACGCGGATTTCAACACTTTCATCCTCCAGCAGCTCCAGACAACTCACAAGCACCTGACACACACAAATAAAGAGATTCAGTGAACATACGGTCTGACATCATTTTAAAAAAACCTGAGCATTTACCTTTACCAAAGTTAGAAAATGAACATGGAGTCTTTGATGACTGGTGGTGTAGCAAGCAGGTGGTAACACAACCTTAAGCCTGTGGTTTGTTTCTTTGCAAGCTTTGTACACATTACCAAGAATTTAATGATGCTCGCACTATACAAACTTTTAGCTGTCTTCTATATTTCTGTAGCTCCTGACTTTTACAACTGAATGCATAAAAGAACAGTTCTTGAGGACAAGACAAGACATTTTGTTCATATTTACCTTCAAGT
>CM074950.1:13546735-13585894 GCA_037577455.1 Pangasius macronema | reverse complement strand
GACTTTTACAACTGAATGCATAAAAGAACAGTTCTTGAGGACAAGACAAGACATTTTGTTCATATTTACCTTCAAGTCAACTGTTGAAACTTATTCGTTTTAAATTCTAATATATTAATGCTCTCAGTAATGTCAGAAAGAAGACATTTACGTTTACAGCATTTGGCAGACAATCTTTTCAAGAGCGACTAACAGAAGTGCTTTGCATTTTCCATCAAAATACACCCTCATGCTAGTACCAACAGGTTGCAGGCTAAAAATATTATTACATAAAAACCCTGTTAGAAAGGAGTTAGTACAAAGAGCTGGTACAATCACAACAATGGTACAAATGGAGTTTATTATTATTTTTTTTTTAATTAGTGCTCAATTGCTTAGTGCTCAAATGCTTAGGGAAGAGGCGGGCCTTTAGTCTTCACTTAAAGACAGCTAGTGCTGTTTGGACAGATTGAGGACATTCATCAACCACATGTGCTCCAGTACAGAGAACAGCCTTTAATCATCTCATACTGCAGAGGTAAAACATTACTTGTTAGTGTGATACACAGACATTAAAAATTCATTAGTAGTTGTAATGTTTCTTAAAAGCAGCATTGTCTGTGAAATATGGTGTTGAATGCTCTAATTACAGTACTTTTACCACAATAATATAAATAAAGTAAAATTATACAGGAAGCTGTGAATAGATGAGATGGGCTTCACACACGTTACGAAAAGCATGTTGTTCTATATTTTAAAAATCTAGCCTGCAAAGCAAAACTAATTTTTAGCAGTGTTTTCATGATTAGTTAAAATGGAAAGAAAATTTTTGATGTATATTTTATTCAATTTAATCTAACAGGTCTATCAGTTTCCCTATGTTCTCTCTCTTTCCTGCTCTTTACTCAGTTCAGGTTTGTTCCCTTCGCTATATTGAACCTGATTACATACCTGTTTGCTGACTGTCACTCTGTGCAATTAAAGTTAGCTTCCTCTAGCTAAGAAACCAATTCAATTCAACACAAGTGTATGTATTCCTTTAAACCTAGTATAAGTAGGTGCAAGTTTGCACTAAAACTTACTAAACTTAAACTTTCCACTAAAACACCTTGACATATACTGCACAAATAACATCTTAGCATATATAAGATTACAACAAAACAAATATCTATCTATAATTATTAAATCTATAATCTATAATTATTAAATCTATCAAGCATGTAATAATCAATTGGCAGATATTTATTTAATTTAGTTATTTAATAAAACACCAAAATGTAAAGCTTGAAATGTGTAAAAAAACATCTTTAAAAAAAACATACTGAATATTATACTTAATGAAATAACTGTCCATATTGCCCATGTTCACCTGATTTACATTTGATAAGGTATTTATTTTAGTGTATTAGAACTCACGCTTATCTATAATTAAAAACAAGCCCTAATAAATTCTAAGTTTATACTTTAATGCCAAAACCAGCCCGTTCCCCTGGCGTACCCTCTCTCTGTGGCGTGGCTGCTCGGCAAGGCTGCGTAACAGAGAACTGGCGCTGCTGCACACCTTCCCCCGTGGGTCCCTGAGCAGTACGCTGACAGCGCGCAGGCCCTCACGCTTCAGACTGCACTCCGGGGGCTTTTTTAGGGCTTTCAGCAGCACATCCTGATCACCAGACTGCAGACACTGCACCAGCCAGACTGCAACCGACACCAGAGGGGGAGGGAAAAATAAACCAGAGTGTTTGTGTGGGGGGAGATTAGAGGGAGAAGGGAAGGGTGAAAAGAGAGAGACAAGAGGCAAATGAGGTGATAATGAGAGGATGGGAGTGGCAAGCATCTGAATTCAAAGTAGCTAAACTGTTTTCAAATGGCAGATTGATTGCTGCCAAATGAGGTAAAATACAGAGCAGCAAATGACCCAGTTTGCACCTTCAGTCAGATGATCATACACTGGGGAGAAAACAGACATATAAAACATACCCTCTTCAGCCAGCTCGGTTATATGTGTCTCCAGTTCACGCACACCCTCAGCCTCTAGGTAGCTCCAGAACTGGAAAACTGTGAGAATCTCTTTAGCTGCACTTCCACATCGTCTGGGCAGCTTTTTCTCCAAAATCCTTTCCACTAGACGCATAAATACTAACAGAGGGAAGTGACACGTTGGTTTCTGTTATCTGATAACATATACATTAGAATCCCCCTTTGGATATACAGTATATGTGGAGTAGGTGGAGTGAGGTATAAAGGTGCTTTGTGTTTATTGTAAAGAAATCCTTAAGCAAATAAAACGAACTCTTCATTTTAGTATTCGGTGTGAAATAAAACAGAATTCCTTCCACGCATTTTGGCTGTTCGGAAGTTTTCATACATCAAATGATTCATTGCAGAGCTATTTTTAATTTGGAAACCTGCACTCGCCTGGTGATTTATTATGAACACTTGATGAAGCAACTAAACCCACCCCCGCACACACCTGTGTCTGAAAGGCTGGCAACTCTTTCTGGGATTCTGCCTGTGTAAGTGTTGTTCAGCGTCTGCAGGAAGGCCTCTGTGGAGGTGCTGAACACACCACAGCCAGTCGTACAACGCTTCCATAGCAACACAGCCCCCTGGCACTGCTCTAACTGTGGAACAACTGTTCCCAAACACAGACACGCACACACACACACACACACCACCCAGAGAAAATAAGGAAAAAAAGATGGTATGAGCACAGAATGAAAATTTAGGCTGATCATCATCTTCTCCATTTTCTGTTTCACAATGCCCAAACGATTTATCCATTGCTGCTCTTTATATTTCTTTGCTCTTCACTGTATTAATATCGAGTAAGAAAACCATTACATTTACAATTCAAATGCACAAAACCAAATACATTTGACCAAGAGCTACATTTTCTCCCAGCACTGCTTTCAGATGGGCTAACCTTCTTCAGGTTGGCTGTCACTCCTCCCTGTACCCTGGACAGCCAGGCGAATGAGCTCCATTACCCGAGCCTCCCGGAGCAGCCGATCCAGAGCGTACATCTCCCCACAGCGCAGCGGGCCGAAAGTACCCAGCCTCTGCACAGACATGACACACAGCTCTTCATACAGCAACTCAAAATCACTGTTAATCACACAAACCTGGAATACAACATATACAACTTTGGGATTACTGAGGAACTGTGGTACCACTTAAAAACCATGAAGATGGCTTTGGAACACAACTCATACGAACAGTTATGCTATGATGGCTTAGGACTACAACTGCAGTGATAGCGTTAGCACTGCAATTGTCATGAACAGTTTTGCACTCAAGTCTCCATCAACAAACCAAACTTCATGTGAAAACCGTAATGAATTTCCTGGTTACACATTTGCACTAGTTGAACATATAGTACACAGTTATAGTAGGAGTTTATTTATAATTGCACTATCCAGTGTGACCCAGATGAGGACAGGTTCCATTTTGAGTCTGGTTCCTCTCAAGGTTTCTTCCTCATATCGTCTCAGGGAGTTTTTTCTTGCCACTGACGCCTCTAGCTTGCTCATTAGGGATACATTCATTCATGTAAAATCATGTAAAGCTGCTTGGGGCAGTCCTGGGCTAATGGTCTGAGAGTCGGACTTGTAACCCAAAGGTGAACCCAAAGGTCGTGGGTTCGAGTCTGTAGGTGGGGGGAGTGAATGACCAGCGCACTCTGCCACCCTCAATACCACGACTGAGGTGAGACCCTTGAGCAAGGCAGCTAAAATGGCTGCCCACTGCTCCGGGTGTGTGTGTTCACTACTGTGTGTGTGCACTTGGATGGGTTAAATGCAGAGCACAAATTCCGAGTATGGGTCACCACACTTGGCCACAAAGTCACTTCCACTTTCACTTTGTGACAACGTTCGTTGTTAAAATCACTGTACAAATAAAATTGAATTGAAATGAATTGAATACATGCATTAAAAGTACAAGTACAAGTATAAGATGGCTGGTTGTGGTATTAAATGGGAAGCTAAACTCTAATACCAATAGGTTTCACTTGGTGTACATACATAGCTAATCAAGGAATAGCTTCGAATTTCTGTGTTATGTAATATTTTACATTTATGGGCAAGTCAGCAAACATAAAAACCAAGTAAATCTATATGAGTAGATGAGTAACAGCATTTTTTATTTAATCCTTTATTAAGAATTATATATCTTAGCATGCAACAAGTCATATGGAGAACATAATTTCACTGCTGGTTTTTATCTGATTGCTTCTGCTGGACAGTGGCTCCAAAGTGCATTAGGGTTTGATCATATCGACTCACCAGCAGCTGGGTGGAGCAGTTCTGTAGATGGATGAGCAGAGTTTGATCTAGAGCTTGTTGGCCAGTGCTGAGAGGAACAGAGGGAGTATCCCAACAATTCTGAGCACAACCATCATCCACTGCTACACCCTCATCTGCTACTGGCTGAGAGCTGTATACACACAAACACACACACACACACACGTATGCACAATGCACGTCAATTTCATGTAGCTTTATTAGCATGACTATATATAGTACAATATTTCCAATGCACCAGGAATATAAAGACAACCATATCAACTAATAGAAACAGCACAAATATCCATAATAATATGGATGTATGGATGGTGTAGGAGTTGGAGGGATTTGGTGGGAGTGTTGATGTGTCACTCACTGTCTCTCAGACAGTAACATTTTGTTACTTTGCATTTTGTGGTGTGTGTGTCCCTTCCCAAGAGAGATCTGTAGATTTCTGGAGGTGTCTTTTCAGTGAAGTGCGTCTCTCTCTCTCTCTCTCTCTCTCTCTCTCTCATGCAGTATAGGAGGTGAGACTGTGGACACTGAGCCATACACTCTGTCCAGGGCCTGATAATACTCTCACTTGCAGATTCACACTGCTAGTTTATCAGATATTTGGTTTGACCTACCCTGCGTTCACAACAGCAAGGGACAAGCTGTTCACGTCACTTGTAGTTTGTCTCATGTGGGCATGTAGTGAGTGCTTACTAAACGCAGGTAGGAACTAAGGTTGTGCGTGGGGAACTGAAGAAACTTCGGACCACGTGCATAGGATTTGTCACTTTTCCTTAATCATTTGGGTTTGTCACTTTACTGTGTCATGCCTAATCTGCAAAGAATCAAGAAAATTACAATTCAAATATTGTACTGCTCATTTGCCGTCACTGAAATCGTGGCTCTCTTCACGTACATACATGATGGCCTGTCACTTGCAAGGGTGAAAGTGCTGCAGCTGAACAGCGAAGTGGTAATTAAATTATACAAGCAGTACAAAAACATTACTGCAAATAAAAGCATTTAACAAAGCTCAAGAAGCAGCATGACAGAAACAATTTGACAGAAATGTGTACGAACATATCATTAAAACAAAAACAAAATAATATAAGACGATTTTAATTGTTTCTATAGTCAAAACTAGCATGCTTAATACAAACTGGATCTCAAATAAAAAGTAAAAATTTTTGTAAATTTAAGAGCGGATTTTTATTTAGCATACTGTGCTCATATAATTTTAGAGATGTCTATTTATTTTTTTAAATCCTGTATTATCCTGCTAGTGCGGGAAATAAATTCTAAAATGTTACTGACTCGTGTTATAAATTGTGACTTAATATTTTTAGAATGACTGTTAGCAAAGACTTGTTATGAACTTTCCTAATCAAACCCTGTTACTGAAATGAGATTTACTGATGCCAGGAATAACCATGCTACAAATAAATAATGTTTTAAACGTGACGTGGAGACGAGAGCGTGTATAGCAAAAACAAAAAAAAAATGGCTTTGACAATACTTTCAGAATACTTTCAGAGGGAACTGTATAAGATTATATAGCCAGATTTTATACTGTCTATGCTTTGATTGCAGAACAACTGTTCCTATTGTTTCGGCCTGATAGGAGTATGAAACCAAGAGGCTTGGCCAATAGAATTTAAGCTAAGCTAAGCTTCAAAACTAACCAGACACAGAGCAAGCATGTTCAAAAGTGCTGCCAAAGTAACTCAGCAGGGCTTATGATTAGCCTTGTCTGTGGAACTGAAACTGACGGAAATTAGCCGGGCATGTTGAAATAAGCCTGGCATATCGAGTTAGCCTGCGCAGTGGAATACCCCCTGGTCTGTGCTCTGTGCTCTGTGTTACAAGGTTAGTAAGCCTCGGAACGAGCTTTTCAGGGTTTAACTCTTGGGTCTGCAGCTCCTCAGTGCAAAGTGAAGAATTTCATTAGGACAAATCTTTAAGTGCATCCAGAAATTGATGGCTTTTCCCATGTTTATGGATAGCAGGAAACAGTAGAATCCTGCCCTGCATTCATGGTTGGGGTGTTCACTCAAATTCTCAAAGGGATCCCATCAAGTACAGCTCTGGACTAACTGGACCCCAGACCTCGTTTCCATACAGCTCAATGGGCTGGTTATATCAAATGTCTTACACACACACACACACACATTAGAAAACTGTAAATATTGCTAAGAATAAACAATAGAAATTTGTTTCTATTTGTTAAATGCTTAAAAGGGAAAAAATGGCATCAAAGACACAGTGTACAGTTTTGATCAGCCACCAGATGGCAATATTGCATTAACCTAATGTGCATCGCCTCCCATTTCCTGGAAAAAGAAATGACCGATAATTGCTGTCTTTTTCTGGCAGTGTAAGTTTCAGAAGCTCTGACCTGTCTGTCACACTCAGCCTCTCGCAGTCTTCTTCCTCGTCTTCCAGATCTGATGTGTTGAGGAAACTGAAGCTTTCAAGAGCAGTTTCCACCGTCAAACTCACACTGGAGGCTCGACTTCGACTTCGGCCCTACACAGATACACAACCACAATCCTATCATTCTATTTTGTGGTAAACGTTTTTACCTAACAAATACGTCGTAGCTAGAATCAGTGGCAGATCAAAAGTGGTACATGATAAATGACAAAAAAACTTTTTAAAGCATCTTTACAGAACTCCCCAAAAATTCTCTTGCACTTCTGACGATTTCTGACCAGTCTGTGACCTGAACAAATATCACTCCATTCTCACTCAGGAAGAAAATGTTAATGATTATCATCATGAGTCAAGGATTTCTAGCAGTGTACCACCCTGAATCTAACATACAAAAACACGTTCAGGGGCAGGAAGGGCGGCAGCCTGGTCCCTAGGGAGACTAGAGTTAGAAACTACTTTCACATCCTCTTTCATCTTTCTCCTTATAACACACTGGCGTCAGTGATCACACAGATGGCAGCAGATACTAATCTTACAGAAACACTACAATTCAAACTTGAGACTGACATGGAAATGCACACACACAAACCAAAACAAATGATCAAAACAATTTAAGCATAGAACTAACACTAACTATAATATCGTTAGCCTCATAGCATAATTGCCCAAGTTATATTTGGTCAAACATGACTTAGGCAATTATGGTATGAGGCTAACGATATGTAACTATAATCTGTGTCAGAAATGGTTTGGCTTTAGGATTATATAGATTTAAAATATTTTAATACATCTTTAAAAACCTACAAAATCATGCGCACCAGCATGAAGGACCATATATGTTCATTCATTCATCATTCATTCATTCATTCAGTTATCTTGAGTAAGCGTGCCCTGGATCCGGAGCACTTGCGATCTTGCGAACTCTGGATGTGAGGTGAGAATACGCTGTGGATGGGAGCTACTCCATCACAGGACACCATACACACGCACATTCACACAGCCATTCACTGCTAGGGGCAATTTAATGTATCCAACTGCCATGTTTTCAGGTCGTGGGAGGAAACTAAAGAACCTGCTGAAAACCAACACACACACACACACACACACACACACACATAGAGCATGTGAAACTGCACAAGCAATAAGCCGAGCTCAGGACTGAAACCAGGGACCCTGGAACTGTGAGGGTCCCTGCTGCACCACCATGCTGACATCTTATATGTTTCTTTAACAAATATTTTTACAGTAACAATACTGAAGAATATTCACAATGTAAGAACATGCACAAGTATAGCATACTGTTAACTCACAGTAAGAGCCTCCTCCAGCAGGCGGAGCTCTTGCTCCAGCACCTGCAGCTCTGGAAACTGACCCCTGTAGTCATCCAGAGAAGAAAGAAGAGCGCTGAGGGCCTCCTCCAGGCCGCTGTCTTTTGCCTCAGTATCCTCCATCTTTCCCCTATCTCCTGGCCAGGAATCTACTTCAGTCCCAGGTCTCTTGGCCTGTACAGACACAGTGTGTGCCGTGGGCAGGTCGTGTGTATCCTGGGACTGTTTTATGTCACCAGTTCTGGGGGTTTGAGCATTACTTTGCTGCACTGAGACCTCAGTATTAACAGAGGCACAGGTAGAGTCCTCTTCATTATTGGTGCAGGAATCAGAGGGTGGATGTGTTGTAGGCTCTTCACATGTAGCAGCAGAATCAGAGACCTCCTGTGCTATAGGGGCTGTGGTGTCAGAGCTGGATGATGACAGCGTGACTAGATTAACAGTGTGGTGGTCATCTTGTGGCTCGGGAATGACTGAGCATGGCTCAGCCCTCAGGGGCACGTCCACGACTACACTGGGTTCCAGTGATTCCCCGGCAGGCCTCTCATTCAAGGCGGCATCCACACTGCTCTCACTGATATGGCTCAAGGAGCGTGAGTAGCGGGCGTGGCCATTGGGCACAGCTTGTGTCCCAGCAGCCTCCGTAGTGACTGCGATTGTAGTTGATCGGAGTTCCTCGTCTTGCTCCTCCTCCTCCTCTTCTTCATCTTCCTCTTTCTGATTGGCCAGCCGGGTGGGCGTGGAGGTGGATGATTGGCGGGGGGTGAAGGAGATGTCAATGGCAGGAGCGGAGGTCTGCACCTCAGGCTGCACCAGACTCTTGTGGGCATGACGAAGACCCTGGGACAGCTGAGGGCTTGATGAATCATCTGAGGATTCAGAGGAGTTTGACCAAGCTGTACCATTCTCCAACTCGTCCTGCCGCCTCAACATGTTCTACACAGAGGGAGAAGGAGAGAGAAAATGACAAAGGGAAAAGAACGATAAAAATAAAAGGATCTGATGCATCTGTATCGTGTTTGTAATAACCACATCATAGCTGAGAAAAGAACAGAAAACCTATTCACCTGAAACTCAATTAGAACGAAAGTCTAAGGGCAGCTGTTGGTTCAGACAATAAACATTAGTGTGAAACGTGGTTCCATTAATGCTTTCGCGAATTCTTTATTCAAAGGGATTTGTAAATTAAGCTCTAAAAATTCATAATTGAGATTGTCCTATCAGAGATGAGACTACTTTTCATAGGGAAGAATTTTTAAGGTACGTAAACACTGCCTCAGTTTGCCTCTAATGGAACTTATATACCACATAAGTGAAAGTGAAAGTAACCACAGATATGTTTTAGTGTAATGCTTCAGTATTGAAAAGCTGGATAATACCACATAAATACAGCTTTGATAACATATGCTTTAAAAAAAAAAAGTTAGCACCACTATGGTGTTTGACTGGGGAAAAAGGAAAATTACCTTTTTTTTAATAAAAAAAAACTGACACATATAAATTAAAAAAGATTTAAAAAAACATGTGTTTTTTCCTACAAAGACAACAACCAACAGAAAAATATTTTGAAAAGATTTTTGCCATGATTCACCTGCGGAACTGATCTTAAGAAAGCAGAGTGTGAGGTTTGGCACAGTTATAACAGATATATCAAGAAGATGGACGACTGAGGCGGGTGAGACACTTTTCAATCTATTTTTTTTTACTACTTTGATCTTACCATTCACTATTATTAATTTTAGGTTAGGACTTGTTAGCTGAAATAAATCTCTTTGCCTTGTTCATGTTGTCCTGAGGGTACGCATATTTTAAATTTACAAGGAGTAATCACAAATGCATTGCGGATGCTGTGGACTGAGATTAGTCTCTGTTGTCTCTGTTGTCAGGCATTAGTGTGATCATTCTCCCAGTACTTCATTCAGGCTGTCTGGAGGCTGGCATCAGGCCCAGACACCTAACACGCTGCCTCTAATTAACTTCTGCTGCAGCCACTCTGTCACCTCCACAAAATAAAAGAATGACAATCACTGGATGCAGTTTTTTGTGTGTGTGAGTGTGTGTGTGTGTATGTTTGTGCATGCAAGTGTGTACTGGTACACAAGCCAAGAATGCTCTGCTACACACAATTTGCTAAGGAGTTCTAGTTTACTTAACTACAACTAACCTACAACTACTACTACTATTACACAGATCTACAAAGCTTCAATGAATACACACAACAATGCACTCCTGAGTACTAAGAGCTTCCAAACTGCCACCACCTGGACTGGAGAACCCACTAAGGTGACAGATCTAAAGCCACACAGAAGTACAAAGCTGCATTAGTTAGTAACTAGAAGCACCTGAAACTACAACAATACCATTGTTAGCCAAAGACACTACCTGCAAACCTATTGCACTACATCCACTGGCTAATCGCTGCTAGCAACTAGCAGCACTTACGAGGGTGTGCAAGCGAGACAGTCCAAAGCTGATGGAGGGGACATCGCCACAGCTATGTGTCTGAGACAGTTTTTCGGCCAGAGCGTCCCGGAACACGTCCAGGAGGGACCAGCACTGCTTGGATGGCAAACTCCGTGGGACGGACTGCATCGTAGCATGATGAAAACAAACTAAGAATTGGATTCACTAGGAACCCATGACTACTCTCAACGGTAAACTTAGCTAGATGTGGGCAAACTCATTAAAAAACTGAGAATCGCAGATATCCACATCAATAGACTACTAAGATATAACTAGGGATGACAATAACAAGGTGTTAACAAGAAAGAAGTCCATAATGTACAGCTATATGAACATTAAGAGTGAAGCGTCGGATTCCTTTGTAGTCTGATTCATGCTTATGTTAGAAAACAACCTTGACAATTAGGTCTACATGATAAACTTGATGCACCACATTTCACATTAAAGAGATACCTAAATCTCCTAAACTGAAGAGTCATTTGCTAAAGGCATTAAATACAAAATGGCACAGAGAAATGCAAAGGAATGATGAACATGTACAGAAAGACATTATGAGGCGGCAGACACTCACATAAAATGCCTGTTCTCGAAGAGATGGCGTATCTGGAGGACTATAGGTGGAGAACCGTTTATTCACTGTAGGAGCCTTGCTCACTGTGCTGGCTGTGGAGGCCTGGTCATCTTTGTCGAATGGACTGTAATAGACAGGAAAAAAAACATTTAACCAAAAACATAAATGATTTTGTAAAATCAAGGTTTCACCAAACTATGTTAGGGTTCAAATGGTTTAATTGACAAAATATCCATTACTACCTTGTTCCAAATGCTTTTAATTTGAGAAAAAAAACTCTGGGAGCTCTGAATATGAGGAAAACTCGCATTCGTAAACTCTGAATACGAGAAAAACTGGGACACTTCAATTTGAGTTTTATGGTTTTACACATTTCCATACATTCACAGAACTGTCCCATTAAATGCTAGAAAAATTTAGATTTTAGATAAAGTCCCCTTTAGATTAATATTTTTAAATGACAAAAACATCCATTACTTCCTTGATACAATTTTTTCTTGAGAAAATATGAAGGTAAGAAAAACCTGAACACTTCACCTAAGGTTTAGATGGATTTTATAGTTTAGTTGTGTGTTTGATGGAATTTTCTCAGATGTCCAATTAAATTAAATGGACATCTGTCCAATTTAATTTGAGATAAAATCCCATAATCAAAAAAGGTATTTCAACAAAAATTCTAACAATGTGTGCAATGAAAGCTGTAGGTTTCTGGCTCTGCAAGCCTTTTTCGGTTTTGTTTTGTTAGCTACATAACTTTTTTTTTGTTGCAAGAACTCCTATGACAACACAAGGTATACATACTTCCATGTAACTTCAAGGCTCAGTTTGATGGTTCCCAGGTCATTGATGTCCACAGCCACAGTCTGCGGCAGGGCAGCAAACAGGTCTTTGGTCTCACATGAGACATTTCCCACCACGACATGATTGGCCAGGCTCTTCAGCTCAGTCACCTGGGCGAGCAAATATGTGTTATTCAGGTCTTATCTACTGGGGACACCAATCACACCACCACACAGACAGACTGGGTAACTGGATAGACTGCACAAACTGCCCAAAGCTACCACCATTTAGAGATGATCATCAGGTATCTAAAGGTTTAGAGTTTCAGATGTGCATTGCAACCAAAAAGTCCTGATTTGTAGGTTTCAAGGTCTATGTTACAGTCTCACAGTGTTTACTAAATATTCAGTGCACGCTATACAAAGTCAATGCAAAGGCGTCATGATAATCTGTTTACAAATAGTACATTAGATGACATATATTACAATACTGAATAATACATTTGTGTATAATTATATAATTGTTCAAATGTCCTGAACTGATAAGGTTCACATTACCAAATGGAACCAGGTTTTGAAGGGAGCAGGCAGAAATGAGATTTTAGCCAGAACTGCATTCATGTGACAAGGAAAAGAGACGCTACCTCCCACCTGGGGCATAAGCTGGTTCATGTGCCCATCAGTTCAAATCCCAAGCAATCATCTCTCCCTCTCCCTCTTACTCTCTCTTCCTCCTTATCACTGCTCCAGGATGGATTTGGCTATATAACAATATGATTATTGATATTATGACACATTAAAATAATGATTTAGATTTTTCCTGGATATCATCCAATTTCTTTCACACCTGAATTAAATGACAGCAAAATGTTTGGCAGCTTGCTGAGACTGCATCGTGGATTTGACGGATGATTTGGCGTGCATGCAAGTTTGAATGTGGTGTTTGAACCTGCCCAAATAAACAAGACTAAGGAGGCAAACACAACAGAATTTGAGATAACTAATTCAAACAGAGCAGCTGTGAAAATGCCCTTATCATCTCCTGTAGAGTCATGTGAGATGAGAAACTCGGGCCTGTCTAGAAACGGCTTGGATAAACATCAGCTGCATTTTTTTCATTCCTTCTCTACTGCTTTTAATATCCCTTCTGCAAAGTCCTCCCCTTCCTATCCACTGCAGATTGCTCTGTTTCTTCCTCCCTCTCTCTCTCTCTCTCTCTCTCTCTCTCTCTCTCTCTCTCTTTCTCTCTCTGGAGGATCTGGGGAACTTTGAGCTCCTTTCCTGTGTGGGTCATGCAACCACTGAAGAAGAAAAACAAGTGAAAGTCCAGCTGCTCACACTGGGCTCCTACAACATTTTACAGACAGATGTGACTCTGCAGTGTGTGTGTGTGTGTGTGTGTGTGTGTGTGTGTGTGTGTGTAAGACAGTGAACGAGTGGGAAAACTGGACAAAAGAGAGAACAGAGTGTGCGAGAGAGAGAGACAGAATGATTCTACAGTCAACCAGAGATACCCATCAGAAAATGAGTTTGGATTAGTGATTGGATTAAATAAATTTCCTACGTAGAGTAATTTAAAATTTCCAACAATTGTGGAAACTATTTACCTTCCATACATCCATTCTCTGTACCGTGTATCCTACACAGGGTCACAGTGAGCCTGGAGCCTATCCCAGGGGACTCGGGGCACAAGGCAGGGGACACAGTGGGCAGGGTGCCAATCCACTGCAGGGCACACTCACACACTATGGACAATTTAGAGATGCCAATCAGCCTACAACGCATGTCTTTGGTGAGGGGAAGGAAACCGGACTACCCGAAGGAAACCCTTGAAGAACGGGGAGAACATGCAAGCTCCACACGCACAGGGCGGCGGCGGGAATCAAGACCCCAATCCTGGAGGTGCGATGCAAACGTGCTAACCTCTAAGCCACCACACCCCCCTCTATTCACCTTTTCTCTAAAAAAAAAACTATTCTTATTATTTAAAAAAATATATTTCTCTTTTAAAAATAAATGAAAAATTTAATGGCACCTCAAAGAACATTTTCATGAGTTATAAATATGAAGCTAAGTCCCTTCATCATCCATCATCATGTGAAAAAAACAACACTGCTGTTTCAGCACAAAAGAGAGCTTGCTGTTGATCTAAACAAGGCAAAATATTTATAAAAAAAAAGCACTTAAAAATCAGATGTGACATAATGACACAAGTATTGGGTGGTTGGATCTACGTAACTGTTTGTTGTGATGCCTCATACTGTTGCTCAGTAAAAATGCCTGGTAACGGTATCACAGACAAACACTTGAATGAATTAGCATTTGGATGGAAAGTAAAGTACAAGAGAAGGAACAAAGACTTAGAACATGTTCACCATCAAGATGCAACATTCTTAAGTAAACAGTTTGGTTTCGCTCAGAACAGTGACCATTAAATGAATCATCTGGCCGTTCCGACGAAAAGCATGCCTCTACACTGCTGATCAATTAAGGTAAACTGTGCTAATCATCTTATAAATAGCTCCCGAACTATTTCAGTTGAATCCCAGTCAGGTAAACAATGCCATAATATGATTATAATGATGATATCATTAGGCAACAATCACAGGATGAAACTTTGTCAGTTGGTTTGATCTGCTGTATTCACAGAAGAAGTATATCATTAAGTCACTGGATGCCATTGCCAAATATTCATACTCAAAAAATACTGTTGAGCAGTCTGATTGGTTGGCAAAAAAGTTATATGCTACATTATTTTGCTCCCCCATACATCATTGGATGTCAGCGTAGCTCTAATTTTGCAACAACAAATGAAAAAAGGGATCATAAACAAGTCACAGAGCTGCACAATGTGGCCATGGTAAATGTTCACCCCTACAGTGGGAAAAAAAACCTCTAAGTTGCCTCTGTGGGGAGGTTACAATGGCCATCTCAGTCTCCGGAGTTTCACCATACGGCTGTCAACAGATGATCAGTGGCAAAATCTCTTTGTGCTGTCAAAGCAATCATATGGCTTAGATTTGATGCCTTACCACTTTTATTCAATTCATTCAATTTCACAACCAATAAGACGATGCCCCATATGTGATGTAGCAAGGATGTGTGTTTTCTCCAAAGGATGACCAAAGCCAGAATCTTTTTTAGATAAATGCTGGAATTAGAAACATTCAGAATCGCCTAGTCTTATGAATGATCTATGTTTTCAAATGCATCTTGATGATGTAGCACCAGTTCAGTCTCACGATAAAAACACTCAGTATTCGTACAGTGCTCCTATGTAAAGCGGTGAGCAAAGCTCGACATGCTGATCATCTAAATGCGCCCCAAAGAAAACCTTAAAAATCTACTGAAAGCCTCTTACCGTAATGTCTAATATGTTTGGATACATGTAGAGGAATCTGAAATGTTCTTCATGAAGCAGTATCCAAGATCCAAGTGTCCAACCATATAAGATATTACACACTGAGGCTCAGTCATGTTATTTCCACCAGCAGAGGCTTTGTGAATTTTTTCAGATAATTTATACACCTTTTTCCTCTCAGTTGTGCGTGCCAATAAGATAGAATGTTGACTGTATATGAACACATATGTACCTTTATTGAAAGGAACTCAGTGATAAGGGGGAGGAAGACCATCTCCTCACTGTCCCACACTTGCTTTCCGTTGATCTCAATCCGACCCCGCAACTTCCAGCGCTGTCGGCCATATCTCATAAAGATCTGCATTCAACAGACACAAATGAAACACAGCTTTACACACACACATCTATGCTGATATGGCTTTAAAAACCACACTGTATAGAAAGAAGAGTTAAAAAACAACAGACAGTGCTGTGGACTGAAGAGTCTGTCTGATGTCTTCAGCATGAGTCCTGAGTTTGTGTGGGTATGTCATCTTTTACCCACTGCCAGATGGACAGAGAAGTCTTACCTCTTCAAATAACAGCCTCCCACCTCTGTCTTCCATCACTCCATCTGCCCAAGTCTCGCTATTCTTCCTCCCTCTCCCCTGACTCACATGCTGTCGCACTAAACAGACCGCCATGCTGACTCACTCAGTCGATGAGCTCATCAATCACGGTTTGTCAATCCCAAGCCATGTGCATTTTAATCACACAGAGGTAGACAATGATGTTGCAGCACAGCCTTAACCTCCAGAAATAAACGGCTCTTCAGGCCATGCACAAAGAAGCAGCCCACCGAGATCATGCATACATTACCATTTCTCTCTATATCTCTTCCTCTCTATATCTCTTTGCCTCTCACCAGTCCAAGCACAAGACAAAAAATACGGTGCATACTACGATAACAGACAGAGCAAAGAGATCATAAAAAAGGAAGAATACCAAGGAAAAAAACAGGAGAGAGAAGAAGGAAAGAGTAAGAAAGAAACATATGCTAACCTCATACTGGTCTCCAGCACAGAGGCGCGCAAAGCCAGCCAGACCTGCAACAGTAGCAAATTGAATCCATACCTTCATCTTATTAAACATCATGTAGCTTATGAATGTGCTGCTTAAATGCACCGATTTTGCATACACTTTCATCAAAGGAAAAATGACTCATTAAGTAATAGTTACATAGTCTATAGAACAGGATGGGTAGCTATTGGAGTCTAAGTCCTAACAAGAAAAGACCAAAAAAAATCCTAAACCAATTTTTACCTTTCATTTTGACGTGGAACTCTCCAAGCTGGTTTTCTATCTCATTCTCCAGCATGCACATGTTCTGTAGAGGCACGTTTACAGAGATAGAATTCAATAGATTTAACAAAAAACAAAACTTGGCAAGACAGAGATGCGACGAGGCAGAAACAAGTGAGAAAACTGGAGACAAACAAAAGGAGGTTAATAAAGGTACCTGCTCCTAATATTCAAAATTTCATTAGTGATCATCTCTCCCCTTTACTCATGGATACTATAGAAAGATTATTCAGTACATTGTGTATGCTTAACGAGGTTATACAGTGGAATCTGAAAGTCTAAGACCACTTTGAAAATCCGGGATTTTTTTTTTTTTTTCGTTTAAAATTGGAAATAAACAGAAGGTCTTAGAATTTTTAAATATTTAAAAGACAGGAAATACATGTTCAATATCTTGCATATTTAATATTCAAGATTCTGCACCGTTTCTAGGTTCCTGTAAGCAAATGTGTGATATTGACCATGTTAACTGCTTTGTACAAAAGGTCAGATTCTCCTCATGCCTGATCCCTTCTATTGAAGCAGGTGTTCAGACGAGACTCTGATGGATTTGATCTAAAATGGATCATAAGATTATACACAAAGTTCTTAAGTCCATGCCGGCTCGAGTGCACACTGTCATTAAAGCACAAAGGGGGACAAACCAAATACTAGAAACTCTGAAATTCATGTAAATATTTCAAAAAGTCTACTTTTCACTCAAGTTGTTGTCAGTAACATAATTTGTAATGAAAATTGTTGTATTAAATTAAAAAAGAATGGAAAATAGAAGCATTTTCTGTAGTGGACTCAGATTTCTGGATCCCACTGTACATTCACTGGTATATCAGGTCCTCCTACTGTCATGGTCATAACTGTGGACACTGAGGACCTCAGTTTCAGAAGTTTTTTTTAATTCAGTATGGAAACAGGGATGGCCTGATAATGTGGTGGAAGATTATAGCCTACAATGTGGAAAAGCATGCATTCCAAGACTATCTAATCAACAGTTAAGATCAGTTCTCAACTGACCTCAGAGCGGTTGAGGAGGACCCTTCTGGCATTACGAGAGATGCCCTGATTGCCCTGATACCCTTTCCAATGATAGTTCAGCCTACACCACTGACCAGATGTTATTTGGGTTTTGGATCATTATCAGCACAGCAGTGACACGGACATTGTGTGTGTGGCACAGGCAAGAGAGTATTAGGTACCAGCTGTGTTGGCAGACAAAACATTGCTAGGTTGACAAACAATCCAGAAATACAAAACTAAAAACATCCAGCCAACAGAAGCATTGTGAACACCCTGCTGAAGGCTAGAGGATGATTAATGCACACTGAGCTCGGAACAAAATTAGGTACAGCCTCTAACTGCAGACCTACAAATAAAGCGGCAGTTACATGTCACTGTCACTGCAGTGCTAAAGACAGCCCACAACCCAAATAATATCCGGTCAGAAGTAGTCTAATGTTGGTCCCTTTTCACTTACAGATACAGTAGAGGGGGCTGACAAACCACACATAACTACAGGCAGGCTACAGAGAGTAACTGTGTAACTACAATACACGTTATTTTTACTTCAATTCGGTTTAATCCTCATGTAATCATTATGCTGCTATCAGCTATTAAGCATGAGGGAGAAATTTTGATTCTAACCAAGTCGCAGCTACATCAGACTATACTTGATAGTATCCTCTACATTACATTACATTTACACCTCACTCACCTCTGTGTATTCTTTGAAGCCCTTGTTGGCCTCTGACAGACTCTCTCTGGCTTCTCGGCTACCCGGTGATGCCGTGTACGCCTTTACCATCTTATTGGCTCCATCCCGCAGTCTTCGCTGCATGCAATACGCTTCATACAGCTCGTCAATCTGCAGACATACAAACACAAGGAATACAGACCGGCATCAGCAGCTGCGTGTGTGGATTTATACAGCCTTACAGATATAACTATAAATTCAGTACTGCTACTGTAGTGACGAATTACGCAAGCATAAGTAATCTAATCCATACTCCAAAAATATCCAGTACCAGTCAAACATTAAGAAACAAATTCTTCATTTAGTCACTAGTGCCAAAAACATCTGCAATCATTGATGAAAAAAATGCTAAAATACCTTACAGATGGAAAAACAGAGATCTGGAGCTGATTACTACATGGGTTTGTATGTGTTTTTATATGTTACTTTACTGAGAATAAAAAGGTGAATGTGTTTTAGACAGTATTACACTAATACTAAATATTTCTGACACAAGCTTATTACAGCAAAAGCTAAGGGTTTAAAAAAATGAAAGTGAGGAGAAACGTCTGCTTGTTAGCCATGTGGATCATGTTTAGCCTCATGTTTAGCCGATGTTAGCAATTATTCAACTTACATATTCAAAACAATATGGGTCATCATGTCAGACAATATAATAATATTATTACAATATTACACCAAAGTCGACATACTAAAATATAAGAATTACTGAAAGATAGCTGGTGATAATGTGCTAGGTTCTACATTAGCTAATGCTATTTCATTACTGAGATAGTAATGATGCTAATTTCCATATTACTCTGAGCTTATAATAACACTTCATGGCAATTCCATGCAAATGCCAACAATACATATGCATCAAAATGCTGTTTTAAAGTTGTTGGTTTTTTTTTTAAGCTGTTTTAAATTTCAGATTGCCCCCCAAGTCCATATTCCACTGCTGAATTTTGTTGTCGTATTTCAGTTCTTCTTACAGCAATTAACCACATAAGCATGTGATTTCTATAGTCTGCATAGGATTGTTTAAAAAATGTCACATCCATAACTTTTGAATATTGATCTGTTTTTAAGATGAAAGGTCACATGGCCAGATATGCCAACTCTCAGACTGATGCTAAGCTTGTGCAGGAAGTGAAACGCTCTAGGAGCCAATATGAATGAATATACACAGTACATGAACGTAAGTCACACGCAGATCTTAACCGACACAGACAGATGTTTCGAACAGAACAGAAAAAGTGACTGCTTGCCTCCTACGCATCTGGACACACCTGTTACCTAAAAAGAAAGTTAGCAGTTTTCTGGTAACATTTATCCTCTTTGATCTGTTGAATATTTTAAATAAATTCAAGGAAAAATATGACTAAACGAATCTCAAAAAGGCAGTCACACTGAAAATGTAGCACTGAGAAAGTTAATACTTTCCACCTCTGGAAGTAATATTCATTAGACTTTATGAGGACCAGTGATGAGAGTGTGCACGCATGTGTGAACGCTAACAGAATAAAGAACGACTGCACTGCAGTTTGAGGTGATTAACCTGATTAAAGTGCAAAAATGTGTGCAAATCCTCTCACTGCCTCTCTCAAACACACACATAAACACAAATACGGTCGGTATTTACTTTCATTAGGCCTTTATATTATCGATTTGATTATCCCTGTTATACATAATTAATGCTTTATTGATCTGTCTGGACTGCCTTTGGCAAACCTACTAAACCACAAGCCAGTGACACAAACAGGAAACTCTCCATACACACACACCCTCATGTCACTGATCGACAGACACAGGCATTATAGTAAGCAAGCACTAACTCTAGCTGATCTGGATGCACTTTATAGGTCAGACTAAAGTGTGTTTGACTCATCAGAATAGTGTGTTCTAGTAATATTCCTTCATTCACTAAGAGCAATAAGAGGCTTAATCTTATCTTTCAAGTCACTGCTTTAAACAGAACAGCTATGGCACTTACAGTTCATGGGAAACCATTACAAGTAAATAAGGAAGCAGAAGTGCATGGATTTGTGTGTGTGTGTGTGTGTGTGTGTGTGTGCGTGTCAGGTTACATGTGGGATTCCTCAGCCAGCAGTTCTTATACAAGAGGGTGAGGCAGTAGCGTTTCAACCTCCTCTTTATATAGGACAGGAAATATTACACAAATATGCACACATGTTCACACACGCACACACATTTTACTATCCTTCTAAGGACCTTCCACTGACATAATTATGAACATAGTTAATTAATGTTATGCTACATCTAAATCTAACCCAAACCTTAACCTCAGTCTCTACATACATTTACATTTATGGCATTTGGCAGACGTCCTTATCCAGAGCAACTTACATTTCTTATTTACACAACTGAGCAGTTGAGGGTTAAGGGCCTTGCTCAAGGGCCCAGCAGTGGCAGCTTGGTAGTGCTGGGGCTCGAACTCATGACCTTCCGATCAGTAGCCCAACATCCTATAAAACCTATAAAATCTGCAGTTTTGATATAGACCAAATGAGAGGAATGTCGCAACAAAAACCTTACTTCTGGGTGGATAACACCAGCTGTCCTGTAACTATACAACGGTATTACCCAAGTTATTTAACCAAGTATCAAACCGAGTATATATAGAATATAGTATAACCGAGTATCAAAATTGTGAGATAACGTGTACCTCTTTACACTCGCAGTTTGAGAAACTAGAGTCTCAATGTCATTTTTCTTTTACATTAGCATAACGTCTCTATTAGCACAGCTGTTTTTCCATGACTGTACATGTGTTCAGCATTAGCTTAACATCTAGCTACTTTAAGTTATTTAAAAAAAACAACAACAACAACATTGAATTTCTTGTATCTTTGTTGCATAGATTTTGGAAGATTTCAAACTTGTTGGTTGTGCATACAAGCAAGAGAGAGCTGGCAGCAGAAAAAAGGTTCATTTTAAATAAAGCAAAACACTGACTAGGTTCAATAGCTGATTTATGAAGATTTAACTGAATCTACTAAGGTACTAAGCTTACGAACTCTGATACATGAGACATTACAGCCCCAAACAGCATTCCATAATTATATTACAAGCGTTTTGGTTGAGTTTCTGATTTAGTCTATTACTGTAGCTAAGCTATTACTAACCTTACACCTACCCCTATACCCGTAACCATGGCAACTCAAAGTAACTTATTTAGTTTTACCAATTAAAGCTGCATTTGTATCTAAAGCAAACCTTTTTGTTAGGACAATGCAAATATTTTCATAACCTAAAAACTATGGGATTATTATGGGATTATAGGATCCTCACAACGAGCTAACCCCCCACCACCCCTGAGCAACGCCACCACCAACACATACACAAACATACGTACACATAAACACACACCTATTTTACTATCAGTTATAATCTTGCACATGTGCAAAGTTCCTTCTGTTTTTAAACCACTCAAGCCATATCCTCAGCTTATCAACTTTTCTATAAATCTGCGTTTCCAGACTATGAATCAGTCACAAATGTAAGAAGATTTATCCTGTTTTTCATGGCGCAAATAGTAAAACCAAACTGAGACCCTCTACAATGTTTAGCTTTTTTTTTTCATGGAGGAAAACAGATTAGGGAGCTGTTAGCAAAAAAAAAAGACTGAAACACAAAGTCTTTTGTCATTTTTTTTTTCATTCAGTGTAATGAGTTTATTTGTTCAAAAACACTTACGTATTATTCAACAATGCCCATTCGCTAAGCAGTTTTTCTACTGATGCACTTCCAAGTAGCAGATTTTGCAGAAATTCCAGTCTACAAGGTCATGCCAGGAATAAAAGGCCATTAAAAAGTTACTATATGAAGCAGTTCTGATAAGACTCTGGCATGATACAGACACACAGAGCTTAGTACGGGGGTGGATACGTGCAGAAACGGGGTGCAGAAACAATCCAGGGGATTACCAGAGACAAACACTCCCTACACACATGTACACAGAAGTAAGCGACGGTTCCCAATAAGGGATACATATGTTCATAAACGGAAACCGACATGTGGAACGTGCTCAAGAGACGCCAGTTTCCCCGGGCAAGGAAAGAGCAGGAAGGGCTGCGTAGGCTTGAAAGTTTTACTGCACTGAGAGACACACAGAGAGGCCTCACTCTCTCTTCTTACATACACACACAAACACTCATCATCTGGAGGTGTTTAGAGTAGTGTACTAAGTGTTCTGGGGTGAATGCGCAGTCTGGGTTATAACACTCACAGCTGGTCTCCTCTCAAATATATACTTTCACTAGCAAAGGGAAACAGGTAAACACATATCCGGTCCATTAATATCAGTTATATGCAGCATTCTCATACACACACACAGAATCTTTAAGTATATACCTTGCAACAGCTCTACAATCGTTTTAAAAAGTAGTGTATAGACTGCTAATTCAGAATGTTTCTCTATTTCTCTATTTCTACACATCCATATAAAGGGTGCATACATATGGATGTCATGAATATATAATATTTGCTCCTAGTGCTGCTATGCACTCGTAAGCTAATCGCACATCAAACAAAGCTGCAACAAGAGAGAAGGAAGAGGAAGTGAGGATAAAGGCCACTTCCTGTGCAGCAGATGTCCTGGTGTCCTCTGGCCTGCGAAATTAGAGTACGACTGCTCAGTGAGAGGGAGAACTCTGCTGGAGGATGGCCCCTGTCTCTGACCCGTATCAGTGTGTTTGTGTGCGTCTCCATTTGTGCCCATTTGCTGCCAGACATACTTCCTGATTTGCTTCTTCTTCTTCTGCACATAAACAGATGTGTGTCTTTGCGTGTCTCCATGTGCTTGGCCAGTTCCCAGCCCCTAGCCAGCTTTTCCCTTTCATACCACAGCTGCCAAGGGTGAAAGACGAGACATGTGAAGCCAGCCAACTGCATCTTTTCAAATCGCTGCTTACGCTCCATCACAGTACAGCGTAACACACTCAGAGGGAAGTGCAATCTGCCCTCTTCTGCATACATCAGACGACAGGCCAGTGTCACTGTGACTGGCAGGGGATGAGAGTATGCTGTTCCACCCAGACAGCAAGGCTGATTTTCTCCCCTGGACTCCAGGCCACAGACGGCTGTGGCATCATCAGGATTCGAACTCGCAATATCCGGACAATAAGACAAACACTGTTCTGCTGTGCTGCTTCAGTCGTTTGAGTCTGTATAGTTAAATGATTCTTACAGATTCGTTCTGTTATATGCTTTGGCCTAATGTGCAGTATGACCACATACAAATAGACTGAGCATAACATAAATAGCTGATAATCTTTACTGTATAGCATGCTTGTATGTGTTTAGAAAAAGAATCGTTTCACAGCCAGAGCAACAAAAACTAGTACTGAATACACTGAAACTACTGCATACACTGATTGCCAGTTCTGACTGAATGAGCCCAAACAGGAATCACTGAACTCACTGAGCTCCTAAACAAAAGAGGAGAAAAATCTCAGCCATGACTGAAGGGTTCACTGACTCAAACACTGACCTGCTGAATGGAAGAGGAGAGACTTTCCTTTAACAGAGATTCAATGATTCAATCGTTGATAGACTGAATGAAGCTTGGTCATGACTTAAAATATGTGCCAAGGCGAACTGAAGGAGTTCTAGTGATATATATATATATATATATATAGTTAAGATCACTTTCACTGTACCACAGTAAAGTTGATCACCAAATTACATACTGCCTTCTCGTGATTTTCTTTGTCAGTGTTCAGCACTGCTACTAATGTTCATTCTGTATAAAATTACAGTCTAATTAATATTCACAAGCATTAGAATACTAACTTATTAAAAAAATCCAAAGGCAACTGAGTTAGCAGATACAGACGGTATGCCACACACATGCATACACCTCTGGGCAAGCCACTGTTTTCCATAATTTAGTTCTGTATAGCACACACACTCACCATAGTTCTGTACATAAACCCTTAAACAAAGATGCTGACATGGTGTATGTTTAAACAGACATATGCACGCACACGGATGCATGTACATACACACGTATGCGCACGCACACAGATCAGATTTCTTCATGATCTCTTTCTTTATATCAACTTCCCATATGTAATAAGCAAAATAAAGCTTCTGCGTTGTAAATATACAGCATGCTTACCTTACTGAGGTGGAACTCCAGTCTTCTCATGAACCTCTCAATCACCTTGACTTGCTGCAGGAAGCAGACATTAACGTTAGCATTGCATAACACACCCTAAAAGATTGACAGATTTTTTTTTTCTTTGTTTGGGGTCCCGAAACTCCCAATGTAGTATGTATAAAAATAACAATAATATGTTAAATCTAATCTAAATCTAATGAAGCTAAAACTAAAAAAGGAAAATAGGGAATTATTGAAGGTTTAACCTCCATTTTGTCACAAAGAAGGTGCAGCCATTTCAGACATGTGGTAAAAATCTGTAAATTACCATAAAACATTTCTACTATACCAGTTATATCATATCGGTTTATGGTATATGGGCTACTGATAAACTATACACATAAAATGTCACATACAGTCAAGTCATGTATAATTTTCAGAGAACAAATCAGACCTGTTGCTAACAATCAATTCGTGTATAATTAGGACAATTCATTAAATATCAATGTTTGGTTTGTTTTTTGTAGCTGAGAAGGTTAAATATCTTAAACGCTAAATGCAGAACCTTAAAAGTATTAGCAGTAAAAGACAGTGTGTCCCTCACCTTGTCCAGTTCATAAAGAAATCCCTGTAGGCAAAGAAAGATAAAGAGAGGAAGGAAAGATTAAAATCGAAAGGAAACTACCATCAGCCTTATTCAAACACTTCTCCTAATGCCATAGCTCTGATTACAGCCTCGTACTTTTGGATTTCGATTTGCATCCCATTGACCTATTTACATCAGTTCACATGCATATGAGTTCTTATTTATGCTCGGTTATTGCTTTTCATCACATACTGAGCAAGCAGAGTTTCAGAACATTCTCAGGAACTCTAAGCATGTTTAAAGCATGATCAGCGCTCGGTTTACTTCCTGTGCTGTAGGTGTGCTGATCCAGAGGCATCACGAACTAACAGGGTGGAGCTTGTCATGCTGATTGCTGATTGGCTAAACACAAACTCCCCGAAGTATGAAAGTTTGTAATCATGCGATTGCTGCTTTGCACAGCTTGTTTAAAAAAAGCTGCATTAACGTTAACATTATTATTGCATATTGTGAGATCTCAGACACTTTCTCTTACCAGGCGCGAGTTCCTCTTAGATTCCTTCATCTGACGGTTCAGACTGTCCAGCTCCATCTGATGGACCTGCAGGTAAGACCTGGAAGCACAGAAATCGGCTCTTAAACACAGCAGTGTGTGTGTGTGTGTGTGTGTGTGTGTGTGTGTGCCTCTCAGCCGTGCTATGTGTTTGGTATCACAGAATCTCTGAAATACCTTTTACTGCAGCTCAGCTAAACTACAATGAGCTACACTGAATATTTACTGCAATCTAAATCATTAAGACAGATCCTGGATCACCTTACGGCTCTTTATGGGCTGCTCTAAGTGCTGTGAGCAAGTCTTTATCATACCATATCACATTTTCCATGCATAAATAACAATACAGTTAGTGCCTTTTGCATGGAATGTACCGAGATACTCGTATTACACTTAATCCAGTTGTGTTTAATTGTACAGGTTTTGGCTTAATATTTTCTTTGTTTGTTTTTTCATTTATCTTCCTGTCATCTACACATCCGGCTCCTCTATTGTATTCTTCAATCCAGGCCTTAGAAAGAAACAACTGCACACATCTGCACACACAGCTGCCCCTACAACAAAGGACTGTACTTTTCCCAGACATGATTGTTTAGATGAATTGGTTTCAAACGAGATTAAGTTTAGGTTATCAATATCAATTAATAGTTAGTGCCTCAGAGCTCATAAGCCTGTGTGCAGTGCTTAATTTCCGTTATAATAGGGAGCCTCTTTTTTTGTAAAAGCTGCTTCATGTATCACTATTTATTCCCCAGAAGATGTTTATGTTAGCTGGAACTTATTTACATTATTTGAGGTTTAGTGGTAAACTCTAAGTCCCTATTCCAGGGCTCGTCTGTCTAATGGACAGCAGTTCGGATGCAGCCCACACAAAGTATTTCAACAGTCTGAACTGAGTACTTGAAAAAATACTGCAGCAGAGCCAATAAACATGTGCTCAGCGACTCTAGCTTTGTAAACACGAACCAGGTCTGCTTCTGCAGCAGCTTATCTAATCGCATGTATTCATGTAAATTATTTCATTGAAAGCAGCTCATGAGACCAGATTAGGTCAGACAGGTGAAAGGTTTCAAAGTCATTCATAGACCTTTCGTTTTATTTACTCACGCTGGTCTGATTAGTGAACTGGTGACGTGGCTTGTTTAAAAAAAGTTGACAATAAAAATGTCTGATTAAAGACAAATGGACAGAGAAGTAGAGATTTCTTCTTCCCAGATCACGTGCAAAAGAGACATGTCTCATCTGGAATTTTATTCACGTGCAAAAGAGACATGTCTCATCTGGAATTTTATTCACGTGCAAAAGAGACATGTCTCATCTGGAATTTTTTGGATTTTAAATGCCATTGCTTTTAAAAGGATTGTGTGCGTATGCTTACTGGAGTCCTCTTTTCAGAGCTTCATACACCTCATCCAGCCTCTCGGGCTGGGGGACCTTCGGAGGAGGTGACTTGGCGGAGAGGGTGAACATCCTGCTTCCTCTAGAAGGAGTTTTTCTTGCAGACGCTGGGGTGCGGAACACAGACAGGGTCCTGAAACACACACGCACGTTCCTTCTTTTAATACAACCAAGCGATTAGGAAACAATCTCTTTTATCCTCGTTTCTTTAGATATGACTTGTCGAACATGATCCAATCATGATTCAGTCCTCGCTCACACAGACACATGAGAGCAAGAGTTTCGTCATGGGTAACTTATGGGTAATCTCAAACGAAAACATGCAAAATAATCCATTCAAGATGTGCCACGTTCCAAATTTTAATATCTGGTTACTTACAATAAAGTCACTACTCAAAGCTCTCTGTATCTGGTGAAGCAGCAATCAAGTTACTTGTGCTTCAAATGACAGACTCCATGTTAATGCAGAGCCGCAGGTCTAGCTTAAATTTCATTAGAAGGATCCAGTCAGACACAGACAAGTTATTTTAAACTGTTTGAATTTACATTCAGTTACATTCACTCCTTATTGCTTTCCAGATACGTTTCTTCAAAACGATGCAGAATTACAATCCAAGCATTTAAGCAGCCAGCAGTACTGCAAGGCTAAAGTTCCACCAATTTATAGAATGCAAAGTAATATAGAAATCAAAAAATAACAAAAGTCAATCAGTTCAGCAGGATGGAATGTGTGTGCAAGTAATGTTGGCTAATGTTTAAAAAAAAAAAAACTTACATCAGAGACAGCTTATACTTGCAGAAAAAGGCTTTTTTTCAGGGAACTGCAGTGACATTATCTTTCTGATATGATGTAATATGGTTAATCTAAAGAAAAGCAGACATTTGAGTATGTTTGGAAACTACGATCTCTCAAAACATCTCTCTCTCTCTTTCTCACCATACTAAAGGAAAGGCGATTTTCTTTGCATTCTAAACTCAAGTGGCCAGCTTTTGGGGGTGAACGCTTCTCTTTGGAGGTTTGTGTCCGACCTTTCCTGTAGGACAGTCGACACTGGAGATTTACTTAGTATACTGTCTGTGGACCTTGAATATGTGTGTGACTGCATTCAGTATGTGTTAAGAATTGTGTCTTTTCACCTGCAGGTGTATACATACATATAGCTACATGTAGACAGATGGATTTATAGATACTTTATTAAATCATGAAGTAAAATTATTTTGTTACAACAGCCGAAGGAACACTGTGCATGACTGACGTTCATGCATTAGTAACATCTAAACTGAAATTGTAAATTGTAGATTGAAAGTGGAAAGGTTAGACTAGGTTGTAAACCAGTTAATAAATACAAAATAGCAAAATTATATACTGCAGCACAGCGCCCATAAACTGAACTAAATAACCAACTGACCAATATGAGAAGCTGATATTAATATTGTAATAAATTATCATCAATGCATATTTGAGAGTTTTCCTCTCCTGTTCATTATTAGATAACTGATTGTTTTTTTTTTTTAGATGTCTGATGCAAACATAATTTGTTAGTGTAGAGCAAATGTTGGGATTGTCTTCAAGTAACATATTTTTGTCATACTTTTTTGCCATTCATAGACTAGACATTAACCGTTTATCTGCTGGTTCAGACCAAAATTGTGGTGGACTGTCCTAGGTCAGACCATTGGTGGACTGTACCAGACCAAAACCAGTGGTAGATTGTTCCAGGTCAAACCCATAGTGGACTTTCCTGGCCCAGACCCATGACAGAATGTCCCAGCCCAGACTCACAGAGGACTGCCAGATATTTGTTACTACAATCATTGACTTTTTTTGGCTTACACATTCTCACATTCCTGATGCAAAACATATATGTGCGTGTTTACATGTGGACAGACCTGTAGAGCTTGTCGTGGGAGTTGACTCCGGCAAAGGACTGGCTCCTAGTGATGGACCTGGCAAGGACTCGGCGCGTAGGCCGCACAGAGAGGGACATGGTGGACACTGATCTGGAGGGGCTCCCTGTGGACACAAAGCAAATGGGAAGAGAGGGTTAAGGCATTAGCAGTGTCTGGTCAATCAATGAGTGGATACATTCTTTTTTTTTTAAATGAGCAGTAAAAATGTGATGTAACGTTTATGAAAGTCATTAAATCTTATTATGTGCATATGGTCCTTGGAAACAAAGTTTGGAAATCTTTTTTGCACAGAAGAAAGCCTACATGGCAAACAAGGACAGTTCAAAATCAGTTACCAAATTTTCGTGTGTCTAACCGAAGGTAAGACTTATTGTAATGGTCCTTGTGAGTAGACGATACGAAGTGATACATTTCATCTCCACATCCCTTCCATTTTTCCAAAAAGATTTTTCTTTACCACAATGACATAAAAAATTCAGAGTTTGTTAGTAAAAAACTCCTAAAAGGGAATTAGGACTGCACATCTTTTTTGTGACACAGCATACAAAATATGTTACATAAACATGTCAGCAAGTTATGCGAGTCAGATTAAAACAGAAGATTCTCTTCCTCAAACCCGAGATGTAAACAACTGTAAGCTGCTTGACAACGTTCCAATACAGACTGAGCTCTTAAGGTTCTGTTGTGTTGCTAAGTAAAGGCTTTATGTAGTTCCTGTTCCTGTGGAGAGAGAATTGCTGGAGAGTGCATGATGGGTCACTACTTCCACCCTGGAAACAATGGCCCACGAGGAGCTCAGGAAGACGGCGCAGAGCCCATGTGAATGACTGTGGAACATCCTGGACACCACCCATGCAAAATCTCTTCCTTTAGGACTGAATACTGCTGCTAACTGTGTCCAGTCTTTTCTAGTCTAGATAAACTGTCACTAGCTTCCTGGTCTGTTTTGTATCTAATCAGTGGCCTATATCTGGAGACATTTAAAAGACACCTCAGTCACTCAGTGAGTACAGAAGCAACACTCAAAACACTCTGCCAAAGCAGAAAGGACAGTCATCACGGAAGACTTGAATCAGGAAAAGTACCAAAGCCAGACAGTCATGGACTCACCCAGCCTAAAACAATACACCGGCATAGCATTAACAATGTAAGCTCAGAAGAGCCCGAGCTGATAAGCAGGCAGGGCGTAACTTGGCTCTACAGAGCATTCCCCTGCTTCATGGCCTCAAACCCATATTTTCAAGATGAAATCACCCAAATCATCCATTCTTAATTTTAGCAGAAAAACTAATACTATCAAGGCGTCTCCAGTCTCCGGTCTAATACTGATCCAGCCTTTCAGACCTATACTGGTCCAATATGTTACTCAGCATTGATCATTATATCCTTACGGTTAACTGTAATGGAGTTGTGTGTATAGTTAATTTACACCTCTGATATGGTCTTATGACATGGCCCCAAGCCTGACTACAGTTAAGCCCCTGAACTTTTTACCTCAAGGATGTACACACAAGAAAACAGCCACCATCCTAGACAAATAATCATCTTTTGTTTCACCCTTCAATTTTCCCACCACAGAATGCCTCATCTGTGGCTGTGCCACATTTAATGCAACAGCGTCTAATGACATCAGTCCCTACTATTGCTGAGACAGCCAAGAGGAGCTTAGCTACAAACACAAAGAGATCATTAGCATCTCTTTAGCGCAACGTTACAATTGATTCCAACACAGACAAAAAGGATGGAAATTATCTTTCACCAAATCTCCGTGCAGTACCAAAAATATAATTCTTTCTTCCTTAAGAGTCTTAAAAAAAAAGTCATTTTGGGCAGCATCCAAGAAGCATTTTCATTGAAATGAAGGAGTGCGCTAAAAAATGCGATTAGTGTACCATACAATACATAGTGGCAGGCACATGAAACATGGGCCAGCATTTCAATCCCAAAGAAGTAGCAAGAAACTCCATTACTGTGTACCTTTTTTTCCCTCCCACCAGTTTTGTGAGAATTTTTGACTCTGCAAACCAATTGTGTAAAAAAAAAAACAGCGAACGATCAATCCCTTACTTTCAATGTTAGAGTACTATTTGAATTTTCATAGTATTTCAGTATTTCACATTACACAGTTAAACATTTCCAACAGGCATTACCAGGGCCATGCCTTTTTCTGTTACTGAACCTAAAATCTCTATCTGTGAGACATACAGCACATGACAAAGTTGCAAAACCATTATTATGCCACACCTATGTAGTGAGAAGTGAAAAGTTAGCCAGTTGGGCTTCAGCCTGTGTTGAATATAGTCTGCAAGGAATACAGTAAGAATGCAAGACAAGATGCTGTAGTCCGAAATGTTACATTTAGATATTTATCAGCCACAAGCAACAATGTTCATATTCCATGGTTTATGCAATATGAAATGTGGAACCTCCATCTGTATCTGTTTAGAATAGCACTAAAATACTAAATCAGTTAAATTATTAAAATTTTCATGCAACTGTGAAAGGAATTTGATAGCTCAATTCTACGCAGTATACAGTAATCAGTTCGTAGGTTTTCAGTTTAAAAATAAATGTTTTACTAGTAGGTTAGAGAGTTTTACTGTCATACTAGCCATGTACAAGTATACAGTAGAAAGAAATAACGCTCTGAAAGGCATTGGTGCAACATTACAGAAGTGAGAAGATTATCAGCTAATTGCCTGCCTGCCTACTTTTACCTTCTGTTTGAATTCCTGAGGTCTGCTCAGTCTTGTTAACTGATTGCATTGTTTTAGCTCAGTACTCCAGTGTTTTTCTCAGTAGAGATGAGCAATCCATTGGAAACACGGGCACATTAGTGGCCTAAGAAGGGAAATTGAGGTTTATTTTAAATCCACTGGAATGAGAGAAACAGTGTAGCTACTGAATCTGCAAAAAGAGCTTTGATATAGCCACTCCATAACTCTCCAGGCTGTAATCCTGTAGTCCTTTCTATAGATCTGTACCTCCAAAAGAAGCGGTTTGACCTCATTTCAGATTCTAAGCCACAACACCATTTGCTCCTCAATCAGATCTTATACACAAGAGGAGCAACTGCTATAGTCTCAGCCGAAGACACTAGTATCAGATGGATTTACGCTTTTCTGGTTACAACTTCAGGATGTTGCACTTTTGTGTATGCAGTGGTTTTCAGCCTTTCAAATGTTTGAACACCAAGACAAAAGAAGTTTTTTCAGAGCAATATATAGTCACTAGATAAAAAGAAGATTAACAGAATCCTGTCTTTAAAGGCTGTTCAAGAGTATTGTGTGACACATTTGTGAATTATTCTCACGTTTCCCAATGGGCTGTGGGAAAAGTCTGCAGATGTCAGTCGAATCACAGGCAGTTTTTGGCCATGTTTTCTGATGAAATGTGCCAGATTCTCTACCAAAGCTATAGGTCTGAGCTGCGAGACCAGTCATGCTACAACGTTTTAATCAGAAAGACATTAAAGTCCCGCAGTCATGAAATATAAATGTCTAAATAGAAGAAGACAGAAGAGGCTCTGAAGGCTTAATGGTATTTACTGCTAATACTGCTAACCATTTTATTTGGAATGGTATGTAGAGGGCAATAACTGAACTTTAAGGCCATTAGGGCATAGACACAGTGCCAACCTAGGTCAGATCCATAGGAAACAAAGCAGTTCAAGCCTGAAGAAAAAGCATGTTTTTTTTTCCACTTATTACAGGATATTCTACTCTCAGATATAAGCAATACAGAAAAACAACCATTTCCAGCTGACCAGTGACAGAGATCTCTGTGTGTCTACAGTCCCCAAGCCATTTTACTCGTGTTGTTGAACATACTACAAAAATAGAACAAGTACAAAAGTTACAAAAATCAAATTAACTTTTGTATGTATTTGTATAAAGTCTCCCACTGAGGACTACATCGACAAAACAAATCACTTTTGGAAGAACACTGTTTGCTACATTAAAAAAAAAACATTTCAAGCTACAGCATCTAAAGGAAGGTCAGAAATCCACCTTAACATAAAATAACAACATGATTTCATTTATATGTACACCTTTACCTGGATCAGCCTTCTCTTGCTTGATCTTACTTAAGCAAGGCAAGCGACACATCTTCGGCTTGTCGCATCAGCCCGTCTAATGCTTAAACCTGTCGCTTTCCACCCTCCTACTGTGAAAAAAAGATCCCAGAAGCTTCCATAGGGATAAAAACACACCGCAGGTTACAAACTCTGAGCTCCTGTCTGGCAATACCATGACCTGAGTTCCTGCCTGCCTGAGAAGAAAAGTCATTCAGATCACAAAATCAGGATTTGATGAGAATCATTGCTGATGGTGTGAATTTGAGAATTTGCCTATGACCTTCCAGTGACTACTATAATAACTGAGGCTTGACTGTGAAATTTAGAAACCTGTGTGTCAGGGTGTTTATATTGTCCTGACTGTGTGGCCTTTTTCCAGGACTGTTCCAGAACAACAGAGCGGATGGGGGCCACCCACTGTCCAACTCACAGGGATAGGCCACATGTTAGCTCAAAGAGAAACTCCATATACACTCTCTTACCAAACTGCAATGTTTCGTGACATTTGTTTATCATGACAGCTCAATTCCTTACAAACTTATCTGCCTTACTCAGTATCAGGGATCACACCACATGAGCCTAACTGCTGACCTAGCAATGTTTTATACAACCACAAGACCAGTGAATCAGACTTCTTTTCGTATGCACTTCATCACTTATGGTAATGGATTAGAATGGAGCCCTCTTTAATCCCCATAAACACTCAAGATTTACAGGAACATTTCTCCCACTCAGTATATGCCTTTTCTCTAGAGAATCGCTGTCCTGCCAAATCCAGAAAAAAACATTCTCTAAACTTGTATGTACGGTTTTTCAAGGGTATACTGAATAATTAAGGTTCCTTACCTACCGAAAAACTTGGGACCCTTTCTAAAAGGGAAATACAGTTGTTGCATTCTACACAGAAATCTTTAAGCGTTTCTGCAGAAGGAAAACGGAAGAACCTTTATGAGTTTCAGGTTTACTAACGGTGCATTAAAATAAACCCAGCAGAAGACGGCAGCTCAAATAAACCCTAAAGGTGCGATGCCTGCAAATGACCAGTGGCTAGTTTAGAATAGCAACACTATGCTGTATCTGCTATGTGTTTATGGCCACTGTTATCCACCCTGGATATAATTAACCAGCAAGCCCTAATTTACACCTAAAACGTTCATCGCACTGTGTTTAAAACAAACATAAACACAGAACTCACCTAAAAAACTGTATTTTGTCATATGCTAATGGATGTCATATGCTAATCATAATTTTAGGCTAGGATGTCAGTCTTTTAACACAAAAAAAATTTTAAACTTTAAAAAAAAAAAATGATTGGCAGTTCCATCTTAAGTCACTGCTTTTTCCTGGTGCGGGATGTGGTGGATCCGGTGCCTATTCCAGTAACACTGGGCGTGAAGCAGAAATTCACCCTGGATGGGAAGTCATTCCAGCTCAGGGCGCTATCCACACACACACACACACACACACACACACACACACACACACACACACACACACACACACACACCTTCACACACTCATTCACAACTAATGGAAATTTAGAGACCTACTGGAATGTTTGGAGGTGGTGAGATTTACATTTACAGCATTTGGCAGACACCCTTATCCAGAGTGATTTACATTTATCTCATTTATACAAGTGAGCAGTTGAGGATTAATGTCTTTGCTCAAGGACTCAGATTGGCAGGGCTGGGATTTGAACTCACAACCTTCCAATCAGTCGTCCAACATCTTAAACACTGAGCTCCCACATCTTGTTGGTAAGAGACCAACGCAGACACGAAGTAAACATGCAAAACAGCCACACGGCCAGTAGCCCAGGATCAAACCGGGGACTCTAGAGCTGTGAGGCGGCTATGCTACCCACTGGTTTACCAAGTTGCTCTCATTATACCAATAACAATATACTCAGCTAACAGAGAATGGAACCACAACATTCTGTGGTGGCTCAGTGTTTAGGGCTCTGGACTACTGATCTGAAGGTTGTGAGTTTGAATACCAGTACCACCAAGCTGCCACTGTTAGGTCCTTGAGCAAGACCCTTAATGGTCACCTACTCAGAAACAGGACATGGGAACATCCAACAAGTAACAACCCAAAAACAGGACACATCAAAATCAAACATCTTGCCTTGTAAATAACAGCACCCAGACAGTGCTGCACCCAGTGCAGTGGTAAGCAAGCTTATGACAGACTGGCCAAAGCCACAACTCTGTAAACACAAGAATTACCAAAATCAATCAGTCTCATCTTACCTTGAGCATGATTCTTAACTTTATCTGCTCAGATCAAGTGTATGTCACTTTGGACAAATGCACCCGCCAAAATGAGTAAATGTAAACATTCAGTAATATATTTGACAGGTTCTATGGTTAGGCTTCTTCTAGAACCAGTAGGGACCCCTCATCACTTCACTCAGCACCAAGTTAGAACCTTGGGTGTCTGTACCCAATAATGACGTAAAACTGTGAAACACTGACTGGGTTGAACTGCACACACAGAGAAACCAAATCCCTTCTATATAATCACTGTGCAGTGTATAGACAGAACAATGTACACATTTTTGCCCTTCACATTAATACCATGTTCAACCTTGCATGCATGAAAACATGAAAACAATGAATGTGTGTGTCTCTGGCATTTTGTGGATATATATTTACGAAAAAATGCTTCATGTGTATTTGATGAAATGAGGACTGGGTTCCAATAGCATGGCTCTGACAACATGCTGACAAATGGACAGCTTTTTTTTTTTTTTTTGACTGAGGCCAGGCTCAGTCCACATTCCATCCATATTCCAGATAAGCTGGCTGTTGTGCCCAAAGCATGTAATAGCACTTAGCACTCAGACCACAAGACGAAAGGAAGAGAAGGACAAGGTTTTATCCAAAAACAACAATATGCTACCAGGCATATTAAGAACTCATTATGAACCATAAAGCATCAGGTTCACTTTCCTGGTCTCCCAGCAAGAGTACAGCCAACCAATGTGATAATCAAATTCACCGTATAGGCTCCTAATCAACAAATCAATCAATAACTGACAGTTAAACAGCAAAGCTAATTTGCTGTTTATCAATCAACATAAATGATTAATAAATGGTTAATAATAAAATTAAGATAAAACTGAAAATAATACTCCTGCAATAGTAAAAATAATATTTGTTATTGAGCAGGGCCATATTGACCATAAGATTATGTTTATTTCATTTTTAATAATACAGGATTTTTTTTCTTTTTTTTCCTTACTACCCTAAATATCCTTCCTTCCATTATTCCACTGAGTTAAGAAGAAGGATGTGCATTTTATTGTTATGCCTGTATCCTCTTTGGTGCCTCCTCACTCTTTAGGCAAGAGGAAATCGCAACACATTTGTGAAATTTTGTTAAATTCCAAAAACCCGCTATGTTAATAATTTCCTATGCATGCAGCTACGGTGACCCTTAGCTCTTAGTGCTCGTGAGTGCTCTTACAGCCCCTGCAAATAAAATTCTTTGGTAAACCTGAGCAGCGTGCCTGAGGACACGTTCTGTCCTTACTGACCTCTTGCTCTGTTTAGGTTAGTTAACCCTGGGGTGTCAGACTGAGCTGGAGAATTCAAAGCATATACACCCAGGTGTCCACTCTCGCCTGCCAACAACCCATCAGGACCTCCTACATAGCAGAACATTAGATCGGCGACAAATCAGTGAAAACAAATTCACACAGACATGGACATAGACAAAATTGCATCTGTTAGTCAGAGGGTCTCAAACACAAAGCACACTCCTGTGATTAACTACCTCAATGTCCATAGATTATTAGCTTCTGCCCCAAAACCCACCCCCTCGCTCCCAATGCCACCCCCTTTCTTTCCTTTTCCTTTTGATGTTTAACAGAAAGTACTGAAGTTTGGCTTTTAAGAAGTCTGGAAAATTCACTCAAAATGGCGAAACTGAGTGCTACAAAAAAAATCAATGATAGACCACATCGGAATCAAACATCTTGCCTTGTAAACAACAGCATCCAAACAGTGCAGTGGTAAGCAAGCTAATGACAGATCAGCCAAAGCCACGACACATAAACACGTGAATAACCAAACTCAATCAGCATCATCTCCACAGAGACCATCTTGCACAGTCTACATCACAAAAACAAATTTCCTGTCATGACCAACACGAACTTAGTCAGATATTAAACCAATTTTTCCTCAAAGCATGACAGGAAAAGATGACATCACTGAAACAGCCAGTCACAAACTTCTGAATCTTCAGACAAATCTCTCAGATCCTACTGAGTTCAAGAGTACCTCCATATCCACTGTACATGTTTGTTATCCTTCGATTAGTTCACTCCAAAGGAGAACGGTTCTTCAGGTTATTTCAGAATGACCTCGCCAATCACTTTCAGAGAGAAATCAGTGTCCTGGTATGCTGCTTCATTCTCTCCTCTGATACTGAAAGCTTTGAAAAAGAGAAGGCAGGCAGAATGAAACAGAGGCTATTCCAGGAAAAGGGAAGGCTCCATCTCTCTCCGCCTCCTCCCTCTGTTTCCTGTATGCTTCCACATCTGACATCACGCTCTTCCTGCCTCTCCCTCTCCCAGCAAAAGTCCCGAAGTCTTGTCCCCTGATAAACACCCAGTTCAGAGTATCAGCAATCAGACATCACATCACCTTGTTGAAGAGTTTAATTTGCACCAGGAAGTATTGAATTGACCTAAAAGTCTGGCGAGATGAATGACTCAAACTTAAAATGACACAATGTGAAAATGATTTCATTCACTCAAGATCAGCCCTGTTAACATGAGGGAACAGTGCGCTATCAGTCAGAGCATTTACGCAAACATTTGTGACCAACTGAGTTCTTGCTGAAGCCATAATAAGGTGAGATTCATCACAGATCCTAAGACAATGTCAAGTTTTATCATCATCTTATCATCACATTTAGGGCAATTCCTCGTTCGTCATACACATGTGGTGAAAGACATTAAGTTTACCACAACCAGTCATAACATATACACATTCCACTACATCATACTCCTGTGCCAAAGCCACACAGAAGCTTCAGTGTTATGACATTATGATAAAGAAAGCTAATATGCTGATTAGACCTGTTATAACTATGAGAATTTCCCTTGTCATTTATGATTAAATGGTCTTTTCTGTTGACTTTATGACCTTGTGAAGAGCAGCCATATAGCAATTTTGGAAACAAGCAAATAATTTTTGCCTGCCTTTTAGACTTTAATAAAGCAACATGGCACAAAACATTTCATATAATTTAAATATATAAACCCCATTACTGAAGTGCACCGTTGTTACGAAACAATAAGCAAAGTAACACTGTGAATGTATAAGTGAAAAATATTTTAAATGAATCGTTAAACGAATAATGTACTGTGGCAAAAACATAGCCATCTCTGCAGTGGCCCGTAAGTACAAAACACGACAAACCAAAAACACAACCGCACATACGAAAACTCAACAACCAAACCAAAAACGCAACAGCTAATGTGGAAACATGACAGCAAAACCAAAAACACGACAGCATTAACTCAAAACATAGCGTTTGGCGAGAGTTTTGTTTATTTGTTTGTGATTCGCTGTTGCGGGTTTTTTGTTTGTTTGTTTGTTTGTTTGTTTGTTAATGCGTTTGCACTTCTGGGACACCGTACATTTCCTTGTCATCTCCAACTTTTAGAGACAGTAGCTATATTATCTCCATACAAATGTAGCTAAGTCAACAAAATATTATTGTGTAACATGAAAAAACAGTGACAAACAGATCCTAGCTCAAAACATTTAACTACTTGACTGAACCAATACAATCATTAAGAATAAACTTAATTTTTCAACATCACCAAGCTACACACATACACGTATACCTATATACACGCAGTATATATAAGTACTATGGACATATAAATGTAAAAGTGGCTAATGATGAAATAATGATGAAATGAAAATGTGGTTGTTAGGTGCAGTCTGATACTCAGACATGTTCCAAGACATTTAATTCAGGGTATATTGGTTTATAAACTACTGAATGCTACGAGCAAGTGTTTAAAAGAATATATATATGAGCAACGTTGAGTTGTGTACAAAGAAAAGTGTTACAGTAGGGCCTGTATTTGTACCGACTACACTATAATTACATTATGATTACAATACATTATATTACATTACATTATTCTCCTTCTTTCGGCTTTTCCCTTCAGGGGTCGCCACAGCGAATCATCACTCTCCACCTATCCCTATCTTCTGCAT
>CM074950.1:13509899-13539010 GCA_037577455.1 Pangasius macronema | reverse complement strand
GCGAAGAGGAAGGCCAAAGAGGAGGTATATGGAGGTAATAAATGAGGATATGAAGCTAGTGGGTGCGGGTGTTGAGGCTGCAGAAGATAGGGATAGGTGGAGAGTGATGATTCGCTGTGGCGATCCCTGAAGGGAAAAACCGAAAGAAGAAGAAGATCTATATTTCTGAATATCACAGGTGTAAAAGGTGTAAACGTAAATCCATCTGCACTGTTGTTAATTTGATTGCGCCCAACTGGCAGAAACTTGGCCAAAGCAGTGCAATGTCTGCTACTCTAAATGTACAGTGGAACAGAAACGATCGTAAATCAACCTGTCAGTCTTGAGCAAATGTTTTATTGCTACTGATACTTTTAAATCTACTACAGCCGATAAACAATGTATAAACCCCCATTACATTACCCGCATTGTTACATTAGGTCATATAGTTTCCTAAACCACATTAGCAGGTTTGTGTGGCACAAGCTATATAAAGTGTTTGCCATCAAACATGATCAAGTTTTAACTGACTGACTGAACCGACTTTCCGTCTATTTCTTTCATATCGCAGTGTATGACTACATGGGTTATGACGCATAAAAAAATAAATGCATATTCAAACAGAATCAGGCAACAAAAAGGGACATATTGCAGCATGGGACATAATTAAATACATTTAAATTTATTTAAAAAAAAAAAAAAAAAAAAAAAGACTGGCATAATATTAATACACAACAGCTTTAGTTGAAAGAATCTGGCTCCAGGACCCTTATGAACCCAAGATTTTCTGTTTAATCCCCACCTGCTCACTAAGAGGCTTATTAGTCACTTGATGCTCCAGGAATAGACTCAGGCATCCTGCTCAAATCCAGTGTGGTACGGCACGGACACAGAGCTAGAAAACTTTTCATTTCATCATCACATTCGGCATTCTACATGCTTAAACAGTGATCACAAGTTTGAAACTGCTCAGCTGTTGCACATAACATAACTAGAGAAGACACTAGCACTTCGACACTGCTAATGAGAAACATCAAAGATATTGCACAATCTCATGCCAATGTGTTGCTTTATAGATTCCCGTGTGTACACAGTAACTCCTTACAAACCAGCAACCTTCACTCTTCTTCACACCAGTCACTTCCTGTGGAACATGTGTTAATAATTCCATGGAGCTGTATGTGGTCCAGCACTATTTTTAAAACCTTAGTCATCGCCACTGTTAGCAAAATGTTATGAAATAGAGTCTGAACCAAAAAATATTATAACCACAAACTCTTCACCTTGCTGACTGGAGCAGCTATACAGTGATGGGGGGAGTTTATGATGGTACAGGGCAAATGATGGTAGACAAAAACCATACCGCAAGCATAAAGATTATCGTTTTACAAAGTCCATGGCCTTATTATGTATAGAGCTGCATCACACCACTCCATCATGGATTATTTTCTAATAACAGCATGCCCCATCGTCTTTGATTCCGCTTATACCACAGCGATCTGACAATTACAGTTTTTTTTTCAACTTATTCCTATATTCAGGAATGATGCATAACACTTTTACACCATTTGCAGTTACATATAATATTGTGGAAGGACCATGAGACATGTCAGTTTCTTCTTTTATGTTATAGTAGCTATAAATAGTAGTTCCCTCACCAGAGGCTCTTTTTTTCTCTCTTTCGAATGAGACAAAACCACAGCTTGTCATGTTACTCTTCACTGTTACTGTTACAAAGAGCAGATACCCGAGACTCCTTCCACAATTCTTAAATAATCATCCCCTAACAGAAGGCTGCATATCAATGATTACACATCCTTTCTGCTTGTTAAAGAACACATTTGTGAAAAAATTCTTTTATTATTAGCATTTTTATGAAGTCCACTATTTTATTATGTCCACTATATATAAGCCCATGTGAATGTGCTGTTACCATAGAAACAATAACTGCATTAGAATTTGCCCATTAATACAAATCTGGGATTTGAATCCCAGCCGCGCATACTTTCAACACTTTCTGATCGTATTTAAGAATGCAACAGCACTGCAGTATATAAAAAATATTTATACAGTACTTTGACTACAGGGTGTCCCAAAAGTCTCCACACACAGGGGAACTAATACTTTTTAGCAAAATGTCTTCCAAAATTTGTCATACATAGTTCGGATCGGGAAGCTGTCGCCAGGTTGCATTGGACTTTAAGAGGAAACATGGCAAGCACGTCACACACAACACTGACGCCAAACTTATTAACAAATTCAAAAAGACTGGAAGTGTTGCGGATGAACTGAGAAATGGACGTCCACGAGCATCCACTGACCAAGTCACAGCCGACGTGGTGCTGGCAAACACAGTCGCCTCTGTATGGAGACTTTTGGGACACCCTGTAGTGCGTCTGCATACGGTCCATGTTTTGTAGGTGACACTCCATTCACATTCAGCACAGATGTGTGAGACGCTAATAAACACGACCTAACAGCTCAGGCAGGTTGTGGATTTGAATGATGAAGTGCCCTGTTGCTGGGAAGAACTCATTCATATTCACTGCAACGTGTCACAGAGGAAAACATCTTGTGGCCATTTTTTTTTTTTCAGACTCCATTCTCCTCGTTTATCAGTAAACAAGAGAGGAATCAGTCTGAAGCCTGGGTGCTGAAAGAGTGCACTAGGGAAAGAAGCAGATCAGACAAGGAATCATTTCATGCAATATATACCGTCACTGCATCATTATTTTACATTCGTGTTTATAAACGCTGACTGATCTTAACTGCGTTACTTAAAATGTGCCACAAGTGTGTTTTCTGTAGCTTGTTGAGAATTCAACAAACTGTCTTAATCTTACTCTTTAAGTAATCTAATATTTTTGGCAGGGAACAAACAGAATTAAGGAACAATGGCAAACAATGGCACGCCATCAAAATGAGAACAAAGCAAAGAATTTAAGGAATTTAATTTCAACAAAGTTCTTCAAGTCACTAGAGGCTCATATAAATCTAACACCTTTAGCAGCTCCTCCAGCTCACACTTAAACTCTGTCTCCTCATTGGTGTTGCGCTTCTCTACTGATAAAAAAAGATGCTTCCTCTATCTCATGTGTCAGAGTGGTCTGAAAGTATGTTTACTGACCGCAGCTGACAGTGCCCAGAGGAGCTTCATGGCATGTGATGTGACTGTTTGATAGTGGTAAGGTGTAAGAAGTACAAGAAAGAGAAGTCTGGAGCACAAGAACGAACCCGCTGATAGGGCGATCAAAGGAGCACTGAGCAGCGGCACGAGGTGCTGATGTCAGCGAGGGAAAGCAATAATGCAAAAAAGGCCATCATCAAAGTGTGTGTGGCTCAGAGAAAGCATAGCGCTGTACGCTTTAAGCCTGTTTTAGGTTTAAATCACAGCACTGACGTCTGCTATACATGGCTGAGGCTCGCACCTTCTGCAACGGAGATGAAGGTGTCTACATAGTTGTGAGTGTTTAACAACAGAACGTGCTGAGATTATTTATGAACTGCACAAAAGCAGCGGTGACCATATGTTATACCAGTATGTTAAAGAAAGGTGACATAATTCTACCAATTTTACCAATATTATTCTATACCATGGAATAAACAAAAGGCATGTTGTGCAGTTATAGAAATATAATTAAGCCTTAAAGTGCTTTATTCCCCTTATATTATGGCTATTTTCCAACTTTACACATGTCTTTGTTAAAACAACAACAACAACAACAATACTTTGTCATTTGTATCCATTTAAAGTCACATTTAATGTTGTACATCTGCAAATATTCTTTATCCTAGTAGCTGTGAACAGTCGATCCCTCTAAAATGTTCACCTCCTTCTCTCCACCTCAAAAGCTCTTTTCTGTCTCAGAAAACAGACCACTTTTCTGACAAAACGCGTAATGAAGTCTGTCGGGTTTTACCCGCAAAAACAGAAGCAAGTGTGACAGTCTAACTCTCCAGAGGAACTGTGGCAGACTCTCCAACATCTCCAAGATTCGCAGCTAAGCTCCTTACACCGTGCTCCAACTGTAGTCAGATTCAAACCTAGACTTAAGACCCAACTGTTTTCAGATGTCTTTTGTTAACTGATTAGATGCATTTTACTTTTCATTTATTTCCTTTTCAATCTATTATCTTTCTCTGTTCTCTGTAAAGCACTTTGAATTGCCAATGTGTATGAATTGTGCTGTATAAATAAACTCATAAAACTGCACTAATTGTACCTGAGGCTACTGATGCATTTTTAAAAAGCAAAGGGACGTCACACCAAACACTGACTTTGTTTAGTTTATTACTGTTTAATGCTCTTTATAGTATATTTTTACAGCATTTGTTTGCATGTGCCTAAGACTTTTGCACAGTAGTGTATATCAGGGATTTACTCTGTAGTCGGCTCTGCTCAGAAATCAATCACCTCCTGCCCAATCTGAATCGAATATTCAAATGCAACATGGTATGAAATATTTTTTAAACATAATATCCTGCCGATTGTGAATGAGTGTGTGTGTGTGTGTGTGTGTGTGTGTGTGTGTGTGTGTGTGTGTGGTGCCCTGAGATGGAAATCAACTGAGCGAGAGACATTAAGCTTTAACACTGCAGTGGCATAATTCTAAAATTATTTGGTTAGAATCATTTCAAATTGTGGAAAAAAATTACTTGTACCTTTCCACAGTTTAAGCAGTGTATTTGATCAGATTTTTGTGCAACTCACTCACTCTCTCACTCACTCAGTTTGTCCTGATCACACTCACGCTTCCACTGCAGTGTTATAGGAAACTTAATGTCATCCTGTACCCTATCAGTAGACACAATGATATATGGGTCCATTCAATAAAAATCGTTGAGATCACCAATATAACACGCTCCTGTTGTCTGTTGCTATAAAAGGTGACAGAGATAATCGGAGCAGCTAAGCATTCAGGCTATTGAGATGGCGAGGATGTGCTAAAACAAGCATTCGTGTGTGTCATCTGAAAGCAACCGCCTCGACTGCTAATAAACCACAAGGAAATGACAGGCTTTTGTGGATGGGTAGAGCGAGTGGACCTGAAAAAAAGGAGGCAACAATTGCATGAGTCACGTCAGAAACAACTGCCGTGTGGCCCGGGTGACGGCGATTTGACTAGGAAGTGGAAGCTCCTGCGTTTGGTAACATGGAAACAAAAAGTCAGGCTTCATTTGAATGACAAGCATTAATGGTCATGTTTGTTTAGTCGTTATCAGATGGCTGGGAGCCTTATAGCATATGGCAGCTCTGAACGTCCGTTCATATTGGAAGTTCACTTCCTCTGTTTATGCTCCACATAAACTACCACAAACTGAATTGCATAATGACAACGTAAGCACAAAATTGTATAATAAACGTATCCTAGGTGTAGTTTGTGTGCAGCTTCACCATGGATGGAGATGACGATGTGGGCTCTCTGTGTCTCTGTGTGCCTGGGGAGAGTCTGAGTCACATGGCCCAGCTGCATGCTAAGCCTGTCTGCTTCTCTCCGGCACCGACTCCATAATAACACACACCAGCCACTCGGAGGGTAATGACATGCTACAGAAATACACTCCACTCTGACACACACAAGAGTTCACACAACTCTGAATCAGCGTGTACCCAGGAATTAAACATAGCAGAGCACACACACACACACACGGGCCAAGTACAACGAGATGCGTTTCAGAAATACACCGAGCCAAAATCCATTTTTAGATGCGGATTTAATGATACAGTCCCGCTGTTTAATCACAGAGCAACTGCAATACTCTTATTTTGTTTTGTAATCTGCAATATTGGATCACAGGTCAGGTTCGAGGACAAAAAAAATAAGCATGTCTGCGGTGTTTCTCTTTAACGATGTAAGCACAGGCTTCTCTGTGATGTTACGGGACGCTGGAAGTTCACATACATCAGAAATTCTCACAGGAAGTAATGGAGAAATGAGGGAAAGTTGGAAGGCGGAAGCAAGTAGTGAGACAACTTACTAAATAAAATTTAAATGAGAGGGCGAGAGGCAAAGACATGTGCTGCAGCTTTGGCTTTCTCAAACATCTCACAGCAGAGCGAGACTTTCCCGAAAAGGAAAAAAAAGTTCGCTTCACTGGGACGCAGCTCCAAAACACTTCTCAGCCTGAATAAAACGCTGGAGGATCAGCCTTTTTCATATGTCTGTTTGGGACAAATTAGGAGGTATATATTCTGGATTATTTGTCTTGGTAGCAAAGCTCCTTGTCAGATAGGTGTTGCCATGGACAATGACATCATACTCTCGTAACAGTGTGTTTCACAAACATTTTCAGGACATTCAAAGAACTACACAGTGTGCCCCCCAAAGTTCCTGTGACCAGAGTTAATTCTAGGTTTTCATATGTTTGTCATCCTTCATGGCCATAACTGTCTCTTCACAGAGCCCTGTAATTCTAGCAACTTCCTGTTTATCTAGAATCTGGAAGTTATTCAGTGGGACTGGAGTTGCTTCAATGTCTAACTAGTCAGCTGCTCTGCATCCAGAACTGGCTAAATATCTACAGCAAGGGGAAAGGACAAGGTTATTTAAGCAGAACTTATGTGAACTGAAACCTGTTTTAAACATGACATGTCTTGACTGAACACAATTTACCGGTAATATACTGCATAACCAAATTCAAACGGTTCTAGTATGAGAACATTGCATAAATTACAGGATATGAAACCGTAAGTGACAGACATGGAAAGAGAAAGATAGACCATAAGGCAAACAGTATGTTTAATTACTGCTTGCGACAGAACAAGACACATCAGGAAGTCACAAACAACATTCAAACCCCAAGGCAATTAGAGCCGGTTACAAATGGGATGAGTTGCATGTATGTACATATGTATGTTCTGGCTATTCTCATTATGGCTGCTCCTCGAGCAACAGGCAGGTGCTGGAGACAGACACAGCGGTACTCCTCTACTCCCACACACCTCCAGACATTCTCAAACCTATACATGCTGTCATACAGGCGCCTACAGACAAATGGTCTCCATGCCTCCATGGGAGCAAACGTTGTGTAGCGTGCAGTCTATGACCATATTCATCAGTCATTACTGAAACCTGAGAAGTCCTGTAAACAAGGCCATTCTTATTAAGACAAACTTTCAGAGCTCATAACAATAGAATGATACCGCAACCCTTCTACGTCGTAAAGCAACATCAGTGAGGCTTGGATTAAGTGTGCAGAATTGAAGATTAAGACCAAATGTGACAGGAGTGGTGACTGGTCAGAGTTGCCTTCCGTTTTGGGCAGGACGAGAGACTCTAATTATAAGGAAAAAGTTTAAGATAGGAAGAGCAACAACAGGATGAACTGTTCAACCAAACGTGAGACGACAGATCCATGAAAGAAGATTATAGGAGAGAGAAGGTATGCACCTGTTACACACTGTGTTTGTGTGGGTGTGTGCTGAATTGTTTTTGTGCAAGACTCTCAGTGCACAAAGTGGATTATTAGCTGTATTAAAAGCCAAATGATGCAGACACATTGTACAGGGTTGCCAAGAGTTATATAACAATATGCCTGGCACCACACTTCACTTAGTGTAATACAAGTTCTCTTCTACTCATTGCTTCCTCAAAGGCCTCATAAAGTTCTTGAATTTGTTCTTATCTCTAAAATATTGTCCTTTTCTGGAATGCATTAGCAAGATGCTTTGTTTGCTCGGCTTGTTATGTGGAGCATGTCAATCAAACAGTGCGGACACTTTTGTTGCTCTTCTAACATTATAGCCTTCAGTGAGCATGTTTGCAACAGTTGCTTTGGCATAAATATTAACCAATCATTGTGAACAAGCCCAAGCCCACATTTCATGAAAATGTGTCCCAAATCCCCCTGTGCTACATTCTGGGACATACGGAGAATTTTCCATGATACACAGGAACCTTAAATATAGAAGTCATTTACAGTCCCCTTCGATAGTATTGGAACAGCAAAGCCAATTTTACCGTTTTTGCAATACACTGAAGACATTTGAGTTTGACATCAAAAGATCAGAATTTCAGCTTACGTTTCCTGACATTTACATTTAGACGTGTTAAACAACTTAGAACAAGGCATCTTTTGTAACAGACCACCCATTTTTTTAAGTGAGCTAAAGTAACGGAACAGATAGTCTTAAAGTAAATAACGCTTAATATTTGGTTGCATATCCCTTACTTACAATAACTGCATCAGGTCTGTGACCCACTGACATCACCAAACTGTGGCATTTGAACTGTGGATTGTGAAACCTTCACCCCTGCTCTGTGGAGTTAGTTGGCGATGGCACTGATTGTTGTTTTTGGGTTTTTCTTCACAGCACTCACAATGCTTCTTTCATCAACTGCTGTTGTTTCCCTTGGCCAACCTATTTAATGTCTGATTGTTAGTACACCAGTGATTTCTTTCTTTTTCAGGACATTCCAAACTGTTATACTGGCTGTGCCCAATGCTTGTACAATGGCTGTGACCAATTTTCCCTCTTTTCTCAGCTTAAAAATGGTTTGCTTTTCTCCCATAGACAGCTCTCGGGTCTTCATGTTGGTTTATCCTTTTTTACAACATATAGTCTTCACAGGTGAAACGCAGGGCTCAGACCAAACCTAAACATTCAGAGCTATTAATTGTTTAAACAATCATTATAACAGGGCACACCTGGGCAACAATAAACACCTGTCAGTCACATGTTCCAATATTTCTGATCACTTGAAAAATGGATGGGTTCAAACAAAAGATGCCATGTTCAAAGCTGTTTAACACACACACACACACACACACACACACACACACACACACACACACACACACACATATCAGGAAATGAAAGCTGGAATTCTGATCTATCGTCTCATATTCATTTTTTTTTTTATCTCAAACCCAAATGTCTTCAAGTGTATAACAAAAACAAAAGATCTGGCCTTGCTGTTCCAATACTTTTGGAGGGGACTGCATATAACTAATTGCTAATCATGTTATGTAGTGCTCAAGTTTTCTCATGTTCATAATATTTTACGCAATTTATAAAAGAAATGCTAGTCATACACTGACAGGAAAGTTCTTTCATCATTAAAAAATCTTTAACTACGACTCCGTACTACTACCACTTAATGAAATGACCAAAACCAAGTCAATGAGAACACTTAGACAGTCCAAAATCAATGAGCCTTATCAGGTGATCACTATAAATAAACTCATGAATGTCCAACCCCCCTCAAACAGACATCATGCAAAACAAGCATGTGATCAGCCATTCACTCCAAAATATTAAACGCCTCTTTGTGTCTGTATGCCTTCACCCACACTTGCACGTCATTTTAATACATATTTATAACCATTATTCAGATTAAACTTCTAATGGCTGTATAACACTGTGTGCGACGATCTCAATAAAATCTTGGCTGTATTCTATAATAAAATGCCTTCTCAACATGAGGTTCTCCAACGAGAGACTTGCGATTAAAGAAAACGGACTACAATGTGCTTATGTATTAGATAAGTGTCGTAGCAGAAGTCACACATCGTTCTAAGACTGCCAATTTCAACTCATCTCGACGATATAATTCTTTCTCCCATGAAACTATTCCCACAATTTCTATTGTCTGAGGACACAGATGGGATAAGGGAATGTAGGCTATATGTGGACCGTGGCAACTGTCAGCTAGCTATAGTGACAAGGCCAGCTTTTCTTCCTCTGTTCTTCTCATGATCCGAACTAATTGAGCTGCACAAAGGAACAGTAATTCTGGCTGTTTGAGACTGAAACGTGGCTGTTAGTAAGTTCTGCACTTCTCGGAGTGGGTGTAGGAAAAGACTGCTACCACATGGAACGGAATGTACAGCGCCCTTCCGACTGCTTTCATCCCAAAAAGTCTCGCTCTTCTCATCTCCTCACCATCTCGTCTTCTCATCCATGTTCCTATGGATGAAGGCTAAACCCTTTAGAGTAGAGGATTAGGCTGGAATGGATTAGTGCTATGGAAAATTAGCAAGGAAGAACTTTTCAGCAAAGACGGTCGAGGGAAAAGAGAAACAGCTGGACAGTAAACGAGACGCAAAACTGAAACAGTTCTCAGTGAAATGTGGCCACGTCTCGCTTCTGGCACCACTCACTATTTCCGAGCTGAGCACTGCTGCACGCGCCCTTTTCCTCTCCTCTCCCCCCTTCCTGACTTCCAGCTCCATGTTATTACTACCCGTGGACTCTCGACATTTCTGTCACATCCATTACAAATACGAAACAACGCGTTCTTTGTCATGGAGACTAAGCTGGAGCATTGTTCTTCTCTTCTCTCCACTCCTCTCCTCATCTCATCTCATCTCACCTCACCTCATCTCCAGCACACACAAGATCTCAGCCAGGAGCATCACAGATTTCAGCTCTATAACCAATTCAATACAGAGGGAAAAAGTGTAGAAATATTCAGCCAAACACCTGCTGGCTGGGTATATTTCTAATCTAGGATAAAGGTTAATCCTGTCCAGTTGCTCAGCCTGCCACTGAGTTCTGCAAACCTGTAATCTAGGAGTATTTAACAAAGATGTTTTCCTGCACTTGGAGTGAATCAGGTTCCATCCTGACAGTGTATAGTGGATTTCATTCAGTATTAAGCCGACATCTTTATAGAAAAAATGCAATCAAAGCCACGTACATGTCTGCCGTCTGAGTCGGGAGCATCGACGTGAAGGTTTAATCCAGATCAGATGAAACAAACAAAAATAATAATAATAAAAGACAATTCCCAGAGTCAAGCGTTATATCCAGCCCAGCAAAGCATGCACGAGTCTTCAGTGCGACTTTGTGTGCAGAGCGTCTTTATCTGTGTGTGAGGGGTGTGGACAAAGCGAGGAGAGCGGAAAAGCGTTCATCAGTAACACCACACGGCCACATTCTCGAAATCCTCACACGAGCACACGGAGAAAAACCGAGCAGCGATAAGAAAACTGCCGCACATCAATATCCGCTTTAGACCAAAGCCATGAGACAAGCGGGAGCTGTGCGCGAGCGCATGTGCATGGCCGGGCTGTCTGGGGCAGCACGCTGGCACACATGCACTGCTGAGAGAAGCGCGCTGTGATCTAAACCCAGAGGAGGGGGGAAGGGAAGATGGGAGGGACACTGGGAGCCTCCATCTCAAGTTAAACCTTTCTAGAGCTGCTCGAACCAGTTGGCATCCTATAGATCAAACTGATCTCTTCAGTCTGTTCTCTAAAGACAAAGTGTTCTGTCTAGGATCTGATGCAGCTCTGGTGCAGGTTCGCTTCAGTGTGTTAAAAAAAAAGATGTAGAGTGGAACTACTGAATTGGATTCCAGACATGGTAATTAGACCAGAGTGAGACGGTTATGGATCACAAGGTTGACCGAGTTCTGTATAAACCATAACCATGAGTGACCTTAGAGAGCCAAAGCTAAGCTGACCACTACCATGGCAACAGCAAGCAAAGCAACAATCCACTACTTATTTTCACTGACCGTACATGTTGTGTTGCCTCTAGCAATTTGTACTTTATACACAGTTAATTTCTGCGGTTAGGTAATGCATTGTGTGGGTTATAATCTGTGGTGAATAGAAAGAGAAATGATGATGACAAACTTAAGACTACAGTGCATAGGATGTTTTTGGTCAAAATAAAATAATATGATTATTGTGTAAGGGGACAAACACAGTCTATAATCTCATGTTCTTAAGTCACAGTGATAATTCTGTAATCCTGTGTATGGGTATCAGGTCCGAATTTGTGGAAAGTTTGTGTCAATACCTCATAGACCAACTTTAGGCATGAAAGAAGGACGACTCCACTGTGACAGGCAGCCAGTCGGGGGAGAGAGCGTGCCAGAGTAAACGAGCTATGTTAACTGTTTGAGGAGCCAGCATCTGAATACAGAAATCACTATTTATTTTTTTGTTATCCCTTACATGCAAATTAAATAAGGAGAAAATGTCAAAAAGAAAAGTGAAAATTCACTTCCTCATACTTAGGTACCAGCGCAGAGACAGCTGATTCAGAGAACTCGTCTGTTTCGTTCGGTACACCCCCACTCCAAACACACACAGGCAAAGCCCTGCACAATGAATCCCCCCTTCACTTCATGTCTGCCCAGAAATACCTCATCTCAGAAGCCCAGGTCAGCTGTCAGCACAGCTGCATGATGTCATTTGTTTAAAGGGTCGGTCAATCCACACTGGCTGCCTTTGTGAGATAGTGTGACCCTCTGAGCATTGGGATCAATAGAACCCTGCCACCACCACATACTCTCTCATCACCGTCTTCATCCTCAGCCTATTCACAGTCACCTTCTTTATTCTCTGTGTCTGAATTATCCTGCCACTCTCTGTCACCCATACACAGTGGGGTGGCTTTGGAAAGATCATCCCAGCATGCACCTCTGAGAGCAGAGACTTCAATTCTGACATATAAGCACAAAAATATCTAGACTCCTTACCCACATAGAGAAGAGACCTGGGCCTGAGAAATGGGCAGAATAGGTATCAGGTTTTTCAGTTCATGCCAGTCCATCCCAGGGCACTCCACACACACACACACACACACACACACACACACACACACACACACATATTCACAACTAGGCAATAGATGACAGTGCAACTGGATGAATACAGTGATAAAACATTCTCACAGAAAGGGAGTGTGAGTGAAGCACATGTGAGGAGTCGCTTTGCTGCCCTCCTTCCCCACATTTTTCCCTTTTGCTGCTCCCTCTCTCCCTGTATTTGGGTGAGGCTTGTGCTGGTGGTGTTACCCTTTCGATGGGCATGACTCAGCTCCTGTTATTAGGCACTAGAACGTGCTCTGCCGCTGTGTGGCTGAAAGTGAAAGGGCTCTTGTAATTTTCTTGCTCAGTATGCTCTGAACACTGCTGTGTCTGACCTGCCATACCACACCACCATACTCCCTCTGGGCATGTCCCAGAGTTAAGAGAAGGCTAAAACGTTCAGCTTCACTTCTTGTCTTTTTCTGAACTAACTTTCTTACTCTGCCAGCTTCAAGGTTTTTTCAGCAGTCTATTTCTTCAAAATGTCCAGCCTTCACTCAGACATTGCCCTTGCTCTTTCCTCTATTTCACTGGATAAATTATTGTACTAGAAGAGCAAGGGCAACATTTGACTGAAGGTTGGATGTTGTAGATAAATTTAAAAAAAAATGCTTTTAGAAGAATTTAGAAATTCAAACTCACTCTCTCTCTCTCTCTCTCTCTCTCTCTCTCTCTCTCTCTCTCTCTCTCTCTCTCTCTCACCTGCTATTGCTGGCACATATCTTCCCCAAGGCTGGCATATGAGAGTGAGAGAGTGTGGGTGAATAGGTTTTGCACATTAAATTAAAAGATCCAGGGTTTTTGTATGACATAGCAAATGTTGACTAAAGAGATTATATAACTCCATTTTAAAGAAGGCAAAGAAAGTGGGAGAAGTGTTTGAGGCAGAAGGAGAGAGAGAGAGAGAGAGAGAGAGAGAGAGAGAGAGAGAGAGAGTCTTCTCATTTGCTGTACATTTGTTTCGAATTATGTGCCAGCCTCAGATGGGCTGCCCACTTGCCCACCATAATACAGGGATACACACAAACAGGCATGCTCACTTACCCACACACCCATTCTATACCACCTGTTAGCTCCATCTGTTCCAGCAAGTCGAATCCCACAAAACCACACAAATGCATGAAGCACATTTTTATTTCCTTAGCACTTCTCTAGATTCACTCACAAGGTGCTTCACAAGGCGGTAAAATACAATACAATGAGTTAATACGATAAAATATACAAACATATGCATATAAACACATAAAACAAATGTATAAAAGATGGTAACAGATACGTCTGTAACTGTGGTTCTGTGAACCCCTTCTAAATGCCAGAGCTGGTGAGAATCACCTGGATACATGTGCATGCATGCCAAGACCTTCAACAAAGTCATCTTTCCATGAAACCTTCTCATCAAGCCTTAGCCAAGGAACCCCAGTGGTTATCCTGGGGGGAACAGAACCAGTTACATATGCATTTAGCATTCTACTCCACCGCCACGAACTGACCTCCTTAGTATTCACTAGAAAGGTGTTCAGAAATGACCACCACGCTCATGACACAAGGAAGCGGCAACATGAACCTGGAGGAATGTGAAGAAAATGTTTACTTTCTAAGGACACTCAAAGGTCACAGTAGGAGACAGGCATACTGTGTGCCTCTAGGCCATGATGATAATGTACACCACCTAGTGGGGCAGTTTAGACTCATGTCCCTCGTGTCTTTTGTGACATGTTTTCTCTGTGACAAACAAACAGCCGGTGTGAGGATCGGATGTGTGCCATTGAGTCAAAATAGCAAAGCAGGATGTGAATTGGGCACAAATGAACGCAAGTGCAGTCTCATGGAACACTACAAAGTCAAACGACTGATTTACAAAATATGGTAATAGGAGCTTGGGTAGAAACCCCGGGTTAAACTGCAAGGTCATTACAGGACAAAGGCAGAACCCGAACTGACAGAGAGACCGGGAGAGAATGGGGGAGCCCAGCTAAATCAGCATGCTCAGGCAGAACATGCGCTATGGTGAGAGAGACTTACTCAACCACACACATATGCACAGGCCTACTGGTAAGCTAGACAGCAGGGATTGTGAATGCTCTGAGGAGATGGTGCAGAGAGAAACCAACCACGGTGGAATTATGAATGCCGTCACTGAGCAACAGCACAAGAGCAATAGCAGCTAACACACCAACAGCATGCTGAGTGAGGATAACAATCTATAGCTCTAATAGCACTCACACCATGTTATGCAGATGGAACAACAGGGTGCAGATAAGAAGAAAAGGAAAGGTGGCTGTATGACAGTGGTATTTATGGAATATACTGTGTCCTATGTGCACACGCACACAAGAAGTTATCCAGGTGGTTCTCACTGCACCTGAATAGAAACAGCTTGACCATACTGTATATTTAGGGCATACCACAAACACTCCTTGTTTTTACAGAAGGAAGGGGATGAGATCTAAGATGGGGGCTCTTTTACCTTGGGGCAATGAGATTTTTGTGTATTTGAGTCAGGCAATTCCATAATGCTCATTTCCTTCCTAGAGGAAACTGAGTATTTTGGTACAATCACTCACTGAGCACGTAGAACAGAGACTCAAACAGGTTCCTAAATTATGGATGGGCAGACACTAAGATCCTAAGATTGATACTAAGATCCTGAGATATATCAAGGTATATCAACCCTATATATAGGGTTTATTTTTTTAGAGAAAGAGAGAGAAATAATTTTTTTATAAGTACATCACCAGAGTAATCTAGTTATGCTAGATTAATTTTCTTGCATGGGCCATTTCTGAGTGGCCCATTCAGATTACTGAAATTAGCTGCGTACATCATGCCTTTAAGTTTACTTTTTTTTTGTAGCACACTCATTACAGGAAATTTTCAGTAGCATCTAGGCCACTCCCTGCATGACAAGTCAAGCACTTGACTTTCAATCCAAACAAATTGGGGAAATGAAAAAAACACAGTTTAGATAAATAAGATAATATACAAATAAAAAGAACTGTAATAAGCATCTAATATTAGCCCGTGTATATGGTGAATATATTATGGATAATTGTTATGAATCTTAGTGTTGATTATTCTGCAAATTTTCAACCCTGCATTAATTAAGGTCACAGGAAGCTTTCTTATGCTTTCGTTTTGTGTCACAGAGTACTAAATTGTTTGCTCCCTGTAATTTTCTATGCTGATCGTTGCAGTTCAGTACTTTGAGTAGCAGAAGACAGAAAATGTTAGCCATGTGGACATTAGACAACTGTGTGAAGTAAAATTTTTATTGTTTACTGTGCATTACTGTAGAATCACTTAAAAATCCACCATGGGGGTGAGTTTGCCACTGCAGCTTCTGACTGCACGGCTGATAATATTATTACACCTATACTCTCGTCAAACCTGAAAAGGTAGAAAAACACGTTTTCCTGGGTTTTTTTTTTTTTTTGGGCTATTGGCTCTGGACACTTAAATTGTTTTCTTTAAAGAACTGTGCAGTTGTCTACTACAGCTATAGTAGCTGTAGTGAACTAAATAAATTTAGTTCATAATTTTATCAAAATAATTACAAAAATAAGCTTTTCCAAAAAGAAAAAAATTTTGTGAACTCTCCAGGGATTTGTAGTGTAATTATTTCATATTATTATGTAATAATAATGAAAAAGATTATGTCATAATCTGTATATTTAATCTAGCTCTAAAATGGCATGCCATAGCGTATAAGGATGCATTAATATTATCCAAAACGTGGATGTCAGGAAGAAATATTGTGACTTGAGTCGATATCATGCACAATAAAAAGACTTAATTTCAAGTCAGAACTATGTGTAACTGAGGCATGTCTCTGTTTGGGCAAAATTCTGCCAAATAGTGTGTAAATATCCATATGCAAGTCTGCAGTAATGAGATCTGTATATTATGCATGCAATTACTGTATTAAATACTCACAAGTTACTCACAAGCTCTTAAGTCAACTCTGGACATGGCCCATTGTAAATGTACTGCAGTAGTTACTGTGTCGATGTTAAGTCTTTAGTAGTTATTAAACTGCAGCTGATCTACAGCATGTACTGTAAAATCAGCACAATGTAGAGGGAGGCAGATTCCTACTTCATCCCTGGAGAGTTCCATATCAGGTCCCTAGAGGACACTGTCTAATTTCCTTCTCATTTATAACCTGACCCCTGTTTAACTTGCCTCTCAAACCCTAGGGGAGCGGGCCCTTGACCTCTCAGCCAGACTAATCTCTCCCCCAGCCTGAATTCCTCTGATCCCTTCCAACAATTAAAAGAGGGTGGGGACGCTTATTAGCCACCATCCCTGGGGTGAGCTCACAGCAGTAGGGCAGGAAGTGCGCGTGATGGCATCTCGTCTGAGCCGAAGGCAGCAAGTGTGTGGCAGCAGTGAGAATGCATGAGCACGACAGGATGTGTAGCTGTATATGAATGTACTTTATGTGAGTGTGTCTATGATTTTTGGATATATTTGTAATGTTGTAGGACCAGTGTCTTTTGGTACATCGGATTCAGAGTGAAATTGCACAATTAGTGCATGAAAGTGCAGATATGTTCTGTAGAAGTGGGCACTCATGCCTGGGCCTGTGGCCAGAGCACCCAGTGTAGGAAGAACCAGATTGAAAGCACTGAACCAACCCAATCCAGGGCCTGTAATTAAAGCCCGACAAAAGGACCACTCAGTTGGGCTCACTTTAACCTTCCTATTGAAAGAGGTGAAGGACTGTTGATTGTCAGCAAGCTCAGGGGGGATGAACAAGATGGGGTAGCAGGAGTGCAGGGGTGAAGAGAATGAAGAAAGCGTGTGGGAGAATGCAAGAGAAAAGCTTGCTTTGGAGATGCACGAGCTTGGAACTAGCACAGGCCTGCGATGAGATCATGCACATTGTTTCTTTAGGCTTCATCCTGACCCCCTTTAGTCATATTCATTCTGTGTGTGTGGGAGCATGTGGAGAAAGATAAAGAGCTTCGGAAAGGGAAAACCTCAAACTAAAGAAGTTCTCTTGCCATCTCATTCAGGGCAGAGTTTACATGTCTTCATTCTTGCATGAGCAGACAAAAAGCATGCATTTCTCTGAGAGCTCAGAAAACCATTTGGGAAACCATTCTTCTCAGCACATGACCCTCCTCTGCCTGAGAATAGTCCTCAACAGCATAGCCCAGCCCCACCATACAACAGTAAACAAGAAAGGCAGTACAAAGAGACTATTGCTTGGTTTATTTCCATGCACTGGTTTCCTGGTGGCGACGCACCAAGTTTCCTGCTCCCCCCTGAACTACAGAGCCTTATTAAGCTTGGTGTTTATCAGTTCTCAGAGTCGCTCCTCAGGCTATGTAAGGAAAGAAGCAACCGGACAGGTTTTTAGTGTAAGTCTCATTTTTATATCATATAGAGCACGTTTGGTTTTGTGTTTTGGAGAAGATCAGATCTGAGAGGGTTATTTTGCTCCCTCTTGTTCCTGTCTCAGTTCTCTTCAACTTAATGCAAAGTCTAGTGCAGAACTAAACGACACAAACTCATCCTCCACCTCACCCAAATTGAAGATTAAGCTCATTCACAAAGACTGAATTCTGTGCATGTCACATATGACTTCAAGAATAAATGGAACATACATATAAAAGATGCCATGACAGCTATGTATTTTGGCTGAATATACAACAGTAACCAGTTTGGCTGTTTGAAATAATGTACTACACAGACTATAAATAGCATTAGCTCCTCATGAGACACATTTCAGAATTAGCCACTGAATTTGGCTTTAACTTTATACAAAGGTACTAATCTGTACCTTTATCAGTAACCCTCAATGATATGATTTATACATTGCTTATGTATCTTTCACCTGGGAAAGTGAATGCTGTATACATTCAAGACTCATCTAAAAACAAGTTTACAGTTATCGCTTCCTAATAATCGTTTATCTTCCTGTAGGACAGGAGATTATTCACTCAAAATCTTAAACATTCCCCTTCAAGCAGTTTCTCTAGATGCTAGCTGTATTGAGAAAACAGGAACTGAATAGAGATTCTATAATAAATATATGGCAAACAACTATGTAGTGAAAAGCTATATATCTGCCTCTTGCTCTGAAACCAAAATAAGAAGAAGAGGTTCTGAAGAAATTTTGGCCAACAGACTCAGACAACAAGAATATCGGTAAACCAACATTGCCCTCCAGTGGACATTTCTGTGTGTGTGTGTGTGTGTGTGTGTGTGTGTGTTGTTTTGTGTTGCTAAGTTGTAGCAGAGGGTCTGAGATTGTGACCTGTGATTTTACTGGTATTCTTATGGCCCTAGTAAAAGTGTTCATGAAGTTGCTGGAGGACTGGCAACATCTGCCACTGCGAGCTGAGATGTGGGTGTGGATGTCTCCTGTCTCACAAAGATGTTTAATGAGCACAATTCTGATTTACAAGCACGCTCAGAACAAGAGCTGTTGTTGCAGTTCATGTCGCAAACATAACCATGACTCTTATACAGTGCTTTATCCTGGTCAGGGTCATGGTGGATCTGAAGTCATTACATTCTGGATGAGATGTGAGTCCATTGCAGGGAACCATTCACACACACACTGACACCTAATGACAATGTAGTGTAGCCAGTCCACCTACTGGCATGTTTTTGGGAAGTGAGAGAAAAACAGATAATCGAAGGAAACCCACACAGGAGCTGTGAGGCGGCAACACTACCCACACACATATTAATGCAAAAGAAAAAAAAGAACCAGCACGGGGCATCCACATTTGAGTATGATATTTTTAGTAACCATTTATATTCAGATATTCACTGATCCACAATTCCCCCAGAGGAATACACCAGTACACATACTAAAGGGGCAGAATGAGGGCTTATCAGACACATTTGTGGTCTTTCTGGGTTAATTAACTGTGCAAGTCTGTGTTAAAAATTGTAAGAAACATTAGGTAAAATGTTGACATGGCTGCTGAGAGAAAAACAGTGAAAAGGTATATAATATTCAACTAACTGTGTGTATGTGTGTTAATGATTGGCCTGGGGTCATCATGAATACCTGTAAAAGAACAGCTACACAATGCACAGAAGTAAAAACTGCATACCAACTACAATGATCTCAGTTTTGGTATTAGTAATATCGAGATTATTATTACTTATTAGTTATAGGACTCTAACTTCTATTACACATTAACAATAACCTACATACATGTGTCACGTCACAGTTCTCCAAAATATGTCAACGACATTCAGGGCAAACATTTACAAACAGCATTATTTCAGCGAATAGATCTATGGCTTAATTCTCCACCCATAATGCCCTTTTGTCTGGAAATGTCAGGTCCACATAGACAGTAAGGTTCAGATTAGAAAAGAGAAAGTCAGAGCACATGTTTCCTGTCATTGTGCTGTGTGTGTATCACTGAATGCTACTCATAATGCTTCCAGCTCGGCTCAATTCAGTGTTTCCATTAGACACGAACATGCATGAGACAACAATGAATGAACCAAAAAACAATCATGGTGAAGCAGTAGCATGAGGTGATACATTAACCTTCTGAGAATTTGGCCTATGAAGTTACTAAGCCAGCAACTTGACCACTTCTCTGGTATAATATAAATGGTTATAAAAATATAATATTTCTGCACATTATGAATATGGACCCTTAGTTCCAGTGAATGGAAATTGTAATGCTACAGAATACAAAATCCTATACAATTCTGTGCTTCCAATGTCGTCATGGCAACAGTTTAGGGAAGAACCACATATGAGTGTGATGGTCAAGTGTCCACACACATTTGGACAATACACATTTGTGTATTGCAGAGGCTATATTACAATAAAGATTACCAAGCATATATTGATTATAATGATATATTGAACACTTGAGTGAAAGATCACATGAAACACACATAATAATTAAATAAAATGATCTGTCTCTACTAAGACCTAACAATTTCTCAGAACATCTGATTTACAACATTTCCATAAGGATTTGGCTGGATATTCTCCAGGTATCTATTTACATTTTTCTAGCCTGGAAATCTGCTCCACCCTGAGCTGCTCAGCATTTTTTTTTTTTAAAGGCAGCTCCCAGAGCATAAGTACTTAACAGAAGAGGTGGGATCAGTCTGGAGGAGATAAAGGCATGCCAATGTTTGAAATTTTATTCCTCATAGTATGCATTAATCATTTGGTGTATTACACAATAATGTGACTGCCTGACATTCAGATTCACTTGTGGATGCAGGATTACCTCAGACTGTATGATTGTTGATGGGATTTTTTTTGTTTGTTTGTTCCTTAGAATTGATATGATTCTCATTCACAATTCTTTGACCAATTTTGTAAGAAGCTATATGTATATTTATTAAATTCTTACAATACTGTATGATTTAGGCAGCCTTAAGTTAAAACGTTTTAGGAAATGTGGTAATTGCATAATTGAGATAATTACAAACTGTAATCAATTCATACATTTTCCCCTACATTGTTTATGAAACTATTCATCCCACTTTCTTGTTAGGGCTTCCCTATCGCATGAATGCTATCAACTGGGCAAGGTTTTTGCTAACACACACATGAAGCCAGAGAAAGTGTTGTTGGGTACAGTCTACTATAAAGTTGGTTATTTCTCATGGGGCTTGATTTCTGTGATTTTGGTGCAACCCTAGATTCTGGGTTATCACTTAATTCCCATGTAAGGAACATGAGAAACTGCTTATCTTCTGAGAAACATAGCCAAAATAACTAGACATGATGTTGATGGTGATGATGATGATGATGTTTTTTCAACCTCCTGCTCATTCACAGTCACAGCGCTGCCAAACACACCTTCATTGAAATTCACAATGGACTAGTGTTATTTTGATTGACAGGGCAGAGATGCCATCTTTCTTACCCAGCGAGCACAGCCCATTATGCTCAACTGAACATTTTTGAAAATGAAATATCTGCATTGAATTATGGGATGAAAGACACCATAAAGAAAGCTCTGATGCAGGAAATTCTGCATGAGTATCATCCAGGTATCTTTGACGTACTGGAGCCATACATCTTGTTCACATGGTACACTTTATGAACAGCAGAGCAGAAGGCTCTTAAATTACAAACTACTCTTTTAAGAAAACTCTTATAAGCTCCATCCCCAGTTATAACACACAGAAAAACATAATCTCTCAGCAGGACTTCTACCATCCTACTGATTTTGGCCATTTGGCAGTTTATCAAGCAGGAAGAGGAGCCTCGTAATCTGGTTCGCCACCTTCTTCACCCAGAACATCTGTATAATTAAACCTTTTCCTCTTTGCCTTTTCCAGAAGTGAAGGCCCCATCTCTCATCCCTCACACAATGAGGACAGACCTGCCAAATTCCCCTCTAAGTGTTAATGTGTGTGTGTGTGTGTGTGTGTGTGTCTGGCAGACAGAAAGTGTCATGGCAGAATAGTGAATCACAGATAAAGTGCCATTGGGCGAAAGAGAAAACAAACAGGGCAGGAGAAACAAGACAGTGTGAGAAAGACAAACTGATGGACAGAGGAAGATCAGCAACACTTTTTCAGGGTCAGTGAGCTGAACAAAATCAGCTACGTATAAATTCTGATGTCTAAGCTTTTCTACTATCACAGAAAGGATAAATCATTGGCTTTAGTTAACCACACAGAGGACAAATGGAGGTCAGTTCTGTGCTTCATTTTATGAGCAAGGTGCTGTGTGCTTACAGGTTTCTATACAGTCATACCAAGGATGCTTATAGCTAACACTGCTATAGATAAAAGCACTTCCTGGATCGAGAGGACAAAACAGCTTTCGTGTGTTTATGTGTCTGGTTGAGACAGCACAAGGAAAAAAGGTGACCATGATATATCACAAGAGAAGGCAAGTCCCACTTACCAAATAACTCCCATCTGGTGTGTCTGAATAGCGCCCAGGACCTACATCTGCTCTCTTTCACAGAACCTACTGCTCTTATCACTGAACACACAATACTTTCATGAAACACAGCCAACACTTTTCATAAAAACAATCACAGTTGACTTAACATTATTTTTTAACCAATTCCTCGCCCTGGACCGAGTTCCTTATTGGTGTAGACAGTGTTATGTCACACACTGTGCGTGAACATACAGACTGAGCTGCTGGGAAGGTAAATAACTGAATGAATAGATACCACTAAAACAGCATGTGAGTGCACACGGGAGTGTTTACTTTACACATTCTTAGCCCCTGGTCATCTCTTATCTCTTTAGTTTCTATGTGGGAGGAGGTGCACTTGTACTACACACACCTATACACATACCAAAGTCACACGCATGGCAGTTCCTCCAGGAGGAGCAAACTGGAATAAAATCATTTTAAAAGGAGATCATGTAGCGTCTCATTCACTCGTCAGTGTTGCCTTATTTACAATGGCTCTAACAGTCCAGTAGTAATGTAGAGAGCTTCAAAGAGCTCACAGCTGCTACTAGTACAACTAGCATGATAGGGGTTACACTCTAAAAAACACCTTGAGTGTTTAGAAAATGAGACCAATATTAAACACATTGCATGGCATAAACATATGTGTATGTAAGATATTATACAGTATACACACATTTAAATAATCTGTATGAGAACCAAAGTCCAACTACAAGATGAAACTGAAAATGCCTATGAATACTGATTTTTTTTTAAAGATGCATTGTGAGCTACAGCTAGCATTTAATGTTACATTTGTCAGTGTCTCGTAGTTTTCTGTTATGCAGTATTGCATCTCAGCCTCAGTATTTGGGCACAATTCACAAATTTATTCATGTTTATGTTCACTACTATCAGGGGCAATGGTGGCTCAGTGGTTAAGGCACTGAGCTACTAATTAGAAGCTTGTGAGCCCCAGAACCACCAAGCTGCCAATGTTGGACCCTTTAGAAATGCCCTAAACCCTCTCTGCATCAGGGGTGTCATATCATACATACATACACCCTGTGCTCTGACCCCAACTTCCTAACAGCTAGGATATGCAAAGAAAATAATTTCAGCATAGTATGTTTATATATGCACCTTAATAAGCCATTAATAATTAAACTAATAACCACAATTGGTTATTATTGAAGTTACTATTCAGTTAAGCAGGGTGGATAACCTGTTTAATAATCTGTTTAGAATAACAGAATAATAGAATAAGATATTATTAATAGATTAATAGAATAAGAATAAGAATGTAAACTTTTGAATTTTATTATTTTCACAGTAAGGACACATGATGGGTGCAAAGAACAATACTGTGAGACAACAAATTACACATTACACACAAATTACACATTTTAAATGATTTAAAGCAGAATAATACAGGACAGAAAATCCTCTTCCTGAAGAAGTACATTCGGATTATGTTGGCTGAGATTGATATAATCAATGACTAATCAAAAAACACAAGCCAGATGACTGATAACTAGTTAACATTTTAAAATGCTGAGCTAACATTAGCTAGTTAGCTTCACTCTGACAGGACTCACACACTTCTCTTTACTATGGCATTGTTGACACTAAGTGCCACTCCTCTCATGCTTATACAGGTATGATCTTGCCAATTTTAGATTAATTTGGAATCTGCAAGCAAAATGCTTCTACGGTCAATATTACTATTTAATAATCCCAAACATTATGTATTGCAATTTATATACCATAGCGTAGGTTTCTACATGTTCATTCACCAGTTAGGTAAATAAGGAAATTAGCCTACTAGCGGAGCACATTAAATCATAGTTATACAGCCAGTGACCAAAACAACTGGCTATTAATGAAACGACTTAACAGGGATTAAGCAATCTAAACACATTCTTGGTGAAAAACAGCACACTGAGATATGTGGTATAGAGTGTACTGACCTGTGGAATGTTACTGCTATTTAAGTTGTCCCACATTTGGACCCCCAAAGCTACCGGGCTCCTATACATGTGCATAACCAGAAGGCCCTTCACTGATAGCAAGTGCTTTTCCCCTACAGTCTCCAGTTTGCATTAGCCAAATATATCATGCATGCCATGGTTTTCTTCTGTTTTAGCTAGTGAGCCAATCAAAAAAAAAAAAAAATCAGACAACTGGGTCTTACTCAAAAGTGGTTATATGCCTTCCAAATTGGGGAACCTTCCAAATTCCAAAACTGGGACCTTCAAAACACATCATCCTCCAGAAAGAAGTATTCAAAACCTCACACTGGAATTTTATGATACACCAGTTTACAATGCAGAACATAGCATCTGATTTGATCAAATCTACTTATCCTCCAGCACTTCAAGGTCAAAAGGCTCAACTGATGGAGCTATAAATGGTGTTCAGAGCTCATTGACCTTCGACCTGAAATTTCAGACAAAATAACCTCTGACGTGTCTGTACTCAACCCCTAAATGCTAGCATTGAGATTAACAATATGAGTTCAATGGTGGATCACTACTTCTCTGTATATTGGACAAAACTAACAGTCAATTAAGTATAATTTAGCTGATAGGGGGTAGGAGATAGCATTCTTCCAACCAACACACAGAAAATACAGGAGCACCCATACAATGAAAAGATAGATAACATACCATGCTGTGGCATAACCAAAGCTATCAGCAATAGATATTTCATTGACAATGTCAAAGGTTACATTTGCCGTCTCCTGCCCTTTCTGCATCTGACTTTGTGCATCAGCATGCTTATATGGTTCTGGTTTTGGCTCTCTTTTGCTAAGGAACTCTCATAAAATGATTATCTGATGAATATGTTCAGGTCAAAAACCTTTTAAACTGTACATTCTTTATGCCTGTTCTAAGCCACGCCATTTTTACAGTACAATCTTAAGAAATACTTTCCAAAGTCACTGGGACTTAATCTGATTAAGACATTCATAAGAATTATTTTGCATGGAGCATGCACAACAACAAACTGCCCAGTACTGAGTGAATACCTAGAGCATTTATTTTACCGATATCTGGCTGTACTTAACACTTTAAGAGTTTATTCGACACAGCAAGTTGTGTCATCACTGAACACTATAGGCTAAGAGATCCACAAAAGATGTTTTTTGTCACATAAAACATATTTGCAAATCTGAATTTATGTGAATTCAAATTTTTAATTTAATTCATCTTTGTGAAGCTCCTGACATATACTTGTGGATTTTGTGAATCCCTACATTTGCAATCTATTCATTTGGAAATATGAAACAATTCTACCTCCATATTAATATAACCCTGCAGATGTCAATTCTGTCCTGGGGCTTTTGCTGTGTCGAGTGTGTTAAGGCTATAAGCTCATGTCTTGTCAGAGTGGTAGGATGAGAGTGTTATGATGCTGGACAGGAGCCAGTATCCTCCTTCAGGGTGGAGGATAACGGGAAGATCCCAGCCTGGCTCAGGATCCTCCCAGCTCGGGCAGGAGCACTGCTGGCAGCACTTAAGCAATTCCATCCTTCTGCTTACCCTACTGCTTATCCTACTGCTTATCCTGCGCAGGGTCGCAGGGAGCCTAATAATAATGATAACAGCAGCCTATCCAAGGGGGCTGGGGGTGCAGGGCAGGGGGCACTGGCACATTCCCACACAGAGGACAATTCACAGATGCTTATAACGAATGTCAGTGAACACAACCACCACCACCACCCACAGGGTGGAGATGAGAATCGAACCATTAACCCTAGACAAGTGTGCTAACCACTAGGCCACCACACCCCCCACTCATACTCTACTATTCTTAACGAGGGAAGCCACAAAGTAAGTAACACAAGCAAGTGAGGCTATTTTAGTTTTATTTTTTAAAACATACACTAAAACAGAAGAAGACGCGTTTTCAAAAAAAAATAGATAAATAAATCCTACCTTATTAATGAACGCTGTCCTCCCCAAAAGTCGTTGCTGACGTTATGAAACCAGGTTCAAAGGTCATTAGTAAGTAAGCTGCAGAAATGTCAGCGGAAAGCTGAACGGCGCTGTCATGCTTGAAGCAAGTGTGTGTGTGTGTGTGTGTGTGTGTGTGTGCGCGCTGCTGTTGTTCCGCCTCTTCACTCCTCTGCACTTCTCTTCTTTTCTCTCCTCCCTGCACATAGCAGAGGCGGGAGGTTCTGCTAAATAACCCCTGCATAATGAAACACCAACGCTGAGCACTAATGAACCTTTTCTGTAGGTCTGAATGTCCAGACACTGACAAAACCTCATGTCTGTCTGTGGTTAATGACAGACAGCAGAGTGCTGTGCAGGCTACACAGCCAAATATCTGTGCGCATTGTTAATGTTCATTCAGTATCAACATGAACATCTAGGCTATAGTGTTTTCCACCTTCAGTAATTAAACACTTCTTACAGTGTTACAGAGCCAAAAAAAAACAAACAACAACAACATTTTACTCTTATTCACTTTTGCCTGTGGGGGGCATGGTGGCTGCTGCCTCGCACCTCTGGGGTTGGGGTTCGAATCCCACCCTTCATGTTGATACTGTGCGGAGTTTGTTCTCCCCTGCTTTCCTCTGGGTACTCCGGTTTCCTCCTCCAGTCCAAAGACATGTGCTGTAGGCTGACTGGCATTTCCAAACTGTGTGTGTGAGATTGTGCCCTGAAATGGGTTGGCCCCCCTGTCCAGGGTGTCCCCTGTCTTGTGCCCAGAGTTCCTTGGGATAGGCTCCAGGCTCCCCGCGACCCTGTGTAGGATAAGCGGTAGAGAGAATGGATGTATGGACTTTGTCTCTGCTTATTAACTCTAGAATAATTATTTGTATAGTTGCTTTTCTGACCATTGCTTATGTGTGCTCCTCAAACACTGAATATCAAAGATAAGATGATTATACCGTATATTATGTAATAGTAATTAAACTGAAGTGTAAATGATATGTTCCTGAATAGCCTATAATTAGGCTATTACACAAATGCCACTTCGCTGATTTAAAAAAAAAAAAAAAAGACATCAATATGAGCAAAGATTTGCTGGTCCTCTCATGATCCTGGTTTGACCAGCCTGAAAGATCAGCTAAATACAGTGGAAATGTGTGTATTGTGTGGTCAGCAATTTAAAAAGCTTGACCAGGAAGCAGTGTAAAAACAATGCACTTGCTCTTTTATTAGCAAACACTCACAGAACAAACATGTACTTGGTTATCAACATAATAGGCTACATAAGGGCAAAACCCACCAGGTTTCTTCAAAACATTGAATAAAACTAAACAGGATACAACAGACCAACACCCATCAAAATCATATGTTAGCAGGTAGCACTCAATCTAACCAAACAAAGAAAATGCCGAGGACGCTGTGGGGGATCACGGGTATGCAAATAGGTACATGCTCAAGTGCAGCAATGCTACAGTACCATTTCAAGAACACTGAACAATATGATAATGAACATCAAATTAATGCCCTGGCCAGGGTTTGATCCCACATGCAGAGTCGAATAAATCAGTTAAACTCTGCACGGCTGGATTCCACTGAACAGGGTTGTTAAAAATAGAATTAGTTATTTATAATGTCCATTACCACAAATGAGCAAAAAAGAGTGTGCACCTACTTGAAGGTGATGTGATGCTGTGTGTAACTGATGAATCAATACAAAGCAAAATAACAGTAAATGCAAGTCTTGCATATCTGTAAAGTGGAATCAATTATATACTTCTTTATTTCTTTATAGGAATCATTTCATATTACATTATTCAGTACCTGAAGTGAGTGGATGGAAATTTCACACTTCAGAGTGTGTAGTGCACATGTTTCACTCAGAGACCTGTTATCTGGAATATCAGTATCCAAAAGCTTTATAAATTTGTTAATTTATACAAGGATATAAGAGAGAAAAGTGCAGCTGAAACATCTTCCTGAAAAAGGATGACTTGTTTAGGTTTATCTGAGATTGTGGTCAAGACAATCAGAACCTGTGCTCTTACTAGCTTTATTTTCCATTTGTAAATGGTATTACTGTTTTCCTACAACTTACTGTTAGACAGTACAGACAGTACCAGAGGAAGAGGGGACATCCAGCGACGAACCTTTTCACTTTTCTTTTTTTTTTACATCCTTCCTCTCTCACCCCTCAGTCACTCTCTCCTTCCTTCCCCTCATTCTTACTTTTCATTTTCCCTTTCATTCTTACTTTTGTTCCCTCGTTAATCTGTGTCAAAACATATTCTGGATAATCATGACACTGCTCAACAATGTTTTCATCCCTGTCATTTCATAATCCTGAGGAAGTGGAAGTGACTTTGTGGCCAAGTATGGAATTTGTGCTCTGCATTTAACCCATCCAAGTGCACACAAACACAGCAGTGAACGCACACACCCGTGAACACACACCCGGAGCAGTGGGCAGCCATTTTAGCTGCGGTGCCCGGGGAGCAGTTGGGGGATCGGTGCCTTGCTCAAGGGTCTCACCTCAGTCGTGGTATTGAGGGTGGCAGAGAGCGTTGGTTATTCACTCCCCCCACCTACAATCCCTACCGGACCCGAGACTCGAACCCATCACCTTCAGGTTCACCTTCAGGTTACAAGTCCGACCATTAGGCCATGACTGCTCTTGATTTGTCTTGGTAAATTGGATTGATTCCTGAATAGTCCTTTTGCTCCGACTGCTAGAAGTTTCTTAGTTTTGGAATCTGTTGAATTTCCAGTCATTTT
>CM074950.1:13499759-13509799 GCA_037577455.1 Pangasius macronema | reverse complement strand
CGCTGGTCATTCACTCCCCCCACCTACAATCCCTGCTGGACCCGAGACTCGAACCCACCACCTTCAGGTTCACCTTCGGGTTACAAGTCCGACCATTAGGCCACAACTGCTCTTTATTTGTCTTGGTAAATTTGACTGATTCCTGAATAGTCCTTTTGCTCCGACTGCTAGAAGTTTCTTAGTTTTGGAATCTGTTGAATTTCCAGTCATTTTCTGGAAGCTGAGGTTGCTTTTGCTGGTTCACTAGCTTTTGCTTGGGTTGTGTTTTTAACTTTTCACCCTAAAGCAAATCTCAGGACAAACGCATCCTAAAATGTCATCACATTACAAATAGTTTTACTAGGTCTTGCCCCGGAAAACTGCCAAATCAACTTTTCAACTCTGGCTCATCTGTCCCAGTGAATGGGCAGGACATTAACAGGAAAAGCTGTACAAGTCAAACGGGATAGTAAGGTGGGAAATGACTTTGGGGATGGCTTTGGTTATGATGCACCTTAGCTTATCTACAGCCCCCATCATAATACAGTTGTTGGATTACTTTTGGGTGGCTAGCACTGATAAGGGAGCAAAATTATAGCTTTGCTGTAAGCCTGACTATAAATACCAGATGAGTGTGTCTAGGTTCACTCAGGCTCTATCACTGAGAACAGGACTTGTGCAGGTGTAGTGGAAATCTTACAACTAGAGCCTCACAACAGAGGACGAAGACAAAAGGCATCTCAAATGTGTACTTTGTGTACTTTTAGTACAAGTAGTGTACTGTCACCAGGGAACTAGCTAATCTGTAGTGGACTATTAATATCAAATGTTATACTAAAACTGATGGCCATGTTACTGGCCAGCAGTTACTGAATGAATGAATGAATGAATGAATGAATGAATCTCATACACACTTGGTGACAATGTAGCATAGCTAAAACTTCACCATGTGAGGACACAGTGGTTACTGAGCACTGATTGCAAAGGTGACGTTAATTAGTATTAATTAATCAGTGCTCTGGGGATGGTGACCTCTGGTGGTGAAATGTGGAGTTGTCAGATGAGATTTTCAATAAACAGTGGTTCCCAGCGCATTAGCCCCTATCTCGTTCTGTCCTGTGCCCAACATTGTAGATGGTCCTTCAGTTAGCTTATGTCCATTTTTCCATCCTGGGAGATGTTCACCTGGCTTGCAGTCCCTGTGCACATATTGGAAGCATCCAAATGCTCTAGAGGAGTGTTGGTTAGTCTTATCCACAAAGCGCTATTGTGGCTACAGGTCTTCATTCCATCCAATCAGGAGCCACACCTGATTCCACGGTTGATCTGGGCCCAATCAGTTGTCATGTGTGGTTCCTGATTTGTTGGAATGAAAGTCTGCAGTGGTCATGTGTGGTTCCTGATTTGTTGGAATAAAAGCATGCAGTGGTCATGTGTGGTTCCTGATTTGTTGGAATAAAAGCCTGCAGTGGTCATGTGTGGTTCCTGATTTGTTGGAATGAAAGCCTGCAGCCACATAAGCCCCACTGTGGATAAGATTGGACAATAATGCTTGGGAGGTTCTCACTCAACAAAGTTGTTTTGCAACTTTCTGTAATCGTAACATGCCTGGCTGAATTAACAGCTCTTTTGAGTTGGGTCAAGTCTGTTAAAATTAGCAAAGAACAAAACTAACAAAAACAAAACTTGGAATCTAAAACATTAGTATTGGGAACCTCTATTTTGAGAAAAAGGGGTGCTCTGGTTACCATGCTTCATCAGATATCCTGCTAAATGCTAGGCTTAAATGGTCTGCAAAAAAAAATAAATAAATAAAAAATAAAAATCTCTGACAGTGTCTCTGTTGCACAACCACAAAGCCCTGAGGGAACAGCATTGGGAAAGCTGGGGATGGTGCCACTTGGGGGCCGTGGGGATATCTTGGTGATCTCATTTGGGGAGCTGTACTGTAACGGCTTGGTACTGAGATTGCTGTGGTGGTTTTGGGGCTACAGTTGCCACGAGCAGCTCTGTACTCAGGAATCCATCAGTGGACAGTGGTTAAGTTTAACAAACAGGACTTCATGTGAAAACGGTCATGAATTTACTGGTTGCACAATTGCACTATTTGTCCATATAGTACACAGTCACAGAAGGGATTTATTTATAATCGCACTATCTGTTAGCATCCAGATGAGGATGGGTTCCCTTTTGAGCCTGGTTCCTCTCAAGGTTTCTTTCTCATATCGTCTCAGGGAGTTTTTCCTTGTCACTGTCACCTCTGGCTTGCTCATTAGGGATAAATTAACATATTTACAGTTTATTTTGGTTTAATTTAATTTGAGTGTATGTAGTTCTGTAAAGCTGCTTTGTGACAAGGTCCATTCAAATAAAATTGAATTGAACAGGCAATTACATTCACTTCTAATCAAATTCTGCATTTAATTCTTAAAAAAAAAACAATGCCATGCTGTTTTTCAGTGACAGGTAATATGACATAAGAGCAATGCAAAGAAGGTTTTGTTTTGTGTCAAATCAGTTTTGACTTTGATATGGGTACCGATAGTATCCACATTAATCATAGTCCCTGTAGTATACACATTACCATCTGTCACTCACAGGCACGGTAATATGTTAGTAAGTCGTCACAAATCTGTGAGCCCAGCTTTCTATGCTGTATGTCAATACACAGACTCTTACCTGCACCTACCAACTTTTATTGAGGATCAAACCTTGTTGTCAAGATCCTTTCAGCAAGGTTCCCAGATAATGTTCATAAAGAAACTCAGGTACATTAGCATTAAACTACTGTTTGTAATATAATATATTTTTGTAATGTACTAAAGCATTTTCTATATGCATTAAAAAACATAAAGTGCAGTACTAAGTAAAGAACTAAATCAAATTATATTTCATGTGCTCACCCTTTGCCTTTAAATCTCTATCAGTTCTTTTAGGTACACTGTTGTGTGTTAGGAAGGAAATCCACTCATGGTTAATTCTTCTTGCTTTTGCACCAGTTCTGAAATGTTATTTGTAGGTTTAACATTTTAACAATTATGTCTTTAAAGAAAGGAAAATATTATGTAATTGGCCTCCTCATCATTTATTCCTCTTCCAGTTCCAGTTCAATGCAAAGCACCATGCACACACACTCATAACTAGATTCAAACCTAGGGGCAATTTAGCATAGCCAGTCCACCCCCTGGCATGTTCTTGAGAGGTCGGAGGAAACAAGATAATCCAAGAGAAACCCATATAGCACGTGAAGCTCCTCAGAGACAGTAATTCTGGGGCCATGACATGGATATACTCATGCCGTGGCGTCCTAATAGATCAATTTTAAAAACATAAGTGAAGACTGTCTGGGATTACCTGAAAAGCAGAAGAATATGAGACAGACAAAGTCTGCAGAACAACTGTACCAGTAACTGTACAGTTTTAAATGGAAAAAGGTTATCACATCATATATTGATTCCTTTTTTTAATGGTTTACTACAATGCATAGTGATTTATGTGATATATAAAATCCTTTCTGTTTATTATTTTGAAAGCGTCTCTGATTCACAGGTTTTCTTTACATGTACCTAACAATTTTGCACAATACAGTACATTTAAGTTTGAAGACATAAAAATATGATAGGCAAAATTTATATAACTTAGTGTTTCTAAGATACTGCATAGTACTCTCTATGTATTTTTATGTACAATGGGAAGCCTGGTTGAATTGTTTTTGTGCACTAGATGGCAGACGTGGGTTAAAAGTCAGCAGTCACCCTTGTCTGGTACCAGTATTGCTCACACATACTGCTGGAAGTAGAGTGATAGAGGCACTCCAGTCAAACTTGTACTGACAAAGCCAAGTTTACAGTGTCTGTGATTTTTAAAGTTTGACACAGGGGAAAAAAGGAGAAAAAAAAATCACTGTACAGATTGTATATCTGTAAAAGATAGAAGGCAAGTAAAAGTCATCTGTAAAAACTTATTAGCGGTAGTAGTAGTAGTGGTAGTATTCAAGTCAAAAGCTTTTATCAACTGTTTAGATGAATAGGGTACATGTATGAATAGAAGCCTAAAGCACAGGTGTGTGTGTGTGTGTGTGTGTGTGTGTGTGTGTGTGTGTGTGTGTGTGTGTGTGTGACATATCAATAAGGACTAGCACAATGGACCTCAAAATTGAATTCCTTTAACGTAGTACTATATGTTACTATACTTCAAAGTAACATAACACTATCTGTACAGGTATACACACACACACACACACACACAATATCAGAACAAAGAGTGGCTGTTTTAGACAAGTAACTATGGAAACCAGAGACAGCACGTATCATGTACTGGCCCAGGCTCTCAGGTTTCAGGAGATCCCCAAGTGTCTCCAGAATCTCTCCTGAGTTCATATGTAATCAAATTCGAGTTTGATTCATGCAAGCACATTATTTATCATTTGTGTCACTATGTTATATTTCACTCATGACAAGTCTATGAATGTGAAAGCAGCTGATTTGGTTTCATATCTTAACAGATTTCTTTTTCATTGACACTTCTTGGTGACAAGTTCAGATCCTCAATAATTTTGGGTCATTCTGCAGTGTGCTAACTGGCCTCTAATCCAGCCAAAGCTCCACCTTGTCACACCAAAATGACACAGAAACCGAGCAGCTCAGTTATTACTGATCACTGGAGTACACAAGGAAAAGGAATCCAGCATCATTCCTCAAAGTGATTTAAGTCATAATGAATATATTTTCATAACTAAGATGCTTTTAAGTATTAAAATGAATTACTTAAACTTTCTGATAGTTTTAAATGGCAGCTGTAAGTTCTATACAACATGTGCTTAAAGACAAGCTAAACAGGAAGAACTTAAATAACTTTAACAACATAATAAAAGGATACAACATAAGTAACGTAAATGTATTATGAAGGACAAATAAATGCAAATGAGAAGTGAAGGTCATAATAATGACTTTAATCATATTGTATATCTTAAGCTATTTTAAAGTAATGGAGAGGAACTGAATAACAAGAGGAAGTGCTTCCTAGCATAAAAGCAAAGGCTGCTTCCCCATTATTTCAGTGTCTTACTCCTGACTGTTCAGTAAGGCCACACATGATGATGTAAAAACACATTTAAGTCATCCAGAGAAAATACAAGATCGGTCAGTGCATATTGTCAGTGCTGACAGTGTCTTAAAACTACATAGATGTGGGTTTTACTTTATTCTCTGCCATCCATAAACAGTAACACCACAATGGACTCCATTGAAATTCTCATCATGCCTAGTTGAACATGTCCTGTCACAGACTGTGACCATAGCTCTTTGGGGATTTTGGTGTTTTGTGTCTTTTTGTGACTCAGAATCATCTGACCACTTTTGTAAGTGCAGGAGAGCAGAGGAAGGGTGAAGGCCAATTATACTTTCCGTATTATTCTTGTTTTCTGGTGTTTTCTTTACTCGCTTTAAGACTGAGGAATGTTTGGTAGGCAAATGACTAGCTGATGAGCCGGCAGGTCGAGTCTGGTAACATGCTGAGGAGACGTGGGAGAGCTGAGAGAATGTGGCGCCCTAGGACGCACCGACCGCTCTGACAGCATTAATCACACACACACACGCACACACGCGCACACACACACACACACGTACAAACACACGCCCCAGCTGAGGAATCCTGTACAGCATTCCACATCACATCCCTCACAACCTGCACAGGTTCCTATTAAAACCCCCACACTTCACACTTTGGTGGTTTATCTGAGTGCCTGTTTTTATGGCACAAGCTCTTCTTATTCCGAAAGTGTACTAGAAATATTACAGCGCTTGGTCCACCTTTTCTCATGTATCTAACTCAAAAGTACTATTTCCTACATCCAGCTCAGATCTGGGGAGTGTGGGTTATGTAACCCTTTTACTCCTCTCATGTAAAGATTGATTGGGTTAAAGGCATCCACCAAAGCCTTCAAGCCTTCAGTGAAAGTCTGCCAACATCTGCATTCAAGATGTTAGGGACAGCCTCACTTAAGCAGATTTTTAAAGTTACAAACATCTGTTGGTGCAAATACATTTAAGATTATTGTCTTATTTTATTTTTTTTTAGAAGACCTGAGTTCTCAAGGACAGCTAGTTACTGGAAAATGTTATTTTGGACATGAATGTAGTGAATGTAGCTCAGCTTGCTTATATGTTGACTATTTTGTCAGGAGAAAGTCTCGTCACCATTAGATCCAAGCACACAGATTCATGTTTGAATCCATTCTTTGTTTTATCTGAGCTATATAGCTACTGTGATGCAGTAAAAATGTCTATTCTTTATCCAGAAGAAAGATTGATTTTATTCATTGCTGTCTTTTTTTTCGGCTTTAAAAGCTCTGATCAACTGGTAGCATCTGTTACAACATGTAAGGACTACAACATCTGGGGGCATGCTGTTATAGGAAAAAATCAACCCCGGCACAGTCTGAGGCGACCCCTCCAATAACAGCATGTCCTGAATTGTTTTATTCCTCTTGCAACAATTTGCCAACAATTACAATTTTTTATTTTATAATGAAAGATGTGTCATGATTTGTAACATTTTATAGTTACTTAAAATGTCATGGAACATCTGTGAGATAAGTTAGCTCCTGTTATGTTCTCATTTCTAATAATTCTCATTCCCTCACCAGTCTGTCTTCTCTCTCTCTCTCTCTCTCTCTCTCTCTCTCTCTCTCTCTCGGTGTTAAGAAGACAAAAAAAACCTTGTCATGTTACTGAGAAAAGGGTAAAGCTCAAAGAAAAACCTACTGACCTTTAAAAAACAATGACACTGGTGACTCCTTCCATAAGTGTTAATAAACGTCTCTTTATTTTATTATTAGCCTTGTGTGAATGTCAAGTCCCTGTGAATGAGCTGTTAGAAATAAAATAGAATATAAGAATAAGAAAAGAATATAAAATACTTTGACGTTTATATAACATCTATAACTCCTTCTGTTAAAAATCAGTCAGAGCCTTATAATTCTAAAGTCTTGAAAGGTTTCTAAATTTGAGGGGTTTTGGTAAGGTGCAAAATAACAGAGTACATCTTTAAATGAAAATCATGAGTCAAGGAGAAAGTGACTGTTCCCTTTTACACGATTCCATGAAACTGTAACAGAAAAAGGTTGGTACATTTTTATGTCGCAGTGAATCACTCACTCACAGAGACTTGAGCTGAGAGGAGCTTAAAAGCAGCATGTAAGTTACCTTGGCATTGTGTTGTAACAAACTTTATTCAGTTTTTCAAACAATATCTCATTACATTTGGTCTTATTCCAGGTGTTTGTCTAAAAAAGTGTGTGATGATTATATTGTGTATCACACAATATAACCCCCCCTGCCTACACACACACACACACACACACACACACACACTTTATTAATACTCATGTCCTGGCTCAGTAACATCTACAGAGGTGCTGCTCTACAGAAGTATGTAGTATTATTAATATCAAAAGTAAAGAGATATGTGCGCAATGACAAAGAAAATGACAGAAATTCCCATCGTGGTTAAAGAGAACCAGTTCACAAATCTAGCTGCTTTGTGTCACGTGTGCACTTGGTCTTGACATCTTGCTGATCTTGCTTTAAGCAGGAAAATCATTTCTAACCAGGAAAAACAATTAAAAGGCTGCATGAAGAATTAAAAAAATTTTAATTACAAAACATGATCAAGAACATGGTCAAGAATACATGATACGATTACTGGGGCAAAATATTTATATTTCCACTTTTGATTCTTTTATTTGAAAAAAAAAAATGCCCTCAGATACAACCACTGAGTTAACTGCCGTTTGATTACGGAGTGATTTGCTCTTGTGGATGATTTCATGGAAATGTCTTGATGAGGCTTGTACAAGCTTTTCTGTAGCAGTGATTTAGTAGTTTCCATACAAGTTAAGTTTTATAATCACTTTCTTCTCTGTGAGCATGTGCTTGAGTAGGGAGGGGCAGGTGTAGGAGTGCTGCATATCTTATCTGTTGCGCTGCCAAACAGGCCTTTTTCAAATTGCTCACATTCTTAGGCATCCTTCACCTCTGCAGCTGGATAATGTATGTGTGTCTCTCTTACAGACAAACTCTGATTTAGCATGACAAAGCCTTTTATCTATCAGTTATAACCATTTGTTTGGAAATATTTAAGCTCTAAAAGATCACCAGTCCATAGGGTGTACTAGGATCACCTAGGGTACGTGCACGCACATGTGTGTCTAGGTGTCTAACCAAAATTGTCTTTAAGAATTCATTTTTACAAGATCTTGTTAAAGTCATGGCATTTCTATATAGCCTTGGTTGGGGAAATCTAAGTTTAATCAAATGGTGAAATAACTTGGGCCACATCTTGGTAAAAACTGACCACATCTTACCTGAAAGTTTAATATTAAAGTGCATGGAGCCTAAATATAGCTATTGTCCATATAAGAGTCATGTCCTGCAGTAAAGGCAGACTCTCTGCTCACTGTAATGCCAACAGCTTCTATACTACTGCGATGACTCATCTTAATCTTCAACCAAGATGCCTAAAGTAAAATAATCTTTTAATTAACATGTCTCAGTAGGGCTTGCTGAGGAATATCCGGTATGACAGGATGAATACTTCATGAATAAGGGTAATGATGAGTAAAGTAATTAACATACATGCATGACCAGGCAACAGACAAATAAATATGTGTTGTGTGCTAATGACAAAGAGATGAAACTTAAAAAAAAAACTCTGAAAGAGATGAGTAAGAGAAGCCAAGCATGAGGTGAGAGCAGGGACAAAACATGTACAGGTGACTACTCATGAATCATCACATGCATTTGAATATCTTACCAGCTATTTTATGGGCTGCCTCCAGAACTGTCGTAATACAATGACATAGGTTAACATAGTCAGGTCAATACCACAGATGACATGTTACTGATATCTAGGAGAATTGTGTGTGTGTGTGTGTGTGTGTGTGTGTGTGTGTGTAAATTTGAGGCTTTATTTTTTGATTTGAGATATTCACTGGTTATTTATGGATATTCATCACACTTTCACCATTATGTTAATACCACTTGATTAAAGCTGACTTTCAAGCGATGTTACAATCCAAACACTTAACTTTTAAAGGAGTTGAGTATTGCAGAGCTCAGCTTCCACAAATTAACTAGAAGCAGGTGCGAGACTGTTGTGGAGAAGACAGAAAGAACTGAACGCAAGGGCTAAACCAAGTGCTAGAAGAAATGCTACACACACTAGATATACTGTAAAGTACAGTGTGAGGACAAACAAAATAATCTTGATATATAATAGTACAATGACAAAGAGTAAAAATTGTAACCTTAAAGAACACATGTGGCATGAAATTAATTGTACACAGAATGTGTTATAAGTGTTTTTTGCCTGGTCCTCTAGGGAAAGATTCTATTTAAAACCCCAAAACTGACTGTTTCCCTTCCAGAGCGTGTTCCAAGACCCTCACAAAGTAGGCTAAGAAGCCTTAACTGTGTCAAGAACTCTTCAAAGCCTTTTCTATGAGTGTATGACAAATGTGAACACAGATATGAACAGATGCACACACACTCATATTCAGCTGACACATCTGTGACTGCTTTACATAACTGTTACACTCAGAATATTTAAATATTTGAATATGATTATGTAAATGTTAATAAAGTAAATATACAGGAACACTGTAAAGCACAAGGTCTCTGGTTCAGTCTGGAGTTCAAGTAACTGTCTGTGTGGAGCTTCTGTACATGTTCTCTCTGTGTCCACGTGGGATTCCTCTGGGTTTTGTGGATTCCTCCAAAAAAACAAGCCACTAGGTGGATTGGTGGGATTGGCTACATCCTATCTACACCCAGTGCTCCTGGGATAGGCTCTGGATCCACTGCCACCCTGATTAGGATAAGTGGTTACTGAAGATAAAAATTGTGAATGAATGAATGAATGAATGAATGAATGAATGATGGCATTAAAACTACATTGCCTCTTTAACTGCCTAGTTAGGTATAGTAAATATATATATATATATATATATATATATATATATATATATATATATATATATATATATATATATAAATAAAAAA
>CM074950.1:13487109-13499659 GCA_037577455.1 Pangasius macronema | reverse complement strand
TTTTTTTTTTTCGCACCATTCTGTGTAAACTCTAGAGACGGTTGTGTGGGAAAATCCCAGGAGATCAGCAGTTTATGAAATACTCAAACCAGCCCTTCTGGTACCAACATCCATGCCACTGTTAAAGTCACAGAGATCACGCTTTTTCTTCATTCTGATGTTTGATGTCAACATTAACCGAAGCTCTTGACCTGCATCTGTATGTTTTGCATTGTGCTGCTGCCACGTGATTGGCTGATTAGAATGAACTGCCTGAATGAGCAGGTGTACAGGTGTTCCTAATAAACTGGACGGTGAGTGTATATTGACAGGTCAATAAAAACCCTGTCGGCGTGAACACTTAAGAGTGTACTGTGGTTAAAATATCTTGTTACAGTTGTTCTGGCCTGAGCCGAGCTGTAAATATGTTTCCCTTTATAATCTATGGGGATGGAAATAGATTTAGCAGCAGCCTTGGCACAGAGATAAGGATCCTCCCTTTCCTTAAAACTCCACATTTTCCCTCAGCATGCCTTCGACTGAATGTTCATCACTTTTCCCAGTGTATGCTGGCGATTGTTCTTTATAAATAGCTAGTGACATATTTGAGGTGACGGCGGTGCGAGTGCGAGTGAAAAACAGACTTTGCCCCGCCTACTGGTTTCCATAGGAACGGCAAAAAACCGGCCAGTATTTCACTGAGGCAGCTTCTCCCTTTCTCCTGCGTAAGAACGGCGTGGCCGTCTGACGTCATTGTTGTTGAAGGCACGTAGCCCCGCCCTTTTGCCGACGCTCTAACGCGCGAGCCCGTGTTTTTCTCCGGCAGTGTTGCGGAGTGACGGATCTGCGTCGTTGTTCAGGCTCGCGCGAGCTAATGCGCCTTACAGGCAGCTGAGTCAGTGGCTTGTCGATTCAGCCAAAGCCGTGGACGCTGAGGCTACTCGCGGGATTAAACATGTCGAGGAATCAGAGGACGCCGCAGAAGAACACAGACACTGTGGTCGAGGTGAAGAGCAAAGTAAGTCAAATCTGATGAGTGCACTTTGCACAGAAATATGTGCAGATTGAACCAGTGGAAGATGCTGCTGATGCTGCTGATGTTGTTGTTGCTGCTGCTGCTGCTGCTGCTGCGGTGGTTTTCACAGATGATTCAGTGGTGCAGCTGGGTTATAGTAGTAGTGTAGTAGGCAGTCCAGGATGAGAAAGAAACGCTGATGGTGCTGATTGCGATGGTGTGTGTCGACTCTGAGATGTGCGACACGAGCCAGTCTGGTTTATTCTGACAAAGAATCTTCTGCACGGCTACCAGATTGAACTGACTGGTTCAAGCCCGAGTCGTAGCATACTACATATCTGCCTAGCCAGAGCCATTTCCCTAACAGAATGTAAGAAATCATCTGCATGTAAACGCCCAGTCTGGAAACACCGGTTTGGCTGAGCACAGATGCAGCGCAGTGGTGGTGGTGGTGCAGTGTGAGGGATCTCCTGTAGACGCATGATCAGGAGCTGGACCTTCAATAACATCCAGCACTGAGGCAGGAAAAATAGTTACACATCTGTCTAAAGCATGCCTCTGCTCTGGTGACTGGAATATGTATAACTTGTTTGTTTATTTATTTCTTTATTCTTTAGCTCTCATTCTCATAGATGGTTGTTTCTGTTTGTGTTTATGATTAACTTAAATTCATAGCTTTCCCTAATATCAGCGGTATATAATTCTTTAAACTTTCTTTTATATGTCTAACTTCTAAACAGATCAGAACTGTTGTTGATTGTCGATAACACTTATGAAGTGTTATTGATACATATTAAAAAAAGGAAAACAAGATGGTCAGTAGAATATGAATATTTTATTTTGGAAAATTATGATTCACTTCTGGCATCACACACACACACACACACACACACACACACACACACACACACACACACACATTGCTTTACCATCCATCCCCCCCAAACACACACACTTCGCCATGGTTTCTGCAGTGTTTGTGATGTGGTCAGTGTGTGCAGTTCAGGGAAAACAGACCTGCAGTAGTTGTATTACTCTCAATACTGAAGGAAGGTTAGACAAGTGTGCTGTGGTATTGTGTAAAAGCTAAGTATAGTGATAGAAAAAAAAGACTTTTGAGCGTCTTTTGAATTTAGAGGCTCCATTTGGACCGAGACCACTTCAATTAGGCAAGGAATGGAAGTCGGATGTGGAGACAGCTGAAGGGAGTAAACGGGCTGAAAGCAGGCTGGGAAGGAGTCTTGGGGTTGTGGTGTTGCCTCAGCTAATGGGTGTGCTTTTCATAGGACTGTAGCAATGGTCTTTCTCTTGGTCAAAGAGCCGTGGTTGGTCAGTGGTCAGGAGCGCTTGAGTTATACGCTTGGATCTCGTACTCTGCCTCACATGCCAGATGAACAAGTGCAAAGAAATGGAGTAGTATTGCTAACCATTCTCTCACCTTCAAACTCTCCCGCCCTCCTTCGCTCACTCATGAGGGAAGAATTTCTAGGGAGCTCAAACTTTGGATGATTTCATGTGCAGATCTTCAGTGAGTCAAACTCCATGTTAAATGTTAAACCAATTTGTGTCAGCTTGGGTGCGATATCACACTGACAGCTCTCCCTTCTTCCTCTCATGAGTCATGGCAGGGTCTTTATTTAGGAGCTCATCACAGAAAGATTTTTTTTAAAAAGCTTCTTATGAGCCATGGCACAGTGCTGCATGAGCCCAGTCCTGGCATGGATTTAGTCATGTGGTTCACAGTTGATTAGCATTTTAGTATTAGCAGCGTGTGGCTCTGATGAAATAGCATTAGCATATTAGAGATTAGAGAAACCTTTGCATGCTCATGCATACGCTGCATGTTTTTGCCAGCTATGAGGCCTCCAGATGTTTCTGAATGCTATAAACTATACTTTACTTTAACAGGTAGTGGGTTAAAGTATATCCCTTTAAGTTTCCATACTTATGGACAGTCAAATTATGGCTGATTATAAGAAAATCTAAGATATAACTCACCCCCAGATGACTTGAGGCCATTACTGAAATTTAGCCTAAATCATTATCCTGATTTCTGTCTACGCAGAATCCCGAACTAAATTAGAAATGTTTTTGTGCTGGACTCCAACGGACGCTTTAGCTTTTTTAAACTGAAGATCAGCTGCATTTATCAAACAATCCTAAATGGAAGAAAAATGGCGTATGTCAAGAATATTGCTATATTTGTTGAAAAATAACATTTTCTTCAACAATTCGAACAATTTCTGTTTATCAACAGATTTCAAGATTTTCTTTCAGTAGTAAAAAAAAGTTTTATCCCCCCCCCCCCCCATGGTATTCCAGTACATACCATGGTATTCTTCTCCTTTTAAATAAAGTGATATATAAATATATATATAGAAAAAGTCCAAATTCAAACGACATGCACTTTTTAGTAATATAAAAACATCTAAAGAAGCTGGATATGTTTTAAATCATTTAAACATGAAAGAGTTCAACGTTAAATAAATTAATATGAACATATGAGTAGGAATGAATGTGTGGTAGTTTTTTTAGCCATACAGGTCTGAAATAAATCCGTCAAAGATACAGTAAGCAGTGAACGTTGTAATCAAAGAATTTGTGTACCTGATAATGTGAGTAAAAAGGGAACCGCTTGTTTCTGTAAACCCCCCACCTCCCCTGCGCTAGTAGCCATCACAGTATCAGTTAAGCATGGCTGCACTTACTGAATGGATTTTATGAAGAATACTTGAAACCATGTTAATAACTTTCAGTATCATCATCATGCTGCCTGTCTTTTTTTTTATTCCATGCTGCTTCAAACATCCTCATACCTTTGTGTGTGTGTGGAAGTTCTGTTGGTTTACTCCCCATAAACCCAGCACTGTTTGCCAGGGAGAGGAACTCCTCAGATGAATTCCCTCAGCTCAGTGTGTGTGTGTGTGTGTGTGTGTGTGTGTGTGTGTGTGTGTTTTGATGGCCATCTCTATCTTTATCTATACCAGAACTGGACTGACCCTACTTCATTCCTTTCCCATTCATCAGTCACTTCAGTGGCTCCTGTAAGTGTACATCAGTGAGATAGGAGGGTGCAGGTGGCCTTCATATTGATACTGAGGAGAGCTGCTGTGTGTGTGTGTGTGTGTGTGTGTGTGTGTGTGTGTGTGTGTGTGTGTGTGTGTGTGTGTGTGTGTGTGTGTGTATTTTCTGTATTTGTGCCCTCAATTTCAGAATCTCAGTCTGTGTTAAAGAAGATAAGGACTCAGATTCACTGACTTATAACAATCCAAAAAGACTCATCTTCTGAATAGATCATATTTCAGAAACGTTCTGTCAGTCAGTTTTCAGATTTCAGTTTTCAGAAGCACATGATTGTTTTGCATTAAAGGAATATTCCATTGTTTTTCGACATTCCTTCACTACAAAAGCACATACTATATAACTACAAATTCTCCCTTTGTAAAAGTAGTCCTGTTTCCAAAGGATGGATTTAGAGCCTTACAAATACTTTTGACTAAAGAAACATTTCTCCTAAACAATTTACCAGTGGCTCCAAAACCTGTCCTTAGAGTTTCATTATAAGTGAGTTCTGACTAACCTGGTTTTCTGTTTATTCTTCAGTACAGAGAAACATATTAGAATAATTATTCCCTGCAATCGCACAGGAGATTAGGTTTAAAAAGTCTGCACTGCTACTCTAAACGTCCATCCTGATGCCCAGTTCCCATGTCTGAGGAATGTTTCTGTGCGATGTTCTCCTTGTTTATTTGATTTTGTTCATTTTAGTTTTACCCAAGACAATATGATCATGATGACTTGCATATTGTAACTCATGTGACATGTAAACATGTTATTCTGAGAATATGTATTATGACCTTGTTGGGGGAAGAATTACTAAGAAGGCGCCCTCCTATCTTGTTTGGTCTACCTTATTGTGTTTGTATTTAAACTGTGTGTGTTTTTAGAGACCAGACCAGACCAAACCAGACCAGAGACCAAAAATACTCCAGAGACAGAAAAAAATCGATGAACAGACCGTTATTACATATCACTTCCTTTTGTTTACTTCATTTTTTGTGCACACTTAATACATTTCCTGTACTTTTACAACCTGGCTCTTGGCTGGTCTCCTGGTTCTTGATTCTGACTTCTGACAGATTTACATCGTTTGTGTTTCTTGCTGTAGTTTGAAGCAGAATACCGGCGATTTGCGCTACAGAGGAATGGCACCGTCAGCTTCCAGGAGTTCTACCAACTGCTGCAGAAGGTGCACCACATTCCAGGCGTCGATGTGCTACTGGGCTACGCTGATGTCCACGGAGACCTGCTTCCCATCAACAATGATGACAACTTCCACAAAGCGCTGTCTTCTGCCAATCCTCTGCTGAGGATTATCATCCAGAGGAGAGGTAAGGAGCTGTGGGTTGGACTTAGGGAACGCAGGGAATTTTACTACACTCATTTGTGTTTTGTGGCTACTGAGCCTGAGGATAACATTAAAGGTTCTATTACTGTGAGAGATGCATTTAAGTAAATTTATGCCACAGGCATCCATGGCTTGGAGACCAAGAGAGAGCGAGAGATTGATTGTGCTTTCTATGTGGGAGGGATGTCATTCATTATCCTCTCCTCTGTCAATGACAGTGACACTAATCTATCTTGGTTGTCCATGAGCTCACATGTGCAGAAGAGGGTAGATTTTGCTTTAGATAGCACTTTCCTTCATGTGTGTTCTGGAACAGCATGAGCAGCTGTTTGAGAAGATGTGGTGGCTGCCGTGCGATGGGGAGAGCTAGCTAGTGGGTGGAAAATAGTGGGCAAATGACTCAACTGGGAGAAAATGGGGTAAAAATAAAAAAAAAGTACCCCTGACTGTGCTGAAGTAACATTTTGGATGGTGAAAACTGCTGGACAAAGTTTAAACAAGTCACATGTAAGGCTTAGTCTTGGCTAACATGAAGGGTTAGAGAGAGAATGAGATGGTAAGTTGTTCATTTTCTAACTCAGTATATCATTAGCACTCATCACTGGGTCTCATCGTGCTGTTGTAAGCTAGAATGATGATGGTGTTGTTTTGGAGAGCGAGGGGGGATTGGGGATTGCGTTGGATCAGAGGTAGTTTGTGCCAGTCAGACCCATCTCAGCGATAAGTTTGGCTTTGGGCCAGATCAGAGGAATGCTGATAGCTGTGCAGAGGGGATCAAGAACACAGAGTGCTCATCTCTCTCTCTCTCTCTCTCTCTCTCTCTCTCTCTCTCTCTCTCTCTCTCTCTCTCTCTCTCTTTCTTTCACCCCCATTTTTCCATTACTGCTGAGGTCACAGTCAGTGATTCTGATCAAACTGCAATCTGCGGCATTACAGTCCTGAAATCACATTGCTAATGTCCGCCTTCCTCCTCAGTTTAATGTTTCTGTAAAACAATTTAAAACCTCATTTTACCTCCCAATTTAGTCATCACCAGTTCCCACCCACTAGCTAGTTCTCCCCTATCACATGACAGTTTCCTCCAAGACACTTGAAGCCAAGCCAGCCCATCATGCTGTGTCAAAGGGCAGCTGAATACACACAAAGGAAATCTCTAACTGTCCTCTTCTGCACACTTGAGCTTACAGATGCCCACATTTAGCTAATGTTGCTCTGATTGACAGGGAGACACTAATGGTGGGTGGATTATGCTCTTTTGGGCTCCTGGCCATGAATCACTGTGGCACTGTCAGGATTTGAACTTGTGATTGCTCAATGATAGGGCGAAAGCTTTTCTATTGGAGCTGTAAAAAGCTTTGTGAAAGTATAAAAGCACTCAGAGTATACAAGGACTATCCTCTATGATAATGGAATATCTCGTAAACGTTCTCTCCAATAATCTTTATAAACTTTTACTAAAAAAAAAAAAATAAAAAAAAGATTTCATAATTATGCCCCCTGTGACAGTTTCTCATTTATATACTTTACAGAGCTGTAATGCCTCAGTGGCTCAGTTACTGAGATGATGATCTCTTTAGTGACTTTGTGGCTGTTTACTATCAATGAGGGTCTTTTAAGAGAACACGATTCAGTGTGTAGAGCTGAACACAGAGTCTGGCTCTGTCGTCTCAGTCCCCTCATTACATTTCACAGTGTGTTTGACAGACCATGACCAAGAGAGGCTTTGTTATTTCCAGCGCCTTATTAGACTGTGTTTAACTGTGAAGCTGAAGATCAATGTTTTGTGTGTGTGTGTGTGTGTGTGTGTGTGTGTGTGTGTGTGTGTGTGTGTGTGTGTGTGTGTCACTGAGGGACATAGAGCTAGACGGTGTGGGTCCTACTAACTGTTCTGAGTGAAAGGTTATCGCTGCTTCAGCATTATGGCCTGGCTCTCAGCACGACGAAACACACACATACACACACACACACACTCACACACACACACACACACACACACACACACACACACACACACACACACACACACACACACGGATGAACTCAGTACAACCATCTGGATTGTAGCAGTAAATGAAAGGAAGGGTGAAGTACAGCAAGGTGTGGTGCTTTGTTTTGGTCTCAGCTGACTGCAGTTCTGGGTAGGTGAATTTGACTCAGGGGGCAACAGATATACTTAATAGAAAGCTGCATCTCTCAGAGATTACATAAACATTAAATGTGAGATGAAAGAAGTTAAAAAAAAGGTCCATGTTTCTCTGTGATACATACAATATATGTATATTTCACTTCCTGTATGCACAGATAGGTGTAATGTGAGGCATTTTGCTGCTGTATTTTTGGTCCACTTGTCTATTTTGTTAGTTATTCTGACTGATCACCTTTATCCGGTGATGAAACATTTCAGTCCTGATGGAACAGTCAACTAGTCGGTAAATTAGTAAATCGCATGCTATGGTCTTCATAGTCATCACATCTGTACTCAGTAGAAACTGTGCCAAGCCACACTGAAGCTGTTCTGGTGGCCTGTCACCCAATTCCTTACTAAGGCATTTATTTCTCCCTTAGTTTGTCACCTGACTGTATATGAGAGAGAAAGAAGAGAGGGGATATAGGCATATCTGTGTAATCAGATTTAAACATAATTTAACTCGTGAATAGAACTCGTTATGCGTGCTTTGAAGGACAGAGGGTTATTCATTAGCGCCCTTGTTTATTTTAGCACCCAAGGCCCACCTGTTCATGCTGACTCAGAAAAGAACATTTTCAATTCAACCAGTTCTGTGGGTGAAGCGAATAAACATGCAATTAAACACCCCCTCATCACTTGTGTTCTGAGTTGTCTATCACACACACACACACCATAAAAATTTAAATATGCATTGTTTTAGCTAATATTAGCATTTTGAAAGTGGCATGAGTGGTGTGTGTGTGTGTGTGTGTGTGTGTGTGTGTGTGAATGCTGAAATCAAGACACAAAAGTGTATAACCAAAGGAGAATAAGGCAGCTTGGATTAGATCTGTCCATCATGGAATATGGAATAGCAGCTCCTTGTCTTTCTCTTTCTCTCTCTGTGTCTTTCAGTCTGTTAACTGGTTTCAGTCTGAATCTTTTTAATAATAATAATAATAATAATAATAATAATAATAATCCTCCTCCATGAGATAACATTGCACTGTTTTTGCTGCAGTGGACATTTTTACATCTTTTTTTTTGCTACACTAGCACAAGTTCCTATTTAGCATGCTGCTGAGTCAATCTTAATCCTCTGTGCTCTAGTGTGTTGATTTTTTTCGGAGTTAATATGGTGATTATGCATGCACACGCACACAAGGATATATAGCTTCCATTTGATAAATAAGTATTGTAGAATCACACATACACACACCGTACAGTTCAGTTATCATCTTTTCATCCTTGTGGCAAAAGACTAATCACTTGGGTAATGGATTTTTTTCGATCACTACCTGCCACCCCAGGTGATGATGAATGGCAGGACATTACAAGAGTCATCCGTTGTGCTGCATTCTCCGTCACTGAGTGNGTGCAGTGTGTGTGGGTCACTTACAGAAATAGGAACTGTGTGTTGCGCTGGTCTAAGTGGTGATTTACAGGTGTATACAGTAGTAGGTGTTGTCAAAGTGTGGAAGATCACAAAGGAAACATAACAGGAATTGCAGACCAGCCAGACAAGTTCTGAAGAATGTGCTTTTTAAAAAGCACATGTTTATGATGCCAGGAAACGTCAGCCTTTGAATAGAGGTGCAAACTTGATTTACAGGTAATATTAAACTACATTAATGGTTTGGAGCTTGCATTTACGTGTTAATCCCTTTTTCCGTGATTGAATGTCTGATTAGATGTGACTCTCCTGTTATGTAACACTTGTTTCACATCAGGCCTTGTGCTTGTGGTCACTTGGATTACTTATGAGAGCAGCCAGTGGATTAGTTGTGGCTTTCACATCGTCTGGCCCTCGTTTCTGGTCAGTTATTGGAAGCTTAATCTTCAAGCACTTCCATCATTTGTCTATTCATCGAACGGTTTTATACCTATATTCTTGTATTCTCACTTGTCATTTTGGACACAATTTTCTCCCAGACGAATGATTGTAAATATTATTAGTTGAATGACCTGCACTCAGACGTGTATTGAATAACCCCGGTCCTATGTCTGGCTTGCTAATTAGAGATCTAATTCTACATCCAGATTTCGCGACAATGTCTATTGTCATTGAATTGAATATGTCCAGACCAAATAATCACAGTCACATGATACCCTTATAGGATTTTTCTAAAAAATACTTGTCAGCCACCAGCTTTTATCAGCAGTGTATAACAACAAAACTATTAGCAAGAGCCAGCCAGAAAGTGGTACTAACTGACTTACATGATATCATTACCATTCCAGATTACAAGCAGAGTGACACATTACTGATATGATGTGGCGGCTGTACTGTCGGGATCATCAGTAATCCCTGATTATTTATTCCACACCCACTTTCTCTCCCTCCCTCGGTAGGGACATTAGAGATATTTGCCTAAGTGAAACTGAGAGGAGATTGATGGTGCTTTTAGTGTGAGCTCATCCCGCATAGTGGTGAGACAATTGCGGGCGGCGCATAATGGTATTCTCATGGCAGACGGGGAGCAGCGGGGCACAGAGGCATCTACGCCAGAGGCAAATTAAGAGATGTGCTATAAAGTTCTGTTTCTCATATACATGCTAAAATTAGTGTTGTGCTAAATTACAATTGCACTGATCATCCATTGTGGCCAAGCCCAAGGCTAAACTTGTGTCTGTGTCACCCTTATACATTAATGCTATATGAGAAATCATATCACTGCATATTTTTCTGGTGTTAAGGAGCATTTGAGCATAATGCTCACAGGTTCCTAGAATGGGTGTAAGAGACAAAGTGATTCCATCAGTACATTCATAAGGGTAACTATGTGTGTGTGTGTGTGTGTGTGTGTGTGTGTGTGTGTGTGTGTGTGTGTGTGTGTGTGTGTGAAATAGATGATAGTAGCCAATAGTACACAAATGTGATTTTTTTTCGATAACTATACCAGAGAAAGGGGGATTTTTAATTTTTTTTTAACCTAACAGTTTTCTACTATATCTGTAGCATGTGTGGTGTTACCACAGACAAGAAGTTCGACACCGAAATTCACTTCTCATGGAAGTCAGTTGTTAAATTGTTCAATTCTGTCAGTAGTAGTAGAATTTTACAGTACAGGATTATATAATGTACATTTAAAACTACAACAATTAGGCATAGTTTATCTACAGAAATACACGTCACTGGAAATGTATTTGGGTAAGACAGGGAGGCTGCAGATATGTCGTGTGTGTGTGTGTGTGTGTGTGTGTGTGTGTGTGTGTGTGTGTGTGTTTGTGCATGCATTTTGAGGGTATAGCTGAACATCCATAGCAGTATAATTGTATTTCAAGGTTTTTTTTTATTTGATTTTTGATTCATTCAGCACCTTCTTTTTAAACCAGATATTTATTTTACAGTTTTACAGAGCTGCTACAGAGGTGACATTTTAATAAGGTGATTATTTTTTTAATAAGGTGTGGTCATAAATTAATGTATTGAGGCCACAAGTTAAGTTTCTAGAGATTTATTTCATGGCCACAAAGTACTTACCTCATGGCAAATATTGTATTGTTTAATGAGTGAGACACAGAGAAATCAATTGTATTAGACCACTGGGGCATGGAAATGATTGGGGCATGGAAAGATTGCTAATATTACACTTTAGTTCACTACTGGAATGATGCAAAAATCATACTGAAATCAGTGGCTTTGTGACTTGGATATACCACTAGCTCTTACTCTCAAAGCGAATAGTATTTTTAGCCTGTTCCTACCAAATCATTAACTGGAGGCTGTGTAGTAAGTATGATGTTCCCACAACACTATTTGTGGCCATATCTTGTAGCCACAACATAATAATTTGGACATTATAACCACTCTGTCATATTAGAGGCTTCATACAGTTTGGTTTGGTTTCTTATCTTATTAAAACATATCTTATTTTCCTTTTTAATAACTGTAGTTCTTGTGCTAAACCTGAGTGGCTGCTGTGCTTCTAATAGGTTATTATTAGAATCCAGGAAGGTAATGGAGAATAGAATTCAAAATATTCCAACAGCGCATTTGTTCTCTTCCATCCCGCTGCTATTTTGCTCACTGAACTCATTATGCAAATGTTGCATGGAAAAGCAAGACCGAAAATTCAACTTTTTATATAATTCAGTTTTGTTTTCGGGTTACTTGTTATTGTTTTCGTTTTATTACTATTATTTTCACATATGAAAATGTTTTATGTAGTTTTAGGATTGTTGGAGTGATATGGATTCTGTGATCACCAGGATGTTCGTACTTAATGCTTGGTGATTATAGCTATCCACATTCCTGCAGCAGGAAAAGGGTGATATTTGCATGTAGATAAGGGTGATATTTCAGCATGTGGAATCTGTACAGACACAGAAAAAAAGTCTTATTTAGACTACGGGATTTCAGCAGACTTTTAAGCTTGTTGTCACACTGTACGAGATGATCTCATACAGTACAGTGTGACAAGTAGTAATCTTCAATTCTATAACAGACTGTGCTGTTCGTGACATATTATACAGTGAAGATGCTCTAATGATAGATCTGTGATACAAGACAGTTCTGCTTGCATCATCAGTCAGTGCGATCTGGACTCTTGCAGAAAATTGGGTCGCATAAACAGAAGCCAAGCGCTTGGTGTGATAGTAGCAGTGTTATGCCTAGAGAAAACACATTTTAAAAGGTGAAGAAGAGGAGTTCATGGCTAGGTAAAGAGGACAACACGGAATACCAAAGTGAGCTTGTAGACTGCTAATTAATGTGAGCAAGTCCATATTTTAAGTGATCGCTTGCACAAAGATATACATTTCACTTCGAGTTTCACACCATTCTATGCTGTCCTCCAACTGATGGCTCTTACATAGAGAGTCATAGCAGCGACGGTGAGCTTTTTTTTTTTAAAAAACACAACTTCATTGTCGGCTGTTTGCTTACATCACATTATGGGTCTTTACACCACCAATCTCTACTCGCAAACAAAGAATTGGTTTACGACGTGCGATCTTTGTCTGTGACAGAAAAATCAGG
>CM074950.1:13462700-13487009 GCA_037577455.1 Pangasius macronema | reverse complement strand
TTACACCACCAATCTCTACTCGCAAACAAAGAATTGGTTTACGACGTGCGATCTTTGTCTGTGACAGAAAAATCAGGCTGAAAATCATACCGTGTTAAACTAGATTAACCGCAGTATTGCAGGGAAGGTTAAAGGGACATGGGGATCATCAAGTAGACGCTGTGGCACGCTGCTAAAAATGACACAAAACAGATAGGAAGGGAGAAAGTACAGGAAAGGAGAAAAAGAAACATTTCGACCAGAAAGGTGTGGAATGAGAGAGAAAGCGTGGTACAGCACAGCATCTGTTGTGCAGGTGTATGTTCTTGGCTAGCTCAGTCTCCCTCTCTCTCTCTCTCTCTCTCTCTCTCTCTCTCTCTCCCCCTCTCTCTCTCTTCTGTATTCGTGCCATGTCAGATGATCAGACGGAGCACCTGGCACATGAGAGCGTAGACTGCATGTTCCACAGCTCTGCTACTCGGCAGCCTCCATTTTTCTCTCAGCTAACCTGATATCTTAGTGATGGAATACGTTTGCTCCTCGTCCACGTTTGCCAATATATCTGTGTCCTCAGACGCCTCTCCTACTTGCTGTAAGAAGCTCCATGCTTGCAGGCTAAAAGCCACTGAACTCCCAAAGCAATAAGCTAGCCAGTCAGTGAGCAGAAAGGGCATGTAAGGGTATGTAAGCCCGCCTGCTGTACAGGTGCATGTATCTGAGCGTGGACTGCCATGACAACCATGCAAATACAAACCGCTGTTTAGATAAAAGCATGAGAGGGTAGCATGAAAAAACGATGATATGAAAGAGAAAGAGTGAAACAGATGAGAGGAGGCTTGGAGCCTGGGTTCCTGCCATTACCGTTTTGAAACCTCTCCTGGATAAACTGGTTCAGGCTAATTTTAGATTGGATTTTAGACCGCAAGGCCTGCGCACACATCACTCCTCAGTGTGTCGCACATTTTTCATCAGATTCCAGGCTTTTTCCGAACGAGGTCTGGGAAATCTTTAGGGAAATAAGGAAGCTGGTGTGATTATGCCCAGCTCTCTGCAGTTGAGTTTCCAGTTTCTGTCCATTTCTTCCCTCCTTCCTCTTCATACCTAAATCTGGAATACAGCGTAGGCAGTGAATGTGTGAGGACAGTGCAGTGGACGAATAGTGGAAATAGGCATGCTGTTTCACAATGTCAGGGTGTGGACTTCACTGTATGCTGAAAATGAGAAGAATGCTTGCTCTGCTTGGCAGCTGTCCATGTGTGGATTAAGAGGAGAATTCATACTCTATACATTTACCTGCTGGGAGCTGTTTCTGGATCAGTCACGATGCTCTCTTTACACGACGACAAGTGTGCATTCATGGTCATAGGGATATTCAGTCCAAGATCAGGACTGCCACTATGGGCTATAAATCAATGCCATTGTGATCCGTACTGGAACTCTGCTCTGAATGGTTGCGTCAGGACAAAAAAGAATGAGAAGTAGGAAAGGAGAAACTCAGCTTTACCTGTTTAACCTCAGTGGAGGAAGAAGACCTGTCACAGAGGAAGTTGGTTTCATTTGTTCATGTGCATTATATTGTTTGTGCTTACCTGTGCTCTTTGAAACAGTAGAATATCAACAGAGGCTGTGTCTTATGAAGTAGGAAGTACTGACCTAAAATAGTGTGTAATGAAGGTTCAGGCATCATCTAGATCTTTACTAATATAAAGCAGAAATATACAAGGTTAAGGTGATTATCAGGAGGGAGGGTGTTGTTGCACATGTCTCAATTCCAGGTCCTCAGAACTGGCCCTCATTAGCCTGTGATAATCCCAAACAAAGCCTTACTTGTCCATTCCCCACAGACTTGTTTATAGATACACACACACACACACACACACACACACACACACACACACACACACACACACACACACACACTGTTGGCCTGCATCTTATCTGGTCATCTTTAATTAACTTATGCAAAGCCAAATGTGTATTTTTGTGACACACGACGACTATAAACTTGTAAAGAGAATGTATACTCTGAACCCTCCCTGCCCCACTCTCCCCCTACGGAATCAGGCCATATGGCCAAGCATCAGTCTCCAGATGGCCGTAACACAGAGTGAGGTCATGCACTCAGGACCAGACACGTGACACGAGTGTATGCGTGTGTGTGCCTGGCATACTGTAAACTGCCACACCCCGACAAAGATGGTAACCTACAGCAGAGCAATTTCTAAGAAAGGAGTATGGGCAACAGGTCATTAATGTAATTGCTGTATGGCGTAACAGAAAACTGAGATTATATAGCTGTTACTTCCTTCTGCTAAAATAGTTCGAATCATTTCAGTTGAGTTTGATAAAAATGTTCATCCATCCATCCATCCTTCCATCCATCCATCCATTTTCCATACTGCTTATCCTACACAGGGTCGCAGGGAAGCCTGGGACCTATCCCAGAGAACTCAGGGCACAAGGTCCCCCTGTGGGACCTGTCCCTCGGTTGGGTAGCGTCCCGTGTTCTTACAAGTATATTCTGGATTTACTAGATATACAGTGGTGGCCTGGGAAACCCCATCATTTGTTGGATGTAGGATTTTTCTGCCTATATACATTTTTATTTACTTTCTTTTAATATGCTTTCTAAACTGTCCTCCTGCATGTTGTTTAAGGAGCCAGTTAAACAAAACCCTGCTAACTACATGTGATTTATTTACACAGTGAATAAATGTCATACTTTGATCAAGTTGTTGGACAGCCAGCCAGTGTGATAGCAAGTCAAGTCAAGTCAAGTGGAGTTTAATGACATTTCAACCATATACAGCCAGTTAGTACATAGTGAAACGAAACCAAGGTGCTACATAAGACAAACACAGAACAACAGAACTACAAGGGACTACGTAAATGTATACATAAAGTGCAAACATGTACAGACAGCACAAGACAGTACAATGACTACTGGGATAGACAATGGGCAACACTGTTCATAGCAAAATGAACATGAACCTAATCAATTCAATTTGTAATCCAATCCCGAATGTCCGCAATGCTCCTGCACCGCCACATTGTCATCAAAACAAAGAAGAGCACTTATACTCTCTGTATGGATGACAGCGGACAAAGTTTTAAAAATGTTTGAATAACCTAATAAAAATATGGGAAATTAAGCCAAAAGGACAGATTATTCTGGAACTGATGGAAGCTGCCACATATTTGTTGTCAGATGTGTTTCCTCTTAAAAAAAAACCTAATATCTGACACACAGTGAGCTTGACAACATACATGAACACTTTTATGTGTGGGCCCCTGGATCATAAATGTAATGTGATTCATGGCTAGAAGCAGCAAGACAGACAGACATAGTGTTATCAGAAACGGCTTACCAGCGGCATCGGATGTCTCTATTATAGCCGGCACTAACAGCAGGTCGGTGGAAGCAATCCAGCTGATCTCCAGGATCACACGTTACCGTCCCTGTAATTATTAATGTGCTTGATACTGGTCTCCAGGATCACATCGGTTGGACAGGGAATACAAGCCAAGACCAGGTGCTGTTCAAAAAGAAGGCAGCATTATAGGATTAATAGTGATTAATAATTGTTAATCATCTGTTATTAATGACATGGTTGGCCCATAGACGAGTCTCTCATATGTGTTGGATAGTCCCATTGCTTATAAATATCCCATTACAGACAAAATGGCATTCAGTATGGCAGTATCAATGTAATGCAGAAGATAAAATAAACTAGCAGAGATGTATGAAGGGTATATTTCATTAGCGAATTAAGCTAATATCATTTGATTATAGTTGGAAGAATGCAGCACATTACAGAGACACTGACCAGATATAGTTTGTCTTCGAACAGTTCCTATCGGACGCAAGGAAGGGCGTTGTGTATGACAGTCCAAATTAATTTTTCCTTTGATGATGTCTAATGTAATCATACATACACAGCATCCTGATTTTCTGACTATAGAGGCTGACCTCTAGGTCATGATTGGATAATGTCATTCCAGTCCGATCTAGACTCTTGTTCTTCAGGTGAAGTTCAAAGCAAAACAGCAATGGATGAGTACTACTAATTATTAATTGTGTCTCGTGTCTCATTTATCGTTCATATGATACACATTATAATCTGTCTAGAACTATCCAATAGTGCAAATTCAGTTAATATCATGATTGCAATGGCAACTTAATGCTAATGAGAACCTGAAATGAGGTGGCATAACTACGGTGATGTGACAGGTAGTGTTGGTTCTGAGCTCAGTTACTGTCTGTGCGACAACTAGCGTATAAATCTTTAGAACTAGCATGTGATTTTCAGCGGTGTCCAAGATTTATTTTATAATAAAATGGACCATTTCCTACAAATTTGAGTTTTTTAATTCGAGTCTTAAAAGTGTAACCAGATAATAGTGAAGACAATTCTCAAATACCCAAAGCTTCAACTTTCATGCTAATGTCACCATCAGTGCCATTGTGCTTGTTGATCACTAACTAGCTATGTATTTATATTAATATTTATTTAACATCATTGTAACCATGCTGGGAATGCCCCCCAGTGTTGCCAGAGCCGCTAATTTCTCACAGGAATAAAAAATAAAATAAAAATACAGCACCAACATACAAATTAGCACCAGAATCACAAAGCACACCACAAATATTTCACTATAAACATATTTGATCTGTTCCAGGGTGCAGGTTTCCTTTAAGTAGCAGAATGTTATGACGTGGGGGATTTCATTATCATCAGTAGACTATGAGCATGTGGTTGCTAAGACGCAAGCAGAAAGGAAAACATCATTTATTTATAGTTGGAGTTATTTAGCACACACTACATACTGTGAAAATCGAATTTCAGTGACATTAGACATGGACCATGTAGATGTTGAGCCTCAAACAATAGGCATCATATATAAGCGTCATGCTCTGTGTTTGTGGGATAAGCTCCAGATCCTCCACCTCCCTGACCAGGATAGAGCTGTTAATCAAGACGTATGAATGAATCAATGAATATAAGCAAGAACAAAGTGTGTTATACTTTTTCCTGAGATGATTGCTAATTTAATCATACTTACATATTAATGTGCATTTTCTTCATTGCTTTGGCTAACACTGGATCATTGCAGCAAAACGGCTGTCCAAATTTTCTCCCATTTAATCCGTCGGCCTTTTGGTCACTGTGATATATGACTCTGCGATAACTTTCCAATGTGACATATAGCTTCTGAGTCAATAAAGCTCACCTGCTTGCCGTAACACTTATGAGGTGTTAACATTCATCAATACCTTACACTAGCATAACATAGTGGAACCCCTAAGTCAATACGGTACTATATCTACAATAATATACCCAACCCATTCACTGGATACCCAAATTCAAGTCTGATTTTAGAATTGCTTTCTTTCAGTAGCAAGCTTGATTGCTATGAACAAGGCATTCAGGACCAGAATAGGCCTTATGTTTTGAAGACGGAAGTATAGTGGTTTGTATAAAGTAATCGTACCCGAAAGACAAGCTAAAATAAGGGTTTTACGGTCTCACAGCCAGAGAAAGGAGAGGAAGTCAGGAAAGCCTTTCTATAACTTTCTAATCCTGAGAGCACTGTTCAAAAAGCTCTGCACTGTCTGTGCCCTCGGGTTTCACATGACTACCATTCATTGCTTATATTGCTCTTTTTTTTCTCTCTCAATTTTTGGCATTATGGATGATCTTTGATATTGATAATTTTACAGTTCTGTCACTGACCCAGTTTTGTTTTCTTATTGCTTTAACAATTCAGATTCATCTGCCCTAAGCAACCTTGCAATCTTGTTTTAAGACTTGTAGCTTTCATGTCTTCAGCCAGAGTGCTTGTTATTAACTGAACTGGTCGTCTATACAGTTATTTATACAGAGAGTTTTGTGAGATTTTACAGACACAATGAGAAATAAGAAGCTTGTCTGTGTCTGTTCTGGGGTATTGCAAGTTCTCTGGCACTCTAGACAGGAGTAATTTCATAAAAGGCCCAGTAATAATGTTAGATATGGTGATTCAGAATGGGCGTCTGAATGATTTGGAGGCAGTTTGTGAATTGAAGCTAACATCCTGACCTCTTCTGAATGACTTACCGCCTGCTCGTATCCTCTCTGATAGTATTAGGTTGCTGGAGTGGTGGGTTTCTTGATTTGTAATGCCTTTTTATGATTATGAGGTCCAGATGAAGTGATTGATGAGAGCAGCAGAGGAGATGTGGAGACTATCTGGCTCATTAAGGACACCAGTAAAGGCAGACTGATTGTGTGTGTGTGTGTGTGTGTGTGTGTGTGTGTGTGTGTGTGTGTGTGTGTCTTCTGCAGCTTTTATTCTGTGCCAGGGGTTCTCACAATTTTTATTGCCAGGACCCATTATTGACATTTCATTTATGACACGTCTCCCACAGACATCTTAATAAAATACTTGCAATAAATTTTATACATGTCATTTTGTTTTGCTATTTATTAGAGCCATAGAGCTTTATATACCTGAACATTTCTCCAACAGAGCTCAATAGGTCCAAGCTGACAGTATTTGTAGGTCAACTTGTTTTTGAGTTATTGAGGTTTTGATTAAATCATTTCACCAGTTAAAAAAAAAAAAAAAAAGTGAGCTCTCAGTGCTGGTTCCTAGCCGGAAAAATTGGGGAGGGTCGCGTCAAGAAGGGCATCCGGCGTAAAAACTGTGCCAAATCAAATTTGTGGACCAATGATCCGCTGTGGCAACCCCTAACGGGAGCAGCCGAAAGGGCGTTTAACTAAAGTGAAAAAAAAAATCTGATTCCCTGTCTATTCTTCACAGACCCCAGGGGGACCTGATCTTTCAGTGGTACATCACATCACTACCTCAATTAGCATATTGTTTACAAAAGACAGTGCAATAAAACCCACAATCGCACACTAATCTCACCTTATACACCATCAGTAATGCACAAAAGAGCTTTTATTCTGCATTCGCCTCTTGGAGCTCATGCAGAGTTGGGTGACGCATGGACTCCCTACAGTCCCCTAAGGCAGCTTACCTCCCCACTATGTGACCCCCCTGTCTGGCCGGACGAGACCCCCTCCTTCCCTCCCTCCATTCCTGTGCAGCTTTAATAACACACACTGCTCTCCTCTCTGCGGGAGTCCACACTCCCATTCTAATGGAGGGAGACAGGCAGCCCAAGGCCCTTGTTATGTGCAGAGCATACAATATAAGTACAGGCTAACAAGTCACACTAATACACAGCAGTCTAGCAGACATATATGCTCCTGAAGCCCGAACCATGTGTTTGTATATTTAAAGTTCTTTTTAATATTTGTAATAAGTAGCACTTACTAACTGTGGAAACTGAGCAATGTCTTTAATTAGGAATTATACCGAGCTGAAGTGTGGGCAGACTGACTGTGGGGAAAAATGCATCCATGTATGAGGACATCAGAAATGTAATATCCTTATAGAGGATGTTTGTACGTGTTGCATTCATTCATTTTTTTCATTTCAAAGTGGGAAAAAAACATTCCACATTTTCATTTAGAATTGAAACAGAAATGAAGGAGTGCACCAGTTCCAATTTCCAGTGTCAGTGTATATGGATATATCCCATATGCATGTTCACATTCAGACTCAGACTCCCTGATGTCCCTGCTGCAATCGATGCATCACCCTGGGTATATATTGATCAATATGCTTCCCTTGTGTGGGGACATATGTTGCTTCTCATTAAAGCAAGGGTCGCAAAGGTCAGACTGTGACTCAGTCGGTCTGTCCATTACTTTAATTCATACTTACCAGATTACATGTGAAGAGCACTGTGCTAATGAATTAGATGTGTAATAACCTAGGCCCGTCCATGGTTTGTGGTCTGACAGCTTAAGTAATCTTAATACCCATGTGAGGTTTAAAAGGAGGCAGTCTTTGTCCAGTGTGGAATATGATTATGCTGATTAGTTGAAAATAGTGCTGAGCTGTTTCAAAGACTCATTTGTTGGATTAAGGGTCCTATAGGGTTGTGCACATGACTGAACAAAGTCTTTGTGTACATGTTAATATATTCATAGAGACAAATAGGAAAGCAGCCATTTGAACCTGATTTATATTTAGAGGATATCTTCAAATACATACAATTAACATTTCTTCTAGACAGGAATATTTTGGTAACACCAGAAAGATTAAATGCCAATTCAGGCAGTATTGATTAATTCTTTATATGTTCTGCTGTTCTGTTATTAAACCACCATGCTGAAAATAAACACAAATCTACACACATAGCCAACTGACTCAGTCACCCTTCTGAGTGAAGGTGTAAATGACTTCCTGTTTTTCTTCTCCAGTGGGTTGTATTAATCATAGAAGACTTTTTTTTTGTCTCCTCCAAGGATTCGGATACAAAATGTTGCCACAGCACAAAATTAACCAAAATTATTCTCTTAAACTAATCACTTTACTCTAGAATGATGCTTCCATATGTCTAATACCACAGTCTTATTGGCCTGGGATTTAGACAACTCTAAATCACATTGACCACGGTTTTTAATTAGATATACCAGTGATTGAGACAGATTTATTGTGATGGCTTTTTTTTCCATCCATCCAATCATCCATCCATCCATGCATCCATCTATCTATCCATCCATCCTTGCCATTATCATGATGTATTGTGTTCTTTTGCCCTGGTTGCTTCCCTTAACCTTAGGTAACACTAGCATTGCTGTTTGTAGCAGACATTTGCTGAGGAAAAAAACTGAATATAATACTTTTTTGCTTAGTCACGATGAACAGATAAAAAGATTTCTCCATATACACATGTAGCCTAAAGTAATTGTACCAGTTGGTGCAAATGCAGCATCTTAGAATGAACCCCTTCTGTGCCTGACTCACACTGAGGCTTGGAGGAAAGTAATATTTTCTTTTCATCAGCATAACCAATTTCTCTCTCTTCTTGACCCACAGATGTGGACGAGCCTGTGGTCTTTGGCACGAACTCTCTGCAGAGGAGAAAAAAAGGCCTAGCAGGTCTGCGTGTCACCCAGCAGAAGAGCAAATCAGGTCTGTTGATCAGCCTCCCGCAGGACTTCCGCCAGATCTCTTCTATCATCGATGTGGACATCCTTCCCGAGACACACCGCCGTGTGCGCCTACACAAGCATGGCACTCACAAACCTCTGGGCTTCTATATTCGTGATGGTGTGAGCGTTCGTGTCACACCACAGGGTGTCGAGAAAGTGCCTGGTGTCTTCATCTCACGTCTGGTTAAAGGCGGCCTGGCCGAGAGCACAGGATTGCTCGGGGTCAACGATGAGATACTGGAAGTTAACGGCATTGACGTGGCTGGCAAGTCACTGGACCAGGTTACAGACATGATGGTGGCCAACAGCCACAATCTGATTGTGACGGTCAAGCCAGCCAATCAGCGCAACAACGTGATACACAGATCGAGCAAAACCTCGGCTGGCAACAACTCTGCTGGCTCAGGAGGATCCGTGCTTTCCCAGGACTCCATTCCTAGTCCTGCCTCTCAAACCATTAGCCAATACAGTAACAGCAACAGTGTGATGGAAGGGGACAGCGATGAAGATGAAACCGACCTCATTATTGAGAGTGATAACCTGCCTGCCTATACGTCACATCATCTGACCAATGGAAATGGCATTGTTTCTTATGGGCAGAGGCCTATCCCCCAGAGCGTCTCATTGCCTAGTACCAGCTCTATGAGCTCGCACAACAGCAGTCCCAATAAGACAAGCAGCAGCCAAGAAAGCATGAGAGAGGACGGCAACTTCATCACATTGTGAAACACCTCAAAAATAATATTTCTTATCATATCATATGGAACATCCTCATACAAAGTTTTTATGCACAACTAGAACAAAATGAAGGCTAAATGTTTTATGGTACTGTACCTAATGTCACAAAACATCATGATGATGTTGATCTCCCTAAGAACTCGCCCTCCCAGTTGAAGGGGGGGACGTGATGAGGGGAAAATGCAGCCTGGACCGTCTCCAGAGAAAATGTCTGCACATCACCTCATGGAAGTGCCTTATGGACTTATGGTCTCATTTTTATCTAATAACTGAAAAAAAGATCATTCATATCATATTGAGTACATACATTATGCCACAACTGATGAAGGAGCAGAAACTAGCACACAAACACACACTCTCTTCATGGTGGTGTTGACACCTTGATGCCTAGTCCGATCTCCACCTGCACTATAGTAGTGGTGGAGTCTGTGTTCTCCACCACATGTACTCTGCAGAGACACTGGAATGTTTATCAGATGCTTCCTGCATGTCAAAATGGCATAGTAGCATTGGTAAGAATGATGAAGAATTTAATAATGCACAAGTAATAGAGCTGTCCTGATCCATGATGTATGTGTTATGCATCTCTGATTTCTGTGATTTGGGCTCCAGGAAATTCTGTTAGGACACACCATGTCATCTTTATAGTATCACTGACTAAACATTCTAGCTGTGGCTTTTGTATTTGCTTCTACTTTAGAGTAACTAGCTATCTGCCTTTCACCATACAATCTCTTCTAAAACTTGCCTTTGTTGGTGTAATGTTGGATGAATTTTGCTGCTAGACGTAATTCAGCCTTATAAATCTGTCCTATGTTTTAAATTTCATAGCTAAGTACACACCAAATGTTGCCTACTGGCTAATGAATTGCAGCAAAAAGGAAGAGGAACAATACAATAATCTACAATCTATAATCTTACATGAGGAAATGGCAAATCCAGTCCTAATGACATTTGAAAGCCAAGTTCCCTCTCTATCAGCTCATGCTATCAGATTCCATTCATTCACTCTGTCAGTTCTCACATAGCTCTCACTGAACTACGTTTCTGTTTATATGCACTAAAATTCAGGATTTGTCTAGTTTCATTTCTCTCAAAATGCACAAAGTGTTTCAGAAGGTATTAGATACTGTCTCTCAGTCTGTCTCCCCAGACCTGTCTCACCTCAAGCTGCTTAAAGTGTTACGATCCCAGGGATAGCTGCTTGGCCCTAGAGTCGGGTAGCCTCTCTGCTTTTGAAGCTGGCTGCCTACATTCGCCCGCCTGGGGTTGTTATCCACTCTCCCTAGAAATATATCAATAATAGATGTTTTACTCGCACTGAGATGTGGCTCAGAGAGAGAGGGGGCCTTGACCTCTAGTGGACCCAGCTGTCTGCGTGCTGTCTGATGTGCTCTGTGTTTTTAAAAAAAAAAAAAAAAAAAAGAAGGAAATTCCTTTCATGTTTGTAAAGGCTAAAATTCAGCCTGACTGGGGAGCTGGTTCGTACATTCCGCTCCTGATATGTTTGTGTGTGTGTGTAAAGTGAAAGAAACTCATTTCCAAATCACAAATAGGATACTGACAGTGGAGGAGAATGGAGGAGGAACTCAACAAAATGGAGCTGGAACAAAACTTTTTTTGATGTTTCACCAACCTTCTGTGTTTTTAAAATAATTTTTTCGAAAAAGTAGAAGAAACGTGGCCAGCAAAAACACATAGTATGCCAAAGTGTTTAGAAACCTGTGGATAGGTGTGTTCCTGGCAGGTGTCGTTTCATCACTGGAGCCATCTTTATTTCCACCTCATCATATTTATTTCCACTCTGTCATATTAAAGTAGATTTAGTCAGGTCTTCAAGCTGAGAAAGGCAGCAGAACTGGGTTTATTTTGACATACCCAGACACAACGTCTAACACCTCTGACTCACTGGGACAGCTGGAGTGAACATGAAATAAAAGATGGACACAATCGTAGTCAAAGGGCATTTAAAAGGGATTGGACAGCTGGAAGGGTATTTTGGGGAGGTGGAGATTTGTCATCCTAGTGTGATTAGGTTACTTAAGAGGATATATTTTTAGGAGGAATTGTTCCAAATGCACTGGTTATTATTTCTGAAGGGCAGTATGAAAAGATATTCACATATTTCTCTCTCTCTCTCTCTGGCTAATCAGTATCTAAAGATATGAATGGCACACAAATTGGACTAACAGCCACCGTAATAAAACATACCATGAACCTAATTTTTTTTATGTATGTAAATGTATATGTATATATATACAATGAGAAAATGGACAATTTTGTAAACTGGGAGTCCTTTTTATTAAAAGAGCAGTATATATACAGTATATGTGTAAAATATGGAAAGTATTTTTCTTATTCTTGTACTTTTGTATGTATATTGGAATCCAGGAGAAGACGTTTCTATTTCTTTTGCGTGTGAGAAAGCAAACGGAAAGCTGAAGAAATCTATGATTTTATAATCAGATGGGTGGAGGTGTATCATACTGTGAATGCAAATATGCGAATTTTAAATTGTTCTATGGAAATAAAAGTATTCAAAACAATGTATATTTACTGTCTTCTTTAGGTTTTTTTTAGATGCCTGTTTAAATTAACCTACTTAGTTTAAGTCACAATTTCCAAGATTTGTCTACAAATTCTCATTCGACAAAGCTATAAAAAGCATTTTCACTCTAAAACCCAAAAGTGGCGCTCTTCCAGCTCCCCCAGCACACTCATAAAACAGGAATATTAAACCAAATGAAGCAGAATATCCAGAAATATCCAGTTCAGAGCGATTCATTACCCAACACTTAAGACTACTTTTCATCAGCTACATGATCCATTGCATTATTCATCATGAAGTGTTCCTATCAGAAGCACTTGACATGAACAAATTTTCCCAGAATCTGTTTTGAAAACACTTTTTTCCATGTAGTAATGTTTTAATATACAATATTATGATATCCAGGACCCTGATAATAAAAAAGCAGGTAGCTATAGTGTTATGGAAACTGAATATTAACACACGCCTAATCATATGTGGGAAGAACTGAGGAAGAGCCTTTTTCACACCTTGCCTTCAGCCTCTCATTGACTCCAAACTGTTCAATCAGAATACAGTTCTTCATTTTGTTGATAAAATTAGGAGTAGCTATTAAGATCTTGCTACATAAAACCTAAATCGAAGCAAATCAAATGTTATATTTTTGAATTACACCAAAATGGCTGATGTTCTGAAAATAAAAACCGGATTCAGTTCCTTATGGACAGCTTTTGGTGATAGCTCATCGAACAAACTTACTTAAACTAATAAAGTACTGTAATGGCCTTAATATGGCGGCCATGGTCTCCAAGGGAAAATAGAGAAGGGAAGTCGACAAAGGTGTACAAACCCTGATTTGAGGCGTGGATTTCTACACGACCTTTCCATTTTAATAAGAAACACTATGGCCCCCTCTACTGTTAATCTGTGGAAGAAGACAAATTCCTGTAGCATTAGTATTATACCCTGGATATGTTCATTTTACATTTTATTTATCTATTTATATATGAACTACTTTTTAAAAGAATAGTATTTCTCTCAAAATGTGTGCCAAATTATTGACATCCCTAATAAACATGTCAAATAAAAGTCCCCAGGAATGCTGTTGTTGCTATACCTGGTTTCCCTGAAGTATAAATATAAGGTTGCACACAGGGAAAATCTCTTTGTCATCGATTACCATGGGAGGAACCAAAGAACTTTACACATAAAAGAGAGGTTGTTTTCTAATTGTTTATCTGGTAATGGATATAAAATACATAAGCAGATAAAAATACTATTAACCCCGTAGAACCCAGACATAGAAATATTTGTCGAAAAAAATCATCTGTGCTAAATTTTAGTTAACAGGGATGCATAAGAACAAAATTAGTCAATATTTTTGGTAAACAGNTTGCATATTTGCAACAGAGGGTGCTACGGGGTTAAGCACAAGCAACAGGTTCAAAATTGCCAGAAATTGGTCCAGTGAGTACACTGTCCCCCTGCACAGTCAGGGGGATGGCGAAAAAGGGAAAAGATCACAATTTTGGAATTACACAGTTTAGTTGATTCATGCTGTTATCAACTGTTAAATGCCACATTCATAATAAGCTGTTTGGAAGCGTAGCAAGAAAGAAGCCCTTCCTGAGATCATCTCACAAAATATACAGCACCTGAATTTCACCATGTGTCATTAGAGCTACAATTGGCATTGTGTGTTTAGGTCATGTGAAACCAAAATCTTTTTTTTTTTGGCAATGCACACCATCAGCATGTTTGGTGACAAAAAGGAACTAGATATAAGGAAAAGCACCTGATGCCCACTGTAAGTGGAAGTGAAAGTGACTTTGTGCCCAAGTATGGTGACCCATACTCGGAATTTGTGCTCTGCACACACACAGTAGTGAACACACACACCCGGAGCAGTGGGCGGCCATTTTAGCTGTGGCGCCCGGGGAGCAGTTGGGGGATTGGTGCCTTGCTCAAGGGTCTCACCTCAGTCATGGTATTGAGGGTGGCAGAGAGCGCTGGTCATTCACTCCCCCCACCTACAATCCCTGCCGGACCTGAGACTCGAACCCACGACCTTTGGGTTCACCTTCAGGTTACAAGTCCGAATCTCAAACCATTAGGCCACAACTGACCCCGTGGAAATGCTGTGGATCAGTGATGCTTTGCAGCTGGTGGTTCAGGGGCTCTATTATTCACCAATTGATGGTATCACAAATTCTTCCAAGCACCAATATATTTCAGTCAAAAGCCTGCTTGCCAGGAAGTTCAAGGCAATAGAAAGCACAACAAGATGAGTTAAACATCTCTAGATTTGAAACGTAGTTATAAGCTGTGGTCTGAATTGAAGAGGAAAGTGCACATGCACAAAACCTAATACAAAGGAGCCTAAACAAGTACCAGAGTGGACCAGGAAACATCAACAAGGTCTCCAACCTTGTTAAACATTACAGGAAGAGACTCAATGCAGTTATTCTCTCCAGGGCAGAGGTCACAAAAGATTAATTGTAAGGGTGTCAAAAAACTCGCAATTGGTCTGTTTGGGAAATGAAACTGTCAGCTTTTATTGGTGAGCTGATGGGAGTTCTGTCTCTCTTCAGTGAATGTAAGCAGGCTTTGGTTGCAGTATACCTAAATTTATATATCTGGCTATGCTATTAATCTCCAGGCTCTGTGGTACCCCAGTCGTAGTGGTCAGTCATTTGGCCTGTCGCTTCAGGAAGCTCTTCCTCTTACACTATAATTTAGATGCATTGGTCTGGACAGCACATGCATGTGATTTTGGAAGGCATGGATTTGAAAGGGAGAACAAGGGGAAGAGCTTGTTTTGATTCATATACTCTTTTCTTTTGACTACACTTCGTTTTCACAAGTTGTTATTGGGAACCATTGCCCAAAACCATATGGTCAGGAATGAACAAAAACATTCAAAACAACTTGCCCCAAAAAACACCTGATAAACTGATGTTCTCCTCATCCTTCTCCATTATGCATTTGCTCTTTTGCCCAATACACAAAAATAGACATTTAGGTCTAAGAGTATGGCTTCATTAGCTGTCGCACAGCTCAAATAGCTAGAAATAAGACATGCAAAATAACACAAGAGACAACTATCATATGCTCATGGATGTGTATTTTAATAAAAATAATTCTGTCAAAATTAAATGAGTACAATATTTCTTTAACATGTTGCCAGTACATATGTATGTTTTTTTTCTTTTCAGCTATTGTTTTCCTTTTTTATTTTCATTTTTTAAATGCATTTAAAGGTTCATGCTAAGTAGAGGCTAATTCATTTCACAATGGCTAAAACCAAAACTCAAATAAAATTGAAATAATAACAGAAGTAAATTGTGCACAGCTTGTTGTATTCAGCTTAGTTCTATTTGTCCTGCTCCTTTGTCACCTGAGGCAGAGATGCCACTACACGAATAAGCAAAGAGGGACAAATTTTTCCTAGGCGGATATCAGCGCAATTCTTTCCTTCATTTGTATATAGTAGGTCCCTGAACAAGGTTCAGCTCTATGTTCAACCATTTTAAAATGGGTGGATAACCAAATGAGCTCCTGAAGTTTTTTTTTTGCCATAAAAAAACACCCCTAAAACACAGGCTTTACTATGTACAGATCAGTAAAAGTAGGAGCTCTTGGATCTAGCTCTGTTACACATGATGCCTCCATGCAACACCACTCAGCATCTTCATCAATTCATGTACCAGAATAAGAAAAGAGAACTCGCATGTTGAATTAACACACTATTGGAAAGTGCACAAAGTATGATCTAAAGGAGTAGCCTTAAACACACCAAAAACTTGTGGATAGAATGGTATACTCTTTTTGTGAACCACAGTTTGGCTTTTAGCTCATGTTTTTTCTTCAACCAGGTGTACTCTAGACCAATGTTTCTCACTCTTGGTCTTGGAGTACCACATGCTCATGTGGATATTTTCCCTGCTCACAACTCGCCTGCTTCAACTCATCACCTGATTAACAAGCCTCAACTAGGTTGAACTGGGCGAGTTATTAAAATTTGCAGGCCTGGGGTACTCCATGACCACCACTGAGAAACATGGCTCTGGACCACTCTTGAAAAGTTCAGAACCCTCGGAACTACTCTGTGAAAAGATCAACCAAATGCCGCTATTGCACAGGCTGTGTAGTCTCTACTACTGCTTCCTGTGATGTGAACAGGGTTGTTTGCAATCTGAGAGAGGTATAACTGAGAATACAATGCAATATGTTCAAAAACAACAGAACATATAGGTGTAAAATAAAGGATGTAACAATCGTATGGTGACCAGCAGTGAAAAGGAATTAATGCTAAGGAAATGACTGGTTCTGGGGAAGAAACTGGGTTTGTCTATGGTCAGAGGCCAAGAGAAATATTAAAAGAAGTGAGTACCATAGAACAAAAATAATGTATTTGTGTGCCATTTTGTATATCTTGACCCAAACAAGAGAAAGGAGACCACTTTGGTCACGTCCTGCAGTGACTGAGTCCGTGTTGTGTGTAGTGATAATGTCACAGTGTGTGATGGCACAACAGCGAGACAGAATGGACTGAGGAGTGAATTAATGAACAAAGTGTGAATTAATGAACAAAGCCTGTGATGAAGAAAAGAACGAAAGAGGTAAGAACCACCATAATCCCAAACCCCTCATTAATTTTATGGATCTTCCATTCTATAATAGCTGATGTACAGTGTCTCCAACAGTTGCCTTAATCAGTCTAATACCTACAACTACACAATCAGTAGAGATGGTGTCAGTAATTTGAGGAAACCCCTCATCATAAACACTATCCTAGCAGATACAAAATGTAGGAATTAGTGGAACAAATTATTCAGTTTCCAAGCTGCAGTCAAAGTTAATGAAATTACTAATCTTGGTTCTCTTTGACAAAAACTTCATATTTTTATTCATTGCAGCCACACACACAGACACCCACAGTTTAAATTTCGATATAGCTGACCAAAAATGATAAAAGCTTACATGGGGTCTTACATAATTTCTTAAGTTTACTCTATAAAGATCATCATTAAAATAGAAGCTTTTCTTGAAGTGAGAGAGACCCGGACTTTGTATATTATTTAAAAAAAAAAAAAAAAAATACTTAGTAAGTCTGGGTCTGTATCTGTATGATTTGCATCTAATAAAAAGACTAGTGCTGGTGCCTGAGGTGAACTATTAGCTTGGAGGTGAAATGTGAAGTCTGAACCTTCTCAAAAAATCTTGAACACGCTTTCAAACAAATACAAAAAAACAGACCTGTGGTGTAGTAGCCAGTATAATATATTATATATACATAATATAATATATTATACTGTATATAAGCAAAGTAGTCACAGTACTGCTGGCTGTAGCAGTGCCTCATTCTATATGCTAAATGACACATGTCGGAAATACCTGAGTTCTGAATAAGGGAGGTGTGTTGCTTCTTATAATTTGAAGAAGACTTTACTGCTATGTATTACCCTCGATATGGTGTGTGTCTGGAATACTATGCACTGAATCCACCCATAAAAACAAAGGAATAGGAATTCTGGTTCAATGTCAAGGCAAGCACAACAAACTGACAAAATAGAAACTAAAATAAAAATGACTAGATAAACAGAATAATAATTAATTGCCTTTAAATAGTGTCACACAGTTTGTATTTAATAATACTAAATTAAAAAGAAGCCTCTCCTCCATGTTTCTAGTCATCTCTCATCCGAACTGCCTGTGGCAAGTGAATGCACTGTTTCAAACAAGCGTGTTCCTCATGGCAACCGGCTGGAAAGTCCTCTTCTTAACTGTCCTGAACATTGCCTGAGGAAGCAAGCACACACCCCCACATGCATTATTACAAGGAAACAGCACATTAAAACAAAAAAAAAAACAAAAACAAAAAAACAAAAAACAGCACGCACCATTTGATGGCACCACCATTTGATGGCACCTTATTGAACAATGTCAATACGTTACACACGTGGTTAACTGTAGCATTAAGGCAATGAAATGTGTGCAGAACACGTGAACAGCAGCATTGACAGATAGACATTGGAAGAGGCACCTTGGCTAGGTTTACAATTAATCTGAATGAATTCATTCCAATTATAGATTCCCAATGATCTGTTTTTCATTATCTTCAACTAGATACGCCATACACAATCTCCATTTTTATGGCTATTAAATGTAATCCAAAGTTGTGTGTACATGGAGTAAGGTTTAGTCAACGTTATCAGAACCCGAGTCTGGTGAGCGCATTCAGATTTTACTCAAGCTGCTTTTCAATTATTTCCATCTCAGCAAAACCCCATCCAGATGTGATTATATTAAATAGATTAAATGTGTAACATGACCTGTGTTTTCTTATAGGATTGTTTTTATTGCGCGAGGAGCACATTGTGACCCAAACGCAGATGAGCAGAATGCACGATCAGATTCGGGTAGTGAAAGTAATCAGATTTATATGGCCATTATTCTTCTAGTTAATGGATTATTCAAACTTTCAGTTGCACAGAAAGTTCAATCGGTCTACTGTTTTCCGACTGAAGTGTTTACACGAACGTCCTTTATGCTGACTGAGCTCAGTGTCATTATAGGCTGCATGTAAACGTAGATAATGAAAAGCAGAAAGGTGTTATTGCATTCCGAGGAATTCGCCAAAGTGGGTTGCAACATATGGTTTAACAGTTCTATAATCAATCGATCAATGGGATAAACCCGGAGGATTATTTAGAACAGCAGGTGATGCACTGAAATTGGCACCCACAATCTCTAGGTACACTGCATCCAACTGCAATTGTTGAAGAATGGGCAACAATTGACAAGAGCCAACTCAAGACAACATTGGAACATTTGCCTGACAGGACTGGTGCTATTATTAGGTCTAACATAGGCGTAACTAGGGTAGGTGTGTTATGCAGACAAGAGTGGGTGCAACCAGGTATAATGAATGAAATGACACATATGAATGATTTTTGGTCTACAGAGTTAGTAGTTTGCAAAGAATGGAGCAGTCATTGTCAGGTAACTGTGTTTGCGTGCGGGTGTGTGTGTACGCTAGAGAGCTAGATCTGTCACCTGGACTTGGGCTAGTGCAAAAAGTTGTCAACTCTGGCGAATGAGCAGGAGCCGGAGCGCACACGGGCCATGAGCTGCACACACTCGGTGGCCTGCCCCAGTGCCAGCATGAGGGGGGGCTGCTTGGGTAAATTCTGAGACTCTGTTGGAAAAGTGGGGGGGGGGGATTGAGAGAGAGTACGAGTCAAGAGAGAGAAAGAGACAAAGGGGAGAGGACATTCTCAGTATTGGGGTTTGTCATTTACTTGAATTTTTAAACAGAAACTACACGCTGTAAATGTGAAAATGTCTAAATAACTCAAAAAGGGTTTTACGCTTGGCTGAGTTTACTTATTGATAAATTTTGGAATAAATAATAACTTTGTAAGTCTTGGTCTCTCTCTGGTACTGACTGGTGTTCTTTGAGAGTGCCTTTGTTGCTCTCTCTTCAGAGCATTGGCATGAAAATCAAGCACCCTAAAGCGTACCTCATTGTCTCTATCTGAGGAAACCCTTTAAGATTCTGTGTAGAACCAGAAAGAACAGGGTTTCTTTTTCACAAAGCATCCTAAAGAGAACCCCTTCAAAATGTGAGACCCATGAACCATCCAAAGATCCTTTTTTAAGCGTGTTATGGATTGGAACAAACATCTATTTTCTTATTAGTAACAAGCGTATATTTCACTAAACATCTGGATATTTGAATAGCTATTTGAGGTAATAAACTACATTCAGATTTTTCCAGTCATAGATCTTCAGTAACCATGCCTATGAAGGGAACATTGGGTATGAAGCAAGACACCCTGGGTGGGACACCAGACCATTGCAGGGTACCATACACTCACACATTCACATCTAGGGGCAATTTAGTGTAGTCATTCTACATAGCCAATTTTATTTATTTATTTATTTATTTATTTTTTGGTAAGAGGAGAACCTGTAGAAAACCTTCAGGATCGAACTGGGGTCCCTGGAGCTGTGAAGTGGCAACACTATCTGTAATAAGCAAGAACTACTGAGAAAATTCCATAAACAGTAACACTGCATAAGTCTGTGTGTGTGTGTGTGTGTGTGTGTGTGTGTGTGTGTGTGTGTGTGCGCGTGTGCGAGCGCGCGCGTTTGTGAACCAGAAGGTTGTTACCCAAGATGGCGCTGTTGAGAGCGGAGCAGATGGCCTCCCTCTGTGTGGGGTCCAGCTGCTGGCCCACTGGGCAGTTCCATGGGTCCGAGTATGCCAGTAGACTAAATGCATCCTATGCGCATATACACACACACACACACACACACACACACACACACACACACAGTGGGTAATATGGCAAAATATATCAACATACTTGAACACAGCATCATGATACACAGTATGCATCATTATACACTAGATGGACACCTGATCATCACACCCATATGTGGGTCTTCCCCAAACTCTTGCGACAAAGTTGGAAGCGCACAATTATCTACAATGTCCCTGCATGCTGTAGAATTAAGATTTCCCTTCACTGGAATGAAGGGCCCCAAGCATGTTCCAGCATGACAATGTCCCTGTACGCAAAAGCGAGATCTTCCATGAAGATATGGTTTGTCAAGGCTGGAGTGGAAGAACTTGAGTTGCTTGCACAGAACCCTGACCTCAACCCCACTGAACACCTTTGGGATGAACTGGAACGATGACTGCACCCCGGGCCTCCTCACCCAACATCAGTGCCTGACCTTTCTAGCACTCTTGTGGCTGAATGAGTGCAAATCCCCACATACACGCACCAAAATCTAGTGAAAAGCCTTCCCAGAAGAGTAGAGATTATTATACTAAATTATACTCAGATGTTTAACTAACACATATTGGTGTGATGGTCAGGTGTCCACATACTTTTGTAGAGATAATTCTGAGATACCAAAATACCTTAGATATGTTTGTAAAAATATATTTTGTCATAATTATCACAGTATCTCAAAATGTTTGTGAAAATAAGGAGATTCTTACCGTAATGTAGAACAGTTCATATACAAGAGCTATGATGATTACTAAACTACATATCTGAATTCCAGCTAAAGTCCTACATAATGCACATTATGGGCGTAAAAAACACTTCAGGATCTCCTCCTGTAGTGTGCATACCTTAAATCCACCAAACAATAGATCGCTAGTAATTAAAGTTGTGTAGTGTGAGGGAGGGACTTTGAAATTCATGTAGTGTGCACTCCGCTTTAGGCAAGATGGTTTATTTTTAATCATCGTTCTCCTGACACCCCCTCGCGCTGTACCTGCAGCATCTTCTTATGCATGGCGTTCTTGCCGTACTGGCGTGAGAGCTGCTCACTGAGCGCCTGCAGCTCGCGGCCAAACTGGATCATGCGCTCCGTGGCAGCCTGGTTACCCCCACACAGCTGCCTCGAGCCACAGCTGTCCTCTAGAAGGAGAAAGAACATGAGACAAGCTCATTTAGGCATGGATCATTTGCAAAATCCATGACAGTATTTCCACACAGAGCTACACATATTCTTAAAATAATGAATGGTGGGTACCCAATAAAAATCAGAGAGCTTACAAAGAAATTGCAACATTTAATCAGCATATTGTCAAGTTGATAGATTTCCTTCTGTAGATATACAGTCAGGTCCATAAATATTTGGACAGAGACTTTTTTTTTTTTTTACACACACAATTTTTGCCTCTTTACATCACCACAATGGATTTGAAATGAAGCAATCGGGATGTGACTGAAGTCTAGACCTTCAGCTTTAATTCAAGGGGTTTAACAAAAATATTGCATTAACTTTTTTTTTTTTTTTTTTTTTTTTTTTTTTAAACACAGACCCTCCATTTTTACAGGCTCAAAAGAAATTGGCCTGTTTCCTCCTTATTTCATGACAAAATAAGGAGATAAAAGATCTGGAGTTGATTCCAAGTGTTGGATTTGCATTTGGCAGCTGTTCATGTGAACTCTCAATATGCGGTTCAAAGAGGAGTCGATGCAAGTGAAGGAGGCCATCATTAGGCTGAAAATACTAAACAGACCTATCAGAGAGATGGCAGAAATGTTAGGAGTGGCCAAATCAACAATTTGGTACATTCTTGATACAAGGCCTGACCAGTTCGTATGCAAGATGCAAGAATGATGGGAAGAGAAGAGTATGGAAAAGGAAAGGTAGGGTTCATGAGCCAAAGCATACCATATCATCTGTCATACATGTGGAGGAATTGTTGTGTTGTGTGTATGGCTGCCAATGGAACTGGGCCACAATAGAAGTAACAGGCTGAATTCTTACGTGTATAGAGCCATACTTTCTGGTCAGATTCAACCAAAGGATGCAAAACTGAAAGGACGGTGCTTCACAGTACAGATGGATAACGACCCAAAATATATCGTGAAAGGAACCCGAGCATTTCTTTAAGGCAAAGAATTAAATGTTCTTAAATGTCTGATGACCTCAACACAATTGAGTTTGAGTCAGTAAATGAAATGCTTTTCACTTACTAAAGACAAAACTGAAGGCAGAACCCACAAACAAGGAGCAACTAAAAGGCCTGGCAAAGCATCTCAAGGGAGGAAACACAGCATTTGATGATGTCCATGGATTCCAGACTTCAGGCAGTCATTGACTGCAAAGGATTTGCATCTAAGTATTAAAATTAATCCTGGTATTTATGATTGTGTTAGTTCGTCCATTTACTTTTGAGTCTGTGAAAATAGAGGGACTCAAAAAATGGCTATAATTTCAAAACATTTAATGCAAATTTTTTTAAGCTGAAAGTCTACCCTTCAATCACATCTTGCTTCATTTCAAATCCAATGTTGTGTTGTACAGAGGCAAAATTACAAAAATTGATCTAATCAAGTCCAAATACTTGGACCTGACTGTAGATGATGATAATGTGTAGCAGCTGCATGTGGATATGAGACTTCCATGGCAGATTAGAACTACCTAGACTACAGCGCATAACTAGGGCTGTCTCACAGGTCTCAACTAGACCTAAGTTGAGTTGTTTGTTGGATTCAACAATAATATCTTTCCATAAAAAAATATATGTGATCAGTCAAGATGAGTGCATCAAAAACCACAAAAAAATTGTAACTATGTGTTTTTTTTTTTTGTTTTTTTTTGAGGAACTAAAAAACTGCAATACACAGTACTGTGCAAAACTCTTAGGCACCCTAGTTTTTTTTTTTTTTTTGTCCAAAATTGATTTTATGACTTCTACATTACTGATTCAGTACAAAAACATTTTAGATTTCAAAACACTGGAACAGTTTTCCAGCACAAAAATAAATGCTACAGAAAAATGTTTGTATGTCAGTAAAGAAAGCAGCAGATTACATAAGAGACCACTTCTCAGACCAAAAAACATAATGAAGGCTGCTGGGTTTTGATGCAAAAATAAGAAGTAAGTGCGACAGTCAAAGTCTCCNCAGCTCATTTCCTTATAAAACTGCACACACTGTGCCTGAGACTACACCAAATATTGACTTTGTTTCATTTATTACTGTTTACTGCTCTTTATAATATTTTTTTCTAATGTAATGTTTTAATGAAGGCATCTTTAATCTACAGCATTTCTTTGCACGTGCCTAAGACTTTTGCACAGTACTGTAATTAAATGCTGAATGCATCCAGTGGCTGATCTTTTTGTACAGACTAAATGTGCTGTGACGTGTATGATTTAAAAGCTCTAAAAAGGCTCTCCAGCCTCCGTTATAGACCACTGCATCGGTGTCTCCTGCATACAGAAGTGCTCAGTTTATGAACAGCTAGAAGAGGGGTGAGGGGGAGGAAAAGAGAGGAGAGAGAGAGAGAGTGAGAGAAGAAATGAGATAAGACGGGGTCGTCTTCAAAAGGAAAAAAATGAGCAGTGAATTATTAAAGGCTCTACACATTAACATCAGGATTGGACAGCAATCGACTATGTTAAAAACAGTGTCTGTGTGTGCGCGTGTGTTTATATATGTTTATATATACACACACATACATACACAC
>CM074950.1:13448019-13462600 GCA_037577455.1 Pangasius macronema | reverse complement strand
GGATGGCACTTAAGTTCATATGTGAGTCAAGGCAGGTGACCGAATACTTTTGGTAATATAGTGTACATACATACATATATATATTAGAATGTCATCAGATTAGTTAGACCGTTTCTGGAGGTAGTGTGGCTGTGATCAAACCTCAGATTGGATAAACAGAATGGCCCTTATTCAAAAAAGCCGCATACAATCAAATCTGATTGTAAAACAAGCGTACACAAATTACTTTAACAGTTTCCTGGTCGCCGTGCTTGTAATTATGAGTGGACTATTTTAACAGCCATAAAATTGCTTGATTTGTAGTTCAATAATCTAATCACAAGCAATACCAATCGTAATTACAGCAAGTATAGTAATTTGAGTAGCAAATTTCGTTCTCAGAACTGGGAACTTCTGAAAGCCTCGATACTACAGTATTAGTACTGAATACCTCAAAACTGCACCAGCTCCAACAGCTTTATTAAGAAAAACTAAAATAAAACAGCAGACCAATGCAGACATGACTGTTTGTATATTTTATGTTACACCTTTAATTTCAGTATAAAGTCAAGACTGCAAAGGCAAACCTCATGTACCATCCTTTCAATCAGTATTTTTTAAGACTTCATTCTGTGTGCACATTTTATGCCATTTTTTAGGAGAGTATTATTTAATTCCACCTCCCCTATTGATTTAGTTCTTTCTTGGATAAATGTAGCTATCTTCTTATTGCCTCCCTGCCAAGACCTGCATAAATTAAAGTGTGTTTCGTGTAAATTATGTGAAGACAAGGGCAGATTTTGGCTCACCATATGCATATAAAATTGTAAATGAGTGACTAATGAGTGGGAACTTGCGTCCACGCAGCTGAAGCTGATTCATCATTTGTGCTCTAATTCCTGCACTTTTGATGTCTTATGTCAGTCCTATTAATCAGATGCAGATTTGTCATCCTCCTGCACACTTTACCTAGTTAGCTTATTTGCATATTGTGCAAGAGAAATGAGTTCTGATAAAAATGTTTAGAGAATGCAGATGAGAAGTAAATATCAGGTGCAAACACGAGAGTGAGATCAGATTAGTTGCTGCTGATGAAATTCTTTATACCGTTTCAACAAAAGATACAAGCAAACTTGTCTGGGTATGTTATAAACCCTTTTGTATAAAGAACTGGTACCAGCATAATGTTTTTCGGCCTAGTTTACACCTTAACATTATTATGTATATTGTGCAAAGATGCCTATATCTGGAAAACAAATAATCTGATCTCACTCTTGTCTCTTGTACTACTGACAAAAACAAGTGTATGTTGTACCTGCTACTCCATTGCCCACGCTGCTGTCGTCCCCTTGTATGATCTCCTGGTGCTTGTAAGTGCCGTTCATGATGCGGGTAGAGGAATTCTCGGCCACACCGTTACTGTAGTGCTCCGCCTCAATCTCCATCTCACTATCACTGCGCGCACACACACACACACACACACACACACACACACACACACACACACAAAGAGCACTGAATGAAAATCAGACTTTAAAAAGGCTTACAAATCTATATAGTACAAAATAATGACATGAATTGAAACTTAAATTTCAAAGTGTACAATATGCTCTTTCTCTACCTGGTTTCCTGGTTGCTGGTGGTGCTGTGTGGCTGGGACTTGGTGGAGTCTGTAGAGTTGGACTCAGAATAGTTGACAGAGGAAGGTGAGGAGGAAGGGGAAGAGGAGGCAGAGCCAGCTCCGGGATATTTGGTGTGGCCTTTGTTTTTGTTAGAAGGCGTCACACCATTACTGCACGTGGGACTGTCTGCTCCTGATCAAGGTGGAATATAGTTATAAAGTGCACAGTTCCCACTGCACATCCAAACTCAATCACCACCCAATTACCAACTGAAGCTCGAACAAGACAGATTCAATGGTCAACATTCTTAGGATATTAGGACGCTTTCACCAAGACATTTTTGGTAATCATCAAAAACATGCACTTATTTTATCAGAACAATATATGCTAATGGGCACCAAGCACCAACACATGGGGAAAATGCATGTGACCATGAGTCAGCCAATAACTAACAGTCTGGGGTGGGTCTTCAAGGCATATTGAACAAGACAGAGGAGAACCTAACTGTTACTGTCAGCTCACATCCTGAGGTATAAGTTACATTATGTGGCCAAAAGTATGTGGACACTTGACTTTCATATCCATATATGGGTCTTCCTCAAACTGTTGCCATTACAAGTAGTAGGCACACAATTGTCTAGAATGTCTTATACACTGTAGCATTAAGATTCTCTTCACTGGGACTAAGGGGCCCAAACATGTTCCAATGTCCCTGTGCACAAAGTGTGCTCCTTGAAGACATGGTTTGCCAAGGGTGGTATAGGGCTAGAGTGGCCTGCACACAGCCCTGACCTCGACCACAATGAACACCTTTCGGATGGATTGGAATGCTGACTACATGCCAGGCCTCCTCAGCCAACATCGGTGCCCGTCGTCACTAATGCTCTTGTGGCTGAATGGGCACATCCACACAGCCACGCTGCAAAATGTAGCTGAAGGCCTTCCTAAAGAGTGGAGGTTATTATAATAGCAAAGGTGTGTCTAAATATGGAATGGGATGTTCAAAATGCACATACAGGTGTGGTGGTTAGGTGTTCACATACTTCTGTAAACGGGTTAGAGGATAAAGAAACAGTTTTACATTTCTATGCATGGTTTACCAACTTAAAAAGCATGCTCTGTTTTCAGCTCTCATATCGAGTATACAGTAGACGTTGTAACTGACAAAACAGCAGCTGTGCACGTTTTTCACTTACAGACTTTGCTGTTTGAACGATATTCGCAGACATCATTTCCCATGCATTTTGTGACTGATGCCAAAATAGTCTTCGAAATGACTCCCTTCTGAGTCATTTCCTGTTAGATAGACTATGGCCACTTGTAACTGGCTCTACTCCAGGGTTTCAAATAATAATAGTGCACACACTAATGATTTGGTGTCATCATTGATAAGCAAAAGAACCAAAATAAATAAATAAATAAATAAATAAATAAATAAATAAAATAAAATAAAATAAAAAATAAAGCAGTGTGTCACCTGTGCTGTGCAGGTGGGGGTTGGTGGCTCCATGCCGGGGGCTAAGGCTTGGGGAACCGGAATAACTGTCCTGGTTGTTGGGGGAGTGGACACTAAAGCATCGTACCTCACTGTCTGTACCATTCACCATCTCCACAAACTGCCGACACCTGAAAAAGACGAGATGGCCATGTTGCATCAATTTGTGTGAGACATCTTCAAGCCATTCATGTGCCAAAACGAGCACGGATCTCTCTGCAATCCGTTAACACTCCCTGACTGACATTCATAGCTTGGCAGTCCAGACACTTCCATGATATCTGTCACACTCACTGTCAAAGTGATACAAGATACAAGGCTTGAGTGAGTCTCTCACACTGTCTGTACTGCCACGGACAGCATGTTCTATTAAGTTGATTCATTCAAACAGTTTGCATGGTTGTGTAAGCAAAAAAAAACAGAGGAGAGAAAAAAAAAAAACCACAATCTGACCTTTTCGATTCCGATTTGCACCACTTTGATATGTGGTACCAAAATCTGATACGCATCCCTTATGTAGCAAAGCAACCTCTGTCTGAACAGTCACAACTGGAATACATGTGACTTTTGCATCAATTCAACTCAACATTCATCATAATTTCACGCAACCGGGAAGGAAAGATGGAGTATAACAGTGAAGGAGGATTTCAGTGTCGAGATAGTGAGGTAATGGGCCTCAAACATTTGGAGTTATGTTGCTATACAAGCAAAATTAGACGAAGGCCCATATTGCAACCACACTGTGTTTGGAGAGATCTCAAAAGAAATAGGAGAACCTGTCTGCAGTGCCAAAGGAATTTAAAAAATTTGCAAGTAAAATTTAAAGAAACTAAGGACACAAATCAAAGGAGTGACAATGGCCCTTTTACAGCGAGCTTGGATGCATCACATGACACCTTTGCACATGCAGTTCCACTTAGGAGAGTGATCTGTGCAGACTAATGTCAGATATAGGCCACACTGAAAACACAGTGTGACAAGAATAACAAAAACAAAAATCCAATTTGGATTTTTGCTCGCTGTGTGTGAACATAGCCTTAATGACTTGCTCTTTCAAGATGTCATTATTTTGACTTGAATGTTAGGAGTCAAAACCTAAAAACAGGGCAGACCTCCTATTGATTAAACACAATTGAATAGACTACTGCCCAGCTTTTTTCAGTGAGTCAGGCCATTTGGCTCAACTCCCCAATAAGAGCTGACTTGTTTGGCTCTCGAATGGCTCATCCCTGCATTAATGTTATTGCGCCAGCTGTCTAAGCTTCATTAAGAGGATTCATTTCCTCTTATTCTGATAACTGATTGCCTCCTCTAATAAAACTTGACTATGTGCAATACATCTTCAGGCGGCTCCCCCGGGTCATGTTGCTTAATACACCCAGCTGAGAGTCAAACCCATGTCTCACCATTCACGCATGCATTCATTTAACATGCATCCTGGGTGATCGGATCACAAATGGTCAGGACTTTGTACAGGCGTGAATGGGGTCAAATGCGTCTCGAAGATGCACTGTGATCTGATCAATCAAACCACATACGGAAATGGTCTGGGACACATACGGCCACGTCACGTTTGTAGTGCGAACATGAATGCATCTCGGATACCAAAGAAGGCCTGGATAATTGACTGTGTCATTGCCTTAGCTGGAAAATATGTAATCATTGCGAGACTGTTTGGAAATCGTGCTGAACGGTAGCGCTATGTGCCACTAGGCTAATGGATAAACCAGACGCTATTGATAGTTTCATTTGTCGTCTCATCTTTCATTCATGTGTAAGTTTTGTTAGTAGACCACACGAGTAAAACTTCTGAAACAGTGCAAGCAGGTACATGATGTATTTCTGCAGCAGAAGACTGACGTAATAATTGTTCCTGACAGCCTTTCTCCAGCAGAGACGAGGCATAAAATCCGATCACAAGCGGTGAATGAAGACGCATTCATAATGCCAGGCGTGAACAACTGTGAGTGTCCACTAGTGATCCGATCATGCAGGATGCAGGTTAACACCAGGTGTGAAGGCTTACTTATCACTCTTTTTCAAAAGTCCTTTTTCTAGTGGATTTTAAGCACATCACAGTTTTAGACAGCAATCTTATGTTTCAGACTATTTTTATTTACTTATCCATAGTTACATTTCATTGATTTCTTCCCTGTGATCCAAGTAAAATCAGCCATTTTTCATTTAAATGATTTCCTTTTCATTTTTTTTGCAACATACATAGGATATAACATAATAGAGCTACCTAGTGCCCTCACAAGTAGTGTAGAAAGACATTTGATATTCAGCTACAGATGCATAGCTTGTCTCTGTCTCTACATGTCTCTGTATATTCACTTAATATTATAGCATTAACATGCAACCAGCCAACCATAACCATTAAATGCTTGCAGTTCTCTGAGACTTGAAAAGTCTTGTGTCTCTAAATTAATCCTAGGGTGGCTGTATCTCAGGTAAAGCAAATGAGAAAACATGGAGAAAACATGGACAACAGGAGGAAAATAAAGGAAAATTCCAATAGAGTCTAGTAAAAACAGGCTGTGTAGACTATTTCTTGGCTGCTAGCAACTTACAAGGTGAAAACCTCATCTAGGGCATGTACTCAGGTTTTCCTATTATTTGTATTTTTAATATCTGATTGGCTCGTAAAAATGAATAGTTGAAGCAACAGTACACGCTATACGCGATATTTCTGAGGAGTGTAAGGTATCCAGTTCCAACAAGCTAGAAAATTATATGCAAATTATAATGGAGGGCCTATTACTCATTTGTGGGTTAGCATGGAATTAAGTGCTTATCTAATAACATCTAAAAGGCACATAGATTACAAAGCACAGATATGTACAGGCTGCGCACTGCTACAGGGTCATGGACCAGAGCGCAACCTGTTGACCCAGAAGTAAGAGACTCCTTTACTTTAGAGCTTGGGTGTGTGTATGTTTGCAGAAACTCACTTCAACATGAAGAGTAAATTGGGGTTGCGTTCTAGGAGTCCGGGGTACAGCTGATGTGTGGCATCAATGGCCTCTCCAACACGACCTTCCAATACCAGCTTCTGTATTCCTGTTCCCACATAAAGGAGAAACACACACTTACCATCTGTGCAAAATCTAGCCAAATGTCTTGCTGCCAAAATGCCAGAACCCATGATCAGCATAAAGCTCCAGCTTGAAAAATAATTACATTGACAAAAATTAAAATAATATGAATAAAATATCACTCCATGAGTGCATTTCTGAAGCTACCAATTTCCACAAGATAACACTGAAGCTGCATGTCTGTTCATATTACTTTGCAATACTATACACTCACGACAACCTTATTAGACACCTGTATATATGTACATTCATGCGGTTATCAGCCGATCATGTGGCAGCAGCACAATGTATAAAATCATGCAGCTAAGAGGTCAAGAGCTTCAGTTAATGTTCACATCAAACAAGNCCCCCCCAAAAAATAAAATAAATATTTCATCCAGTGAGCAGCAGGTCTGTGGGTGGAAATGTTTTGTTGATGAGAAGAGAATGGCCAGACTGGTTTGACTCAAACCACTCTTTACAATCCTGATTATCAGAAAAGCATCTCAGAACACACAAGCCAAACCTTGAGGTGGATCACAAAAGGAATCTGAGGCTACAGTGCATTTACCAAAACATTTGAAGATTGGAAAATTTTAACTGAAGCTCTTGACAAAAACATTCCCCTCCAAAAATATTGGAATTGCATGGACACTTCTTTCGCTTTTCCTATACACTGAAGACATTTGGGTTTGAGAGATAGCAGATATTTGAGATATTCCAAATATGAATATGACAGATCAGAATTTCAGGTTTTATTTCCTGATAGTTACATCTAGATGTGTTAAACAACGTAGAACATGGCATCTTTTGTTTGAACCTACCCATTTTACAAGTGATCAAAAATATTGGAACACGTGACTGACAGGCGTTTCTTGTTGCCCAGATGTGCCCTGTTAGATTGATTGTTTAAACAATTAATAGTTCTGAATGTCTACTCTTGGTCTGAACCCTGAGTTTTGCCTGTAAAGATGGTATTTGCTGTTTAAAAAGAATAAACCAACATGAAGACCAGAGAGTTGTTTATGGGAGAGAAGCAAGCCATTTTGAAGCTGAGAAACGAGGGAAAATCGATCAGAGCCATTGCACGATTGGGCAATTGGGCATAGCCAATATAACAATTTGGAATGTCCTGAAAAAGAAAGAAACCACTGGTGTACTAACAATCAGACGTCACACAGGTTGGCCAATAACAACTACAGCAGTTGACAGAAACATTGTGAGAGCTGTGGGGAAAAAACAAAAAACAAAAACAAAAACAACAGTCAATGGCATCACTAACATCCTCCTCAGGGCAGGGGTGAAAGAATGACAATCCACCATTCAAAGTGGAGAACACTTCTAGAGAGCTGAAATATAGAGGCCATACCACAAGATGCAAACCACTCATCAGCAGGAAGAATTTGCAAAGAAATACAGTTCAGAAAGAAAGTTCTAGAAACAAGATTAACCTCTACCAAAGTGATGGAATGGCCAAAGTGCAGAGAAAGAAAGGTCAAGTACGGTGGAGGTAGTGTCATGGCTCGGGCTTGCATGTCTGCTTCTGGAACGGGCTCACTAATCTGTACTGATGATGTAACTCACGATGGTAGCAGCAGAATAAATTCAGACATCTACGGAAACATTGTCTTCCAATTTAAGGAGAAATACATCCAATCTAATTGACCCAAAACACACTGGCAACACAACAAAGGGCTTCTTCAAGGGAAAAAAAAAATGGAAGGTTTTAGACTAGCCAAGTCAATCACCAGACATTAACCCAACTGAGCATGCATTTCAACTCCTGAAGAGGAAACAGAAGGGAGAAACCCAAAACAAATAACGTCAAGAAAGAAGAATGCAACAGTCTGGTGATGTCAGTGGGTCGCTGGCTTGATGTACAAGCAAGGGATATGCAACCAAATATTAAAATGTTATTTACTTTAAGAATATCTGTTACTATACTTTTGTTGACATATAAATTGTGTGGTCTGCCACCAAAGGTACCATGTTTTAAGTTGTTTAACACATCGAGCTAAATATCAGGAAATAAAGGCTGAAAGTCATCTCATCATGTATCTTTTGATATCAAACCCAGAAGTCTTCAGTGTATAGCAAAAACAAAAGAAATGCCCTTGCCATTCCAATACTTTCGGTAAGGGACTGTATCTGCATGATTTTTGTGTGTTGTGCTGCTGCCACATGATTGGACAATTGCCTGAAAGTAGATGGTGAGTGTAGGTGTGGGGGAAATGTAGTATCAGTGATGTGCTCTACTTATGAAAAAAGTAAAACTACACTGAACAAGAGCATTGGGCTTTCTAATTTTATTATTGTTCCTTTGTAAGATTGCCTTAAAAACGTTTGATTGACAGTTATTCAGATACTCTTTTGACACTGTGCTTAAACTATGAAGAATCTTACAAGGCAACATGTAACCTCAAGCACCAAGGATCACTAAGCGCATGTTCTCTACAACAGTGGTCAAACAAAGATGAATCCTGACAAAACCGAGTCACTCAATGAGGATTCTCTGCGTTTATATAGGAGAGGTTGCTGATGAACAGATGGTGAGAGTGAGGAGGCTCTGGGTGTATGTTTCTGTCTGCATGAGGGTCCTCACTCTGCCTGTTCTTTATGGAGGCCTGGTCCTCCTGTATCATGGTCTCTGTGGCTCGGGCAAAGGCCATGGCAGTAGCGCAGTACCCATGATGCACCAGGTAGCTGGATACCATACTAAAGAAAACATCACACACACAAAGTTACAGACAGCATGGCATCATGTCCATTGTTCCTTCAACATGATGTATGTCAGGGGTGTAATGCATTGATACTTTCTGTATCTGTTTAGTGTTTGTATCTGTATTCTGAATTAAACCTGACGTGGGTTGACCAAGCAGTTACTAAGGATGAATGAATGAACCTTGTCAATGAATCACACAGCAACTCAAGCTCACAATAATGAATGCCCTATAAGCTTCATATCTCAGTTCTCTCAGTTTTATTTGTATAGTGCTTTTAACAATGAACAGTGTCACAGAGCAGCTTTACAGAAATAAATAGATTCAAATTCATTTCAACCAAAATAAATTGTAAATATGTGAATTTATTCCTAATGAGCAAGCCAGAGGCAATGGTGGCAAGGAAAAGCTCCCTGAGACGATATGAGGAAGAAACCTTGAGAGGAACCAGACTCCAAAGGGAACTCATCCTCATCTGGGTGCTAAAAGCCAGTAAATCCATCACAGTTTTCACAAGATGTCTGGTTTGTTAACCCTATCCATTCATATCTGACTAGTCACCTGTATCCACGAGTTAAACATCTGACTGCTCCTCCTCATGAAAGTAAAAATCTTTCACATGTGTTACTTTTCGTTCTGCCCCTTGCCACATACCTTTAGATATCATGCTAACGAGAATGTTGGACAGACACACATACACACTGATGGCTGGACGGAAGGATGGACTGATGGTAAAAATCGTAAATACCAATGAAAATGGGTTGGGTTTCTGTCCATGAAGGTGTAAGTAACACCACTGTATGACAAACAGGAAGGAAGCTAATCCCATATAAATCCTACCAACATTCAGCCACTCATTCTCACTCAAGCAGTGGTGGAGGCATAAAAACAAGACAAAGAAAAAATGGTGTGCCTCTGATTCCTATCTGTACAAGTTTAGAACAGATTATCTGTTCATTCCGAATAATGTATTGACATTCCGTTATATCCCTGATCTACATGCAGGCCTGGGCATAGACTTGTTGGGGGAAGAGGCTTAAGAGGAGGGAGGGACTAGTTGTACTCCTACTGATATAGCGGCCTTTACCATTCATAATCACACACAGTTTTCATAACACGAGCCTTGGTGCCCCATGCTGGTTTCCCCAACACAGATTACACCTATTTTTTTTTTTTTTTTGAGCAAAATACCAGCATAGAGTTTATCCAGTAGTCTTCTGCCAAGATCCTTTATCAGCTCAATGTACAGTATATACTGTATTATACATTTTCTGAGATTCATAGAGCTAACCAGATTTAGACCAGCAGTCCTAATCTGAATAACTTGGTATGTGTCATGAATTGGTTTAAAAAATTATTTTCTGTATCATTTTGTTGTGATGATTATACACTCAGTGACCATTTTATTAGGTACACTTTGTATGTAGCCCATCTATTGCTATGCACTATGTGTCAGCCACCTTCTAACCCTCTACCCCACCACAGGACCACTACTAATCAGACAGTATTTGGATTATGGACCATTACCAGTACAGCAGTGGCAGTGACATGTTAGAGCTATAAGTCTAATTGTATATCAACAAAGTGGACTAACAACGAATTAGGTTACAGCATTTAAAACCACAGCATCACTGCTGCTACTTTCGTACCAGTGCAACATCCAGCATCACATTAGCGTCACTGCTATGCTTGGTGCACTCATACACTATGCTGCAAAAGGTTTGTGGCACACAGTTGTCTAGAATATCATTGTATATGGTAGCATTACAATTTCCATTCACTGGAACTAAGGGGCCCAAACATGTTCCAGCATGATAATGCCACGGTGTACAAAGCGAGGTGTCTGAAGACATGGTTTGCCAAAGCTGGAGTGGAAGAACTTGAGTGACCTGCACAGAGCTCTGACCTCAACCCCACTGAACACCTCTGCCAGGCCTCCTCACCCAACATCAGTGCCTGACCTCACTAATGCTCTTGTGGCTGAAAACGCACAAATCCCTACAGCCACTCTCCAAAATCTAGGGGTTTATCAAACTGTTCATCAAATATTAACCTTCATAAAGTGCTCATTCACAATTCATTTTAAATTCTGCTAAAATACTAATTACCTGTATCGAGTGACTGTCACTGTTTGACAGATGCAAGCCAATGTTCCATAGATTTGTTCACCTTTTTAGATGTTTTACAATCGTTGGGCAGTATGCTCATTGCCCCACTTTGGGACAGGATTCTTGTTGCCCCATGCTCAGTGGAGGAGCAGCAGACGGACAGTTAATGACAGGTTTGCAAGACTGTGCTCGTTAAAAATAACCTGCGGCTGCCAAGAACTTGTTTTATAGCAAATAATCTGACTTATATCTAACACATTTCTGTAAAGCACCAAAGTCTAAGTGCACACAATGTGTCTATGAGCTACAGAACCATTTCTATTGTAAAATGTATTTCAAAGATTGGGAGAGGGAAAAGGGGATTATGGTATGAATTATATCCATATATCAGACATGTATGTGAAAAACTTGTTTCCTATGTAAAGGCTAAGCAAAAAAGGAGAAAACAGTCTCCCTTTTCTGATGCCCAAATGTAGTTTCAGGTATTATCTTTTTTGGGGTTTTTGAGATGTTTGGGCTGGAAATTTTGCTGAAACGTGTCAGCCCTGGTTACTGACATTACAATGCATTTTGCATTGTTGAAGGGAGTACAGGGGGACACACTTAATAAAAATAGTGGTTACATTAGACCTATAACATGCACTTATATGGTAGATTTACATGATGAAAGGGTCAACAAGTATAGCTACAAGGAAGGTGTATCTAATAAAGTGGCCATGGAATGCATTTTATAATTTGGGAAATACAGTACAACTACAGCTGTATGATTTTAGCAGCTGAGAGGAAACCTCAAAATTACAGAGAGAGAGAGAGAGAGAGAGAGAGAGAGATGCAACACTAGAACCCAGCCTGCCTTAACACCATAGCTATATATGCTGGGCAAGGCTAAGCTGGGGAACCAAAACCTGATCACCGGGCTCATGACTGCGCTCCATGGATCTGTGCTTCGTGAGACAACCAGCGCGCATGTAAATGAAATTATAGATTATAGAGAAAATTGTAGAGTAAGAGGGAAAAAGGGGTTTAATCTGTGCATAATGGTGTACATATAAATGTGAGACTTTAACATACTAGGTTTGATTATGTAATAGTTATAAAAGTGGGTTCTCACTTCTGCAGCACTGTCTGCCACTCTCCGAGTCTCTCTCCGATGGGGAAACGAGCGATCATGTTGTGGATCTTTGCCCTCCACTCGCTCATATAGTCTTCGATGTCGAACACAAAAGGATGCTGGCCAAAGTTAGCGTCTACAATCTCTCCAGGAGTCTGTAGCCCTACTGTAGGATACAGGTTAGGCTGGAGAAAAAAAAAAAGAAAAAAAAAGAGAGAAAATAGAAGTTACACGAAGAGATAGTGATCTAAGATGAGCCACAGAGATGGAGAGAGATATAGAGGAGCCAGAGAGCTATAGAGGTATTGTTTCCATTTTTGTGACTGCTTGTTTTCACACTAGTTGCTGAGTCGCTACACGTCAATTACTAACTAATTACTCCGTTACTCATATGCTCCCAGCATGGAACCCAGCCAAGCACATTACCACCCTTTAAACTTGGACAACAAAGCATTCCAAAGGCATGGCAGTGAAAACAAGCTGTCTTGATACGTGGGCCTGTGAGGCTGATCAATGTTTCACTTACTGGGAGGTCTGTGAAGGCCACACCTGGAAGGAAAAAAAATAAAGACAGATGAACATCCAATCAGGCCAAACAAAAGAAAAAAAGAAAAAGAAAAAGGTTTTCAAGTTCAGCAGGTTTCGAGCCAAAAGGCCATGACTATATGCTTAGTGTATGTTCTGACAGGACAGGTAGCATTTTTTGTTGTGTTACCCAAGCTGTGTCCGTTCTTAGTGTAAAAGCACGTATTGTTGATGAGGTTCACGCAGCAGCCAATCACATCACCCGTCGTGAAGGTGGGCCCATATGGTTGGCCGGTCCCTGAGGAGCAAAAGGAGTGCCCATCATCACCGTGGTAACCGTAGGAGTGTTTGTCCCAGCCTGGAAAGAAAGAAAAATAACAATAATCAGACTTTAAATGGCAAATCTCGTGATCGTTTGCTGTGTAAAAGAAATAGACCAGGGACCAGCTAAAAGGAAATTCATACCATTTCAGCCATTCAAAAATAAAGCATGAGACACCTAATCCAGCCACAAGGGGCATCAGATGACATATTAGATCCACACGGGCCACAATGAGTGACTCAGCTCCCTGCAACACTTACTGTTCACCTCAGACACTGTGAATTCCAATGTGACTTGTTCATGCCAGGCTTAGGCGTCACATATGGTGGTGTGTGAACAGTTTGGCATCGCCATGCACTAACATTCTACCACTTTAAAAACTATGCCGAGAGGCAGATTGGACAGACAGATTGGACCAAAAAAAAAAGAAAGAGAAATAGAAAAATAAGGGAGAGGTCATCTCTGAGCTGTGAGGTATTGAATTAATCTTGAGAGGAGCACTGACAGAAATATAAAGCCATATTCAGCATCCCCTCAATGTTACTGGCTCCAGATATAACACCCCCAAACAGACATACATACAGATGTTCTTCAGTAACAGCAATGCACAAAAAATGTGAGATCATCAAGCCTCAAAAGACCCTTCATTTTAGATACCAGAACAATTACTCAAGATTCAAAGCTGTTGCGTGTGCATTCGTAGCTGGTACAAAGCTGCAGTAAAATGAGATGAGGCAACTCCAAAGACTGTGTGTAACAAAACAATAAATAGACCGTACACACAATATAAAATGGGTATACACTACAAGGTGGGGGGTGGGGGGTATATTGTGCAAGACGACACACACGAGCAAGAGCAAGTTGGTTTTCCTTGGGCCCCCCCGTACATATACATATATACATACACACACACACACACACACACACACACACACACACACACATACATACATATATACACACATACACACACACACACACACACACACACACACACACACACACACATATATACACACACATATATACACACACATACACACACACACACACACACACACACACACACACTCCTGAACAAAATCTTAAAATCTTAAGACCAGGGAAAATATTACAAGTATTCACACTTCGCACTGCTGGATCGTAACCAGGTTGTAAAAACTTCTTCAAAATGCCAAAAGAAAAAAGAAGAGCAAGAGACAAAAAAATAGAGTAGGCAATTTATTGAAAACTGCATTTAAACAGGCCATCAGCTGATCAAAAGTTTAAGACCATAGCCTTTAAAAGTTACAATCTGTGCAAAAATTTGGCTTTAATGTCATTGTCCTTCAGACAGTCACACTGTCATGATCTCCTGCTGGCAAAAACAAAAAGGCTTTCTGTTTTTGAACGTGGCAACGTGCCATTGCTGCCGAGGTTGGACGCAGTATGACAGTCATTTTAAATATCTTAAAAGATCCTGAGAGTTATGGGACAAAAAAAAATCAAGTGGTAGACCCAAAAAAATTTCACCTGCTCTGAGCCGGAGGATCCAACGGGCTGTGTGTGAAGACACAGGCCGATCCTCAACCCAAATTAAGGCCCTTACTGATGCTGACTGCAGCCCAATAACCATAAGACGG
>CM074950.1:13425625-13447919 GCA_037577455.1 Pangasius macronema | reverse complement strand
TTGGAAATAAATATGATGAGAAAAAAGTTGACGTGTCCAATACTTATTTCCCCCATTGTATATATATATATATATATTTTTTTTTTTTCTTTTTCTTTTTCTTTTTTTTCTTTTTTCTAATTTTTATTTATTTATTTATTTATGCTACTCACACATGTACACGTATACAGTATATAGTTAACATAAATAAATAGTTAATAAATATTTTCAAATTTTAACGACATTTTTGACATGAACACACAGAACATTTTCTTCTCTCTATTTTCAGGCTATTATATGTACAGAATACTGAACATTATGAAAGAAATGTTAATCATTAACGTTAGGATGTTGTTAGAGCATGTACTACTGTACTACTAATGAAGTACTAATCACATACACAGAACATTTTATTCTCTCTGTTTTTCAGGTTATTGTATGAACATACAGAATACTGAACATTATGAAAGAAATTATGTGACTTGCAAGGAGGGACGTAGGCTACTGTCAATTACACTGCGTATTTTTATATTAGAGATAATTGTTTTTTGACTGCCTTATTGAACATGATTTTTTTAAAAAACATACAAAATTATTTTTATATAAAACTACTGGTGGAACATTTTATGCATCTTTATTTGACCTCAAATCATATCAGCTCCTGCGACCCTCCTGTGAACTCTGGCACCCCCCTCAGGGGGGCACGGACCCCAGGGTGGGAACCACTGGTATACACTATAAGATAAGGGGAGGTGGGGTGCAAGATGACACACACACACACACACACACACACACACACACACACACACACACACACACACGGAAGAACATACAAATAATAAACATCTTAAAAGGTAGCTATGTAGTGTGAGGAGCTGGAGTAGTGATCAGGAGTAACCTCTGATACTAAACGAAGAGTATTTGACGTCTAGATCAACATCTGTAGATGTTTGTGTTCGTGCGTAGCTTTGACCATCGATAATGATCTTAAGGTGCTTGGGCCAACACCAAACCACTGTAGACAAAAAGCTTAACCTGCACAAGCATGTTTACTCTTCCATCATATTCCAAATGCTCGGAAACAAAGAGCAGCACAGGGAGAGAGTGCTGCATAAACACTCGCTCTCATTCAGTCAGTCAATGTAGAAGCACTCCAGATCGTTCCAGACTCCATGGAGAAACCAAGAGGCAAGTGATCCCCGGACCTGTCATGTGACTGGCCACAGCTGGGGCATGGAAATACAGGAAACCCTTTGCACAAAACACCTCTTTTACGGGGTGAATGTCACATTCCTCCACTCTTTTTTTTTTTTTTTTTTACATCACTACTACAGGCACATAAATTGTTCATCATGAAAAAAGCCTCAGCATGTTTTACAAACTCACTGTACAGAATCCAGGTGTTGTAAAGGCATGACCAAGCTCAGTGCTCCGTTGCTGTCCCTAAGTAATTGCAGAGTCGTCTTTGATAAGTGTAGTAAAGACCGGTTTTACTTTAGTCCAGTATAGCAAGAAGAAATGCAAAGTCTTCTTTTACAGATATTTTTTACAGCTATGTAATTCATGAACATTAATGCTAACAAGACAAAAGAAACTTGGCATGTGAATCAGATTTTACTTAAAGGGTTGAGCAATTTGACACTACATGAATATATCAAAACAATCATATCAAATACAAAGCACTTGTAATTACATTATCTTCCATAAGTGACTACATGATAAGTCTAACGCACTGCCACGATAAACCATATATACAATTCATAGCCATATTTCAGCCCATGTAGCATCAACATTTTCTCTACACTTCAAGATCCTATTCTACCCATAATTCATGGCAAAACTATTAGAGATGCTTAGTTATGCACATCCTGCACATCCTTTAGAGCAAGGGTTGTCAAATGGTGGACCCAGCAAAGTATTATAGTGGATCGAACAAAGCATTTGAAAAATACTAGCAGAATCGATCCATGTATTATTATTAAAGATAATGATTTAGCTGAGAGAGCCCTTTCACTGATTTTTTTTTTTCATTTTATGCGCCCCATCTGGTGTGATTTGTGAAGTGACAACATGGCTGATTAAAAAAAAAAAAAAACACCACCACAAACAATGAATCGAGACAAATGGACAGAGAAGTACGTGCTTACTCGCAATTTCGAAATCTCCAACAATCTACTCTTACAGGTAGTTTATATAGTTATACAATTTATGAATATTAATGCTAACAAGACAAAAGATACCTGGTCTAATTGTATGGTTTGAGAAACAGTAAACATACAAATCCACAAATTGTTTAATTACACTCAATGCGATTAAAACCTCAGACACACCACCACAACAGAACAAGCATTCCATAAGACTGGCACACCAATATCTAGCAAGAAAGAAGAACTGGAACATTATCATTTCAATTTTAGCATCCATAACATTAGAAAACTCATGTTTGTGCCTGACTGTGCCCGGAAACCGAAATCCACTGAGGAACAAAAGGCTGATAGAATATTTCCTCCTGGCACACATGCCTGTCTACTGAGGCCTTGTTCGGAAATTTGGAGAAATGATCTCTCATGCATTCTCAGAGAGCTGTGTTACAATGTGTTTTGGATGGAAGAGTGTTTAAGGAGAGGTCCAGGATTATTCTGCCTACAGCACACGTTCAGGCATGTTTAAAACAATTCTGACACTGAGCTGGGACGCAGAAAGCTGGTCAGAGAAAACAGAGCAATGGCACGGGAAGGGTGGGGATGAGAGTCATGCCAAACCACAAACAAATGAAATGATAGAAATCAAAGTGGGCTCATCAGAAGCTAAACACGGCACATTTTAACGGAAGTAACTCTACGAGCACTGTCAAGGATTTGCAGAGATGCTTTTGGTTACATGAATTTCATAGCAAATAATCCCTTTTAAATAGCCCACTACTTCTACAACCCCAGGAAATGGTGATAACAGCTGTATAAAGACAACATTCACACTATGTAGGTTAACTGTTCTATATGTAAAGAGCAGAATCTGATCATACAATGTGGTCATCAATATTCAATAAGACCAGGACCAAAGAAATGCTCATTTATTTGGTCAGTGTAAGTCATGATACTCAAAAGTACTTGATTAGAATTTTGTTGTGTCACCACACACTCCTATCTGAGGACTATGTAACAAATAAGAACCAGTGTTAACCAAACCATAAGACCTATATAACACAAACCTGATACATAAAGCCACTCACACACTCCGTCCAAACTCCAATCCACCTGTCCACTACATATCAGGAGTCAAACTCCAATCCACCTGTCCACTACATATCAGGAGTCATGTTTGTACAAATGACTCCCTCAGAAGCACAGTCACTCACTCTCTCTCACACACACACACACACACACACACACCTCCCCCACTAACTCACCCGGCAGTCTGTTCATGTTGACCCCCTGGGCGGACAGTCCAATGCCCATGTACCTGTAAACAACAGTGAGAAAAGAGAACAAAGGTTGTAACCAGGATCTCTGTATAACTTACAGTGTCAGCTAAACAAACTGTAGCATCAAACTAGAAAAAGCACTGAAACTTATCTTATTCAATCCACAATCACATTAGGGGTGGTGATGTGACAAAAAAAATCATCATAAAATATCATGGTGCTATGGTATGGTATATCATAGCATAGATATCAAAAGTATTGGAACAGCAAGGCCAATTCTTTTGTTTTCTGCTATACACTGAAGACATTTGGGTTTGAGATCAAATATGAGATATGAGATAGATGGGTTAAACAACTTAGAGAATGTGACCTTTTGTTTGAATCCACCCATTTTCCAACTGATCAGAAATATTGGAAACATGTGAAATATTAGAAACATGTGACTGGCAGGTGTGCCCTGTTAGATTGATTGTCTACTCTTGGTTTGAGCCCTGGCTTTCGGCTGTGAAGACTGCACTTGTCGTTAAAAAGGATAAACCAACATGAAGACCAGAAAGCTGTCTATGGGAGAAAAAATTCTGAAGCTGAGAAAAGAGGGATGTTTTCCCTAATTTAGTCTTGGCCAATTCCCATCCACCAATTACGTCCCCCCTACAATACGACAGCTAGCAAGCCGGGAGGATGAAGGCCATCACGTGTTTCCTCCGAGATACATGAATCCAGCCAACTGCATCTTTTCGGACTCAACACCCTTGAGATGTAGTGAGGAAAGCGCTATCTGAGCTAGGCCTATTCATCATAAAATACTGCCTACATTAGGTGAGGCGTAAATTGAACAAAACTGAAAACAGGATACTAGCCTTTTAGCTCAAGAAAAACAGCAATGACTTAGGAACCGGGAAAAAAAAAAAAACCCAGATTTTTAAGGTTGGGTGCAAGGTAGAACTTCAATTTCCCGATAAATTACTACACTGACAAGCAGAGAATCGTGGAGCAAAATATGTTACAGTGTGCTGAATCTTCCAGATATGTGTACAATACACCAGCATTAATACTGCTAACATGTCCAAAATCACTCTTCTGGTTTTGAAACTAGACAAAACACACACACAGAGAGAGAGAGAGAGAGAGAGAGAGAGAGAGAGAGAGAGAGATATACACACACACACGCACACACACACACCCACCCCAAACCCTCTGCTACATTCAGGAAGCCTTTCCACACCTATTCAACTCTGGCTAAAGAAATCACCACAGCAACGGGGAAGTTCATATTCTATAGTGGAGAACTCAGTATTCAAAAACACATCTAGAGCTACAGAGAGCTGCATCACTCACAGCAAAACAAATGCTGCATTCGACTACAAGCTCAACTCTGAATTTCTACTCATGAACCTGGGATAGTCTCCTTAGCTCCGAGTTCAGCAAGTGACATCAAATCAACATGGCTGTGCACAGCATCACTAAACAAAGTAGCACTTCCTAGCGTTAAATGAGTTACGGTGTACATACAAGCATTTGCTTTAGATCAATCCACATACAGACATATTCGCTTACTGAATCTATAAAACTGACTGTACAGTTCACTGATTTGAAGAAGAAAACATACATCACTCATCACAGTTAGCTAGCTAGCTTGTGGATAACAAAATGGAACGTCCACGTTTTTTTTTTTTTAATTCCAAGCTCCGACTTCCCACTTCCAAGAGAAAAAAAAACCCACGCTTTAGAAACGACCCCTTGCCAGCCACACCACATGTTTTGCCATTCCAATGCAATGTTACATTCCAATGCACAGCTTTTGTTTTATTATATGCTGCGAAAAGGTCTGATAAGATGACAAAAATGTATTGTAACAAGACACCACCATATTGTATCGAATTGTTTTTAATTTTGTGTATTGATACACCCATAATTGCTATTCTGTTATCATATTGCCAAGCTCTAAAATCACATTCAGTAAATTCTTCACCCAACATTCCTATATTTTAAAACCATTTCCCACTTTTCTGCCGTGGCACATCTAATAAGACTACTGCATTACTTTCCTCAATTTCCACAGACATGCAGGTTTAATGCAGGTTATGCTGCATTGCAACTTGTAATTCCCTGCCTGCAACCTGCGAAAAGCACCAAAAAACACCCTCCTCACCTTGAATTCCACTGCACACGTCAAACATTGGGAGATGGCATTATCATAACTTGCAGAGAACTGCTTACAAGGCATCAAGAACGCGGCATTAGTTTGCTGAAAGCTGTCTGTGACATTCTGGCCAGGTCTACTGTTTCCTTTCCTCCACCAGACCACTCAGTAATGCCAATGGCTAACACTTACCCATCCCTCCCTTTGCTGACAATCTTCACCTCGAAGTAGTAGATGCCACAGGCAGCGGGGATTGGGTGGGTAGCTCGCACGGATGCTGCGTCTTTGTGGTTTTTGCCGTGACCTGGAAAAGGAGTGCATAAGTAGAAAGTAATGAGTCACTGATTCAGGGTTTTCTCCTCCACGGAGAATTCAAAGGCAGCTGCCTTTCTCAAATTACAAGGTGCCATGACAAAACACGATTTTTGTAACCATGGACAGTTCTGCCGTTCTGTTCAGTGGAAGTCTGTAATTTAACCGTAATACCAACATCACTCCAATGAGATGCGGTATCACTTATTACGCTTGGGCAAACGGATGAATCGTGTTCACTCTTTTGGACCAGAGTGAACACTCTGTTTTTCATTTCAAAGCATGTAAAACCCTGTGATCACACACTTCCCGAAACCAGGGCCGATATGACAGACAGAGTGAATACTGATCTGAGATCTGCTCTCCCAGCCCATCATATTATATTCAGAATCATCTAGGCAAAAATTATACCTTGATTAGCATTCTTTCTTAAAAGTTGAATACGTAACCTATTTATTGAAACCACAAGAGACCAAACCTAGAACCTGGGTCTGGAAATAGGCCTATCATTTCGCAAGCAGACAAAGGTCACAGACACACACACACACACACACACACACACACACACACACACACACACACACACACACACACAAAGTAAAAACGTGACTGTAAGAAGAACCCCAAGGCCTAAATAGTATATTTATAATTATCAACACAGGAGACTTTATAACTAACTAAAACATAAAAGGTCACAATCGATACAATCCACTCAGCTCTATAAATATATTGCCAAAGTCTGCTTGTGCAATGAATCACAGGGATTAGTACAAGTCTCATATCTAATATTATACCACCGTGCTGCTGAATTCTTGCGTCTGATTGGTCAGAAGGTGTTGATTCATTTCCCAGAAGCAGCTTTGACAGAAACGCTGGCTGCAAGCCACATCACAGATTTATATTAATATGCCATTAATTATTGCTATAGTGACAAGTCATGCACAGGGACGCTCCATATATCGATAATAAACAGAGGGTAAGGACATGCTGTTATTCCCCAAAGAACAACTTTTCATTGTTGATATAGTGGAGCTGTCTATAAGGAGATACAGATTTAAAGGTGCATTAGGTAAGATTAGGTCTGAAAGATTTTTTTAACTCCTTGAGCGTTCACAAAGCTCTGCTCCCAGGATCCACGCTGGCCCACAGAGTAGAGTGTCTGTAAAATCCCAAACGCATTCCAGGCCGGAAGTCAGTTTTCCAAATGAGTTTTCTCACACAATAGTTTTATCCTGAGATCATGGATGTGAGTTTTTGGGACACTTTCCGGTTTCTCTCAACATGACAAAGTTGCATTTTTATGTTTTATTAATCTGAAGAGAACGAACAAAAAGAGGCTGGTGAGAGATTGACTGTTTATAGCTGCTATAGGGTGAGTGATTACAGGAAGTCATTGTTATAGATTACTAAATGTAAAAGTATGTGTCTAGTTTTAATTTTAAAAAATGGAGCAAAAGTATGGTGTGTAGACCTGTAATAAATAAAACTGACCTGCTGTAGTTAAGAGGAATAACACACTTTGGGGAATCTGGTTGTTTTCTTATAAGAACATATCGTATCATGTTTTATTACCTACTTATGACCAACAGCCACGGTATATTTATACACAGCACACAACAGTAAACAAAAGTGCTTTCATCGATGTGTTCAGTTCACTCTGACATTGTATTTGAAATGCTATTTTGCTATAATACATCTGAACAAACTGGATTTTGCTGTTTAATAGCACTATTTAGTACTCTAAACTTCCCAATGTACTGCCGGTGCAGTCGACTCCACGCACACAAACACTGCGGCCTTTTTGTTATTTTGCTATATTTGCATCAGCAAGCCTACAGCACATCCAAGTCAATTAAAACATCAAATTGATTGAAGAAACTGAAAAACTCATTTCTGTCAGCCGTGCTAGAGCCGAGCAGAAAGGCAGGGACTATTACAGCGATACGGCTGAGTGCCACAAAAACACCACACAGCACAGACAATCCTTTCCCCACTGGCTGTCAAAGCCTGTGCTGTGCTGGCCAGAGCAAAAATTTTTTAAAGGAGCAGTTTGTAACTTCTAGAGCCTTCCACCGCCAACAAGGAGAATCACATTTGTAATGACAGCAATGGCAAGTCCCAACCTCGCCTCCTCTGCTGAAATCGTATGCCTTGGAAAGGCGAGAGATCTGAGCTGGGCACCATTCTTCATATGATGCTTAACAAATCGAAAAAAAACAAAACAAGATGACCTATATCAGATTGTAATAATTCCAACTGGGCTAATACAGTTCTTTCAAAGCTCGATTAATGTAGTTGGATTGAATTGTTTGAGATAATTGGACTAATCCCATTTTGCCTGGAAAGGGCAGATATTCTGAGATTCGAAATCATGATCAGCGCCCCAGTGAGCGGTTCACAAGGACGGAAAGCCTGAGACAGGCAGAATAGTGGTGTCTTGATATGACACATTCTCGATACATCAGAAATAAGCACTGCTTCAATGTGGGGGTTAGGTTTCCATTTTCAATTGATTAAAACTTTCAGAACAATAAGCGAAACGTAATCATGACAAAGCGTTCGTGTGATCCGCTCAGACCTGTAGCAGCACAGAATACAAACGCTGTACATGGGGGCTTCAGACAGTGTTCAGTCTTGCTACAAAGCCTGCTGCTGGAAGACACGCGTAGCCATGGTTACAACAAATGTATCAATGGTTACATTTTAGATTCGGGCCAGAGTGCCCCTTTAAGTCGGACACACACTGTTAGACTTCGCTTGAACGTGAAAGAACTCAAAAAAAAAATCACTTACCGTGACAGAAAGCGATGGCGCCACATCAAGCAGAGAGCTTAAAACACCTGCACAACTGTCAATCACACACTGATTGGTTTATCTGCTGGTTTTATTGGGGGTGGGGAAGAAGAAGACTGCTCTTTTGGCATATTTTTGAGTTCCACTGTTAATATGTGAAGCTCGTATGCAAAATATGTAAAGTTTGCAGGTCTGAAATGGGCATTTTTCTCATTTCCATCTCACGCCCCACAGTTTAAATACCTCTGCCTTACAGAGCTGGGGGAATTTACAGTCCCTGCTTGCTGCTTGCCCCATGGCCATAGCGGTTTTACATGAGCTATTAAACTAGTACGCTAGTACCCTAGCTTATTGGCTCATGAAAAACAGCATGCTTAGCAGAAACGAAGTCTAATTTATTATGCAGCCTGTTGCATGCACTGCTTGATATACAGATGTATTGAATTAAGAGCCTCGTATCAAATGGCACGATATGATGTCATTACACCCCTACTAACTATCCATAGACATAAGCGCCTATAAGCTGCTAGGTCAAATCGTGGACAAGGCAAATACTGTTTTCATAATCAAGTGATATATTTAGAAATCAATAATGTGCAATAATGAACACTTCTAAATGTGCGATTTAATCTTGTTTGCACTGAATATGCCTGCATCTGAGCAGCTTCATGGTCAGGTTTATGGTCTTGTCGTCTTGGTAACAAGTCCAACAACAGCTTCAAGGAACGGACAAATCCAGGATCATGTCAAAACGTCAATAATCCAATCCAGCTAATTCAGTAATCCATGTACGAGGAACAGTCCCTCGCTCTGCTTCCGCTGGGAGTGGAACGTATCTCAGAGCCAGGCGAATGTAAGCAGAGGCCTGAAATGACGCTAAATAGCTTTTTAGCTATTTATTCTGAGTGAAGAGCTCCCCAAACGAAGCCAGCAGCAGCGCTGTCAGACTGTTGTACTGCAACTGCCTGTAAAATGGTCGCTTCCTGCTCAACCGCTAATTATTTACTTAATTGCACTAAATATTCTCAGACCAGACTTCAGCCCGAGTGTTGGACGTGATGATGCTCGTGACAACACAATATTTCAACCAACATGCTAAAATATTTAGTGTCATTTCACCATGTAACATAATAATGAGGAACTTCATATACATTATGTAGTTCTTTCAGACAGTCTGAAAAATAGTGAAAAACACTACAATACTGCGTGACTGAAAACAGAATGAGGTCTAGGGTTAGATTTTCAGATCACATCCGAAGACTTTCTCTTAAGCCAGATGTAATATTCATAAAGCGTGAGTCATATTAGACAATGATAAACCAGCACATTCAAACACATCTGTCTACATGTTTCCTATCCAGTGTACAGCCACCAAAAGCCAAAGTGGCCACAAGCCAAAGGATTGTAGTGATGTGTCAGAAACACAGACTGATTTAGGATCGACTTTTCCCTGCAGACATATCCTAGATCTTACAGCCCTGATACACGTGTATATATACGGGCCCGGGTGTTAATTTGCTTTCAGTCACTGAGCGTTTCGGATGTGTGAGGTTAGTATCTGTGTATGTTTGTAGCTGTTCATGTAATTATACTGGTGCCAAGTAGAACATGTGCCATGATGCCAGGATTGCTTAATACTAAGTAGGTTACTTATTTCAGTATTATTATCGGTGTGCCGAGGACGTATGTGTGCATGAAGTCATTCTGAAATAGGCTAAATCACATGGGCTAGTGTCATCTGAGAAGTCGCGCTTTGTCCATAAGACATTTGACGTCGCACAACTGGAAATGATGCAGTTACAAATATGGAATTGTGCTAACACCACACTGGCTGTTCATACTGCATTACTCCAGTCTATTATTATGCCGAGCTATTATATTACCACTAATAAACTGAGTGAATATTCATCCTCTCTGAATACAGTAGCAATATTAAATCACCCCTATTTTTAGCTTCCTCGTTCCTCTGAGCCATAGCAGGCCTCCCTCCTTCACGTCCAGACAAACATCCGTGATAAAACATTACATTGCTCACACATAGGCAGAACCTATTTATAGCTCAATTACACGAGCAGAGTACTGTTAGACGACCCTGTATGTGCACGAGACACACACACACACACACACGCACGCACAAACTCAAAAATGCACACACATGCGCTCAGTCCTGCCCCCGTCCTCTCACATACTCTGTTCTATTTATACCACCAACAAAAAAACACATGCGATCCAACAGCACAAGGCGACCCTGATGGATTTTCTGTTTTACTATGTGTCTCTGCTTCTCGCTCGTGCACACACCCTCACCGAGCTTACATCCACTTTGCATAATCATAGGCCTGTCATTGGTGAATAGATAACACCCTAACAACACTCAACCTCTAAGACACAGCACTTGCTCATCTTTTTTTTTGTGCAGAGCTGCTTAGTCTTATTTGCAGAACATTGATCCCCCCCACCCCATCCCCACTTTGTGTCTTGTTATCAGCTGACTACTGCAAAATGGCTTAATCATTAATTAAAAAGGAAACCTTATTCAATCCCAAACCCACGATTCTGAAGTTCACATATAGGCTATACTCCATTCTGCATGAATTAAGTCTCGGCCTTCTGACAAGGCTAGAAACTAAATACAGAGACACATGTGAATCAGATTTCTGTTAAGGACACGCTTCAGATCCAGGAGCCACGGGACCCATAAGAATAAACTCAAACGCATAAGCCCAATCACCATGTTGGTGCTCAAAGCCTTTCCACTCAGGATAATGGCAGAATTGACAACGCAGTGCACGTTCATAGTGCGACAGGACAGAAATAAATCCAGGAACAGGGGAAAAGGATAAGAGGGAAACAAAGGAACAAGGAGCAGCATGCCAGTGTCAGCAAACACAGCTTCCCAGGCTTGCGACCAGACACTAAAAAGAAGCCACAACAATCTGGCAGTGTCAGGGAACATGCATGACTGGGTGTTTAGAAGGCAGAAATTCCTCTTCATGGCCAAACAAGGGGCACTGAACACAGCATCTGAGCAAACCCACCAGTTCCACTGGTATCCTTCCACTGGTAAATACACAAGCTTCGATTTCTTTTCTGCATCCGCTGGCTTGCAAGTTCACATTGTCAGACTAGAACCAGGAACTGACTGACTTACAGACTACACGAATATGGAGTTACATCATGCCACATTGCATTCTGGGGGCAGCAGACATCTTGTGAGGAACATGGTGTATGTTGGTATTTGGTTTGCTTTGCTTTGAATACTTTGCAAAACAGAGGAAGGAAAGGGGAAGGAGATCATACTAAAGCAAGAGGTCAAGCTACAGTATCCAAACAAGTTCAATTAACAATGTGAAAGACTCTCCAGAGCAAACACTCCGCTTACAAAATTATAGCAAACATGAGGTACTAGGAATAGGTACATTTACGCTCACATGGTCCCATCTCTGATCTGCAAAGTCCTAATTACAAAGTCTCAGAATTCCAGTGCATATAATTATGATAGTTCATGAAATCAGCATTTCACTTCGCTACATAACCATTGAGCATTATAGCAGAAAACACAGGATTATATCATAAGTAAGTACAAAACGAAAATAAATGTGAATTTGTAACAAGGCAGGTCGTAATTCCATGCTTCTCGTGACCAAACATTGTTTTTATAACATTTCTGTGTTCTTGGTGCCTTGTAAGTGGTAATTTGCAAGTTGTAACAATTTCCCACTTCAGCAGATTCAACTCGCAAAGTGCAAAAGAATATACGGATGCCTTCGCGGAAGCGTGTCTTTTGCTTGCTCTGTCAGAGAACGCTCATAAAGCTCATAAAAAGCTACTTTAACCGCACTTTTACAGTCAAGAGGCCTGAGTGGCTACTGGTACTGTACTACTATAGTGAACTTCAAACACTCATGCAACATTCTGAACTGAAATTGCAGCACAGCAACAACAGCAGACTAAACAAGCTAGCCAGTTAAGGTTAGTGTTAACTCGAATGTTGATGATTACCTTCTCAAAACAGTGATGGCCAACGTCACTCCGTAAACGGGGAAGCAACCGGTAGCTAAGAAGACTACCCTAAGTTGACGAGTTGAGGGGGAGTTTTTGGTGGTTTTTACCAGCTGTAGGAGGAGAATTACAACTTGCAACTTCACCCTGAACACAGCATTAAATATTTACACACACACACACACCATGTAGACCAAAATATAGCTAATTCAGCTCATACTGGTGCGTTTGTGTGTAGAAGAGGTCATCACATCATTTTTGTTGCCACATCAGATGCTAGATGCTAATGATTGTGTAGATGCTAATGATTGGCATCCCAGTGGGCTTTGCGCCACTATGACCTCTGACAATTCAATACAATGCTGAGCATGAGTGGCGCGTCTAAGTCCATCATCTTCTTGCTTTCCTTTCAAGGCTCTTTCAGTTTTGATACAATAAAATGAATCAAGTAAACGTTCAGCTATTACAAAAGGTTCACCTCAATTACTCTACAAACCTCAATACGATATCTGAAAGATTTCTAACACAGAGCTTTAGCATGGAGGACTGTCGTGCCATTCCAGTATCCTAATTAAAGCCGAGACAGCTCTTATCTTGACAAAGCAGCGACTCCAACAAATTAGCCTCAGAGCAGCATTGAGAAACGGAAACGGGGCACACTAGCCAAAATAGCACTGTGATCACCAGGGCAAGGGGGAGTAGCAGCTTAAATCCTGTATGAAGCCGAGCTGCTGCAAACGCTTTGGGACAAAAGGTGCGCAGATCCAGATTAGGACAAAGAGCCGAGCCAAAGAAGTGCACGCTTCTGTCAATACTAATCTAATGGAAACTTATGGACCTTATGGAAATCTCAAATAAGCACCATTATCAGATATCAACCTAATAGTCCCCAGTGGAGCAATAATAACAATAACAATAATAATAACATTAAATGTAAATTTTAACTGATAAGTAGGACGCACTCATGCATTTTGGGTGGATAGCAGATGAAGGTGATTTTCAGAATTTGTCATTAAGGCACAATCTAGGCTACTGTCATCCAATCTTGCCATGTTAATAATAGTGATATACACAAGAGAAAAACAACACCTTTATGACCACTGCACTGAAAATAATTAAAAACACATGCTACTAAGAGCGGGAAATAAACACCTCACCTTATGAAACCGGGTCTACCTCTAACTCTTTCTCTCCTCCTCATTCATCTTGATATCTCTGTACTCAGAGTGTAGCTACCTGACTAGTAGCGTTCGAACAAAAAACAAGAAGAAGAAAAAAAGGCTGGATTCTGATTGGCTAATCCTGTAGCGAATCAAAACTGAGTGTAGGAAAAAAAACAACTAAGGAATGCATTCATCTGACCTCTGGGATGGTTAAATACACTATATGGCCAAAGATCTGTGGACACCTGACCATCACACTCATGTTGGACTTCCTCAAACTGTTGCCACAAAGTTGGAAGCACATTAGGATTTCTTTCTAGTTAAAAGTCTAGAATGTCTTTGTAGGCTGTAGCTTTACGATTCCCTTCACTGCGACTAAGGGGCCCAAACATGTTAAAGCATGACAATGACAGTGCAGAAAGCGAGCTCCATGAAGACATGGTGTGTGAAGGTTGGAGTGGAAGAACTCGAGTGTCATGGATAAAGTCTTGACCTCAACCCCACTGAACACCTTTGAGATGAACTGGAACGATGACTACATGCCAGACCTCCTCACCCAACATCCGTGCCTGACCTCACTAATGCTCTTGTAGCTGAATAATCACAAATCCCCACAGGCACGATCCAAACTCTAGTGGAAAGCCTTCCCAGAAGAGTGGAGCTAATTATACCAGGAAAATGGGACTAAATCTACAATATTCAGCAAGCACGTATGGGTGTGATGATCAGGTGTCCACATACTTTTGGCCATACAGTGGATCATAATGATGACTTTGCTGACCTTTGTTGACCTTTTATGAACACCACTATAGTGCAATAATTAAAAACAATGTTATTTGAGGTGTTGATAATCAGCTGCACTTGGGTGTGTGTCATAAAATTAATTTTAAATATTATGCTACTTGATACAATGATATCACTTCCCCGTCCCAGGCTGGTGAAACTCTGAGGACCTGGCACAAATTCCATGATCTTCAAAGTGAATAAATAAACGGCAACCACTTATGCTCAAGCAAGGGATGACTGGAAAAAGAAAGAGTGTGCGAGAAGACACACAGCCAAAAACCGGCCAGGGGCAGGACATATACGTCCTATAGAGCATTTAAAAGGACAAAACACAGAACTAGTACAGGGATGAGTCATCAAAAAATACTCATTTTCCCAGAAGAGAAGAACTATAAGCTGAAAATGAGAATAACACCAAAATATTTTTTTCTGTATTTATGTCTAGATATACTATTATACTGAACATAACACTAAGGCAATAAAGTGCCAAAACATCTATTCTGATTTCAGGGACACAGCTCTGAGATCATGTGACTGAAGCCTTAGTAAACAAGCGACTATGTATTTTCTTTCATAAACAAAGCAGCTGTTGCTATTTATGGCCTGGATAAAGGATACAGGTGAATATGCAAATGTTTACGAGTTGACATCTGTTAAGACGTCGCAGTCTCGGCGTGACGCCATCGCGACTGTCGTGACATCATGCGGCACAGGGATCTGATCTTTTATTTACGCTTGGACGGGTCGTTTATTTCTGCATTATTGAAGTGAGGGGTTTATTTCTGTATTGTTGAAGTGGGTTGGGTGTGAAATGTGCTGTAATGGTTCTGCTTGCCATGTCTGACTGATGAATGTACCCGGTTCAGAGCGACAGTGTAATTTTATCTAATTATCGTCTTTTCAGTGGGTCGATGCGCTCTGACCCTTCCTAACAGGTTCATAAATAGCTAATGCAGCACAGCTTTTTGCGCTCTGTATTGTGACAGGCTGAACAAATCAGCTTCACTGCTGGAGAGGCTATAAAACAAAAAGAGGGGCTTAAACAAAGTGTGATAGTGGACATTAATGCTTCAACACACTATACAGTGTGTCTGCAATGAGCAAACCGAGAGAGAGAGAGAGAGAGAGAGAGAGAGAGAGAGAGAGAGAGAGACAGAAAGAGAGAGACAGAGACAGAAAGAGAGAGACAGATAGTAACAGACAGACAGAGAGAGAAACAGCTTCATACCACTGACCTGTCAGACAGACAGGCAGAGAGAGAGACAGAAAGAGACCCAGAGAGAGACACAGAGAGAGAGAGAGAGAGACAGACAGACAGAAAGAGAGAGACAGACAGAGAGACAGAAAGAGCACCAGTCAGACAGACAGGGAGAAACAGACAGACAGGGAGAAACAGACAGATAGACAGACAGACAAACAGACAGAAAGAGACAGAGACAGCTTCATACCACTGAGCTGTCAGACAGACAGAGAGACAGACAGAGAGAGGGAGAGAAGGAGAGAGAGACAGACAGATACAGAGAGACAGACAGATACAGAGAGACAGACAGATACAGAGAGAGAGAGAGAGACAGACACAAAGAGAGAGGGAGGGAGAGAGAGAGAGAGGGAGAGAGAGAGAGAGAGAGAGAGAGAGAGAGGAGCCTGAAGGCCAGAGCTTACTGACTCATAACACTTTAAATGTTCCAGTAATCCACAACTGAGAGTTTATCAAATGCTTAATCCAGTCTGAGTTCTCTCTCTCTCTCTCTCNCACACACACACACGAGCTGACTGACTAGTATGATGTGTAACTAAATATAGCTAGCTAGTGTACAGCTCGCTCAATCACACCGCACATATGCAGGTTTCTTGCTCCGGTGTGGCTTTAGCGACAGCAGGCCAGGTGACAGCTCAGCGGGGTGATACTCTGCTCTCTGCCGCTCCGAGTTTCCTCAACAGCACCGAAAACCACTCACACTGAGCGAGCTGGAGAAGGCTTCAGCACTATCCAGCCGGTTAATGTTACCTGTATTCCCATGAGCAATACACGGCTTGCTAACACTTTGAATAATTTAGTGTAAAAATGAGGGAGAAGACTGGGGTAAGGAAAACATGGCTTGGCGTGGTTTAAAAAGCTCCTGGGAGAACAAGTTAGCAAAGTCCGCACTGTAATGCGTTCTACTGCAAAACAACACAGGCTCTCTGGAACCAGGGCTGGTGTTTTTTTTGCGTTAGCTAACGAGCTAGCTGCTGTGGCTAGCCGGACTCTCAGTTGGTTTTGTTGTACATGTCAACCATTTGGGCAATTCGTCTTTTCTTCTGCTGAAACAAAGCAGAGGGACTGAAAATCAGCTCAGACCACATCGGGGAGATTTCACACACACAATCACATTCAACTAAAAACACGGAGCCCGTTTCCTTGGAGAACGTCGAGGCCCAAACCATGACAGTTAAAGACGCGTTAAAGACAGTGTCCCGCCTGTGTACCTTTATAATGTACCCGCAGATTGTTCTGCGACAGCCCGATGTAGCTGTATTTATCCTTGGGGCTCCACGACCGGGGTAAGGGGGTCTCTTCCTCGTTCACGGCCGGATAGAGCCGCTTCAAACGCTCGTTTAGCTCCTGCTCTTGGTCAGTTAAAGCAGGATCCCCCTGTAACAGGCTGCCTGCTCCAAGCTCTGCCATTTTTTGGGTTGTGTTTTGTTTTCCTTTCTTTGCTTTTCCCTACCTAGTTGTGTCAATCTTCTAAAAGGCAGAACGATAGACTGAGGAGAAATAGCAGTAGCGATATCCCCGGATAACCAACGCTCTACAGTCAGGCGCGCACTGCACTCTGGGTAGTGTAGTTGAAGATATTGTCCTACACAATATACACAGACGACAGGCAGGGAACCATACAACTACAACACCCATAAACTATTGTACACGAAGCTCTCTGAGGGGAGAGAGGCAGAAGTGGAGCTCAGAACATGCAGTTTTAGGAATTAATAAGTGCACATTCATGGTTTTCACAACTCACTTCATAAAATACACGCGCAGGTATCGAAATATATTATTGGAGTGCATTCAGAATCAGTATTCCTATATTTAGGCACAGTTTAGATCCAACTTCTTTCTCTTTATGTAACAGATCATACTAATCCTCATGTTTTGCCAATGACCCACAAACATTAATACAGATTAGCTCATCGCGAAACCCTTGTTTTTTTTGTTTTTTTAAATGATAAATCACCGACTTGTTTGGAGTAGTTAAATTGCCCATGATATCTTAATTTAGTGGTGTCAAAACAACAAGCGCTTGTTTACACGATGTTCAGTATGACAATATTCATAACTAAGCTGTATAATATGTAAGTCTTAAAGTAGCTTATCTTATTTTTCTAGATGTTTCACACTTTATTCAGGGTAGAAAACAAGCTGAGAAAAACAAGTTCATGGATCATGTGTGAAATATATTAGGTGCCTAAATATCGCCTTAATGAAATGGGAAGACAAACCAAGGAATACTGAAAGCTGAAGGTAACGGTAAAGAAAAATTATATTTTATTATATATGATTATGCTTACTGGAAAAGCTATATACTATTAAATATCTAATAATTATAATTAACAGCAGATGCATTTTTATTGGGCACGAAATGGCCTCATTTCCATTCGTGGGCTCTTTGGGGTCCTTCAATACCAAGGCAACCGCTCATAAACAACAACAGTGTCGCAACGTTATTGCTGAAGTCGCAATATAAACTACGCAAAAAATATTTTTAATTTAAAGGAAGAAAAGAGAATTATTATATATTTTATTTTATTATATATATTTTATATATATTTAATCTACACATGTCTGTAAAGAAGGACATCCATTTGCCACCACTGTCAGCGTATGAAAGGCAAGGATAAATATTTTACAAAATGGCAGCTTAGTAACTTTAAATAAATGCTAAAACATTGTAGCTCGAATAGCCAGAAGTCACTGTATACCAGACACGGCGTCCTGTTCGGGACTACTGCTGTTTTGTAGCCAACGATTCACAAACGAGTCGATTCTTTGAACCGGTTCTTTTAGGTGACCGTTGAGAGTCGACTCGCATATATGAGCGCTTGCTTGCTTTCCTGCTTTCCTGCTTTTTACAGGCAATGGCGTACAGTGTAGTTTAATCAAAAATGTTTTCTACAGGCACAGCTGACACAGCAACATTAATGCAAGGATGTTTACTGTATTTGTCAATGCACATTTGTATTGCCTTGCTGATTTTGCAATTATTTAAATATCTAACAATATACAATGCAAAGTATTGTCATTTTATTAATTAGGAGTCACATTTCGTGGAATAGTTTCAGCCATATTTAGGCAAAGATTGCATACTTTGTCTGGTATAGAAAAGAATGGCAATGAGTCGTTTGGGAGCCGAAGGAATCGACTCTTATTAGTAAGCAGAGTCAAATGATGTGACTCACTGGAAAGAGCATGAACTCCCATTACTGCCATGTTAATCACAGTAGAAAATATTCACTGTGCTTTAATAAAAAAAAATTCACTGCAATGGGTTAGTGCTTAGAAGATCCCACCAGGAACAAACTACTCCATTTCTAACCATTGTAACGAGCTGTACTGTGCTGTGTCTCTTAAAATAATAAATAAGTTCCTTCCTATGGTATCTGTATTCGTAGCAGGCTTTCATCAAGCAAGGGAACCCAAGGGCAAGTGAGGTCTGTGCCAAAAATACTGAAAGTAAGTTGCTTCATAACTTCATATGTACCTTAACATGTCTGTTCTGTCTATTCTGTTTCACAGACTTTAACTTGTAGATTTGAATGTTACAGGTTACAGATGGCTGTAGCCCTGGCTATCTTTCCACCTGGCCTGCCCATGTCAGCTCTCAGGTTGTCCAGCAACACAGTCAAAAACACACTTGCTCTGGAGCAAACAGAAACCACGGGTATGTCCTTATTCTACTTTCCCGGCTATAGACTACATCTTTACTACAATCACTATTATATAAGTGTTAAGCATATAAACCAGAATCTACAGAGGAAAAAATAATGTATAATTCATAAACTGGTGTACTGTATCAACCCATTTTTTAAGTAGAAGGTGACTCTTCACATCCTTCACATTAATGCAACGATGGCTCTTACCTCGTAATGTATCATGTGCCTCAGATACAGTGATGAATTTGGACGTACTGTAGCTAAGCCACGGTTCCTGGAACAGCTGGAGTGCTATCTCAGGAGAGAACTGGCATCTTTAGACATTCATAGCCCCAAACTCCAGCAGCTCAAACTTCAGGTTTACACTTTATACACAGAGACTATTTCCTGTAATATGCAGCAGAGCTGCGTTGTTTGTCTGGTGTCAAATGCTTGTTTTATGTCTGTCCTTTGTAGGTATACCAAGAAGTTTTTGACTATTTTATTGAAGACTTTAAAACATACAAGCCACTATTGTCTGCCATCAAAAATGAGTATGAGATTACTCTAGGTATGTGCACATTCTCCTCTGAACAAAACAGGCTTGCAGTTGTTGTGACTAAGTAGAAGTTCCTAACATGACTAAAATGTCATTGCAGTGTATCTGCAACAGCAGATCCAAGAGCTGGAGCCTCTCCGTGCCCAGATGGTGCTGCTGTCTGAACAGTACGAGGAGAGGATTCTGGGCCTGAGGGAGCAAGAGAGAGCTGAGATCACGGCTTTGAAACAGGAGCGCCAACATCTGCAGCAAGTCATTGAGAGCATGAAGGAGCAACAGGCAGCTTTGCAGACCCAGGTTGGACATTTGAAACTTCAACCCTGCACACCAGACTAAATACATATGTATGTTTTTCTAATATATATGTTTTTATTCTGGGTATATTAAGTTTAAATGAACAGACAAAAGCCTGACTGTTACACATTTATATCTTACCGCTACAAACAAATTTACTTTACACCTGAATTATTCAAAATCTGATACCAGGGGTGGGCAATATTGCAAAAAAATATATTTCGTTATATTTCACAATATATTATCACAATACACTATGTGTATCACAATATTTGGTTTTGCTAAGAAAGCACAAAAACATTTTTCAAACTTTCAGACATTTTTTGTCTTCTATAAATTTTTACTGTGTAAAATGTATTCATGAAGGACAGAGAATAATCTAAATATACAAAAAGATCAGGTTAGATAGATATTAAGATCCTGTCACTTACTTGTTGAGTCATTATGGACTTATAAAAGCACAGACACTGACAGAACATACAAGACATAGAAGTATATGATGTATAATGATGTTTATATACTGTGAAATTTATCGTGCCATCATGTCATCTAGACCTGCATGAGACCCAGTTTTCCTTTTTCAGCTGGAATAGTACCAGACTGGCCCAAAACAAAACACCACACACTTTCAGACTATGCTCATGAAGTGGAATCAGAAGCAGTGACCTGACTCTTGGAACCAGGGATCTCACATAATTTCTTTTGAACAAAAATTGACTTTGGATCAGTACAGCTTGGCTGTTGTTCGTTACTGGTCTTTCATGCATGACATTAAGATTGAGACCAACCGATGAAAGGACACTGAAGCATAAATATTGAACATGGTTCATATTTACAGATTTTAAATTGAGGCAGCCAAAACTGTACTGTGAGAAGGTGGAGAGGTGAAGACTGGACTTTATACACTTCACACCGCAGGATAATCTGGCATATCATGATCAAAGAAAATATTTCTCACTATGAGATGACGAGAAATATTAGTTGAATTTGCCTACTGAATTTGCCTGTATCCCTCAGGCTTACCCTGTACCCCATCCATTGGCTAGATATTATTTGGTTGGTGGACTGTTTCTCAGCCCAGCAGTGACATTGGGGTGATAATTTCACACCAGCTGCACACACTCCACCATGCAGCTATTCTATCAGTGTCATTTTTGTGCTAAGAATGATTCACCACTAAATTATAGTCATACCACAGAGTTGTTGAATTCTCAGATGTGATTGGTAAATGTGCTGTTATTTAACAATGAAAACATATTCTTGTGGATATGGTGAGATTTCTGATAGGAGATGTTTATTTAACATTTATGGGAAGAATCTTGGGTGTCAGTGCAAGTTTTCTGCTACAAGAGAGTCTTCAGGACGGAGGATTTTGCACCTTCTGGGTTCTCAATAAGATGACAACTTGTGTTTGGTATTAACCAAAAAAACAGAGGCTGATGAGGACAATTGTTTTTATAATAGAAACGATTTTATGACATAATCAAAAATAAGCAATAGCAGGAACTTTTCTTACAGGCGTTCTACAAAATTAAATGAAACAAGAAATGGTTCAAAAGCATACTGCATTGTTCATTAACAAATAAAAATATATAATCGTAGGCAAATAGCAGTGGTATGTACCCAGCAGTGGTGCTGTGGTGGTGATTACCCACTAATAGACAGGCTAGAGGCTGTTAAACAAATTGTGCATGGCAGAAAGTGGGCCAGAGTCAGTAACACCTACAGCACCCTATATGGTAGGTGTCTGAGTTAAATGACTCTTTAAGAATAAGGGTGATGTGCAGAGTTGCATCAACTATAGGGGGATAAAGTTGATGAGCCATACAATGAAGATATGGGAAAGAGTAGTGGAAGCTAGGTTAAGGAAGGTAATGGAGATTTGTGAGCAGCAGTATGGCTTCATGCCCCGAAAGAGCACAACAGATGCAATTTTTGCTCTGAGAATTTTG
>CM074950.1:13409005-13425525 GCA_037577455.1 Pangasius macronema | reverse complement strand
TATGGAGGTAATAAATGAGGATATGAAGCTAGTGGGTGCAAGTGTTGCGGATGCAGAAGATAGGGATAGGTGGAGAGCGATGATTCGCTGTGGAGACCCCTGAAGGGAAAAGCCGAAAAAAGAAGAAGTCTGAGTTAAATGAATTCTGCTGGTCTGGACACACGTGAACAAAGCTTGAACCTGATGGCATGGCACCCATCGGTACACAATTATACATTTTCTTTGCTTAACAACCTAATATCTAATAATGTAATATACGTCGGATTGGACAATGCTGTTTCTTTTCTTACACATTTCAGTAAGTTACAATGGTTAGACAAATTTAGAAATAAATCACAAAATGTAGAAATGTAGACATTGCTCAGCTCTAACACTAGAACATAATCTTTTCTTGAATTCTGCTATCTTCTATCTTGGGTCTGTCACAGGTTTCATATCTAGAGGAGGACCTTGCAAGACAGTATGCGCTGTACAGGGAGGAACGTGACGCCCGCAGGCTGCTCATTGACAATATCAGCAGCATGAGCTACAGCCCACAGGAGCCTGGTTACTCACTGGATGGTGGCAATCATTGCATTACAGTTCTGAGAATTCTATATTTTTAGCCGAATAATGGCACTGTGATAGCATGTGGAAGAAGTGCATGATTCACATTGGGGTATTTTAACTCTTGTCTTCTCTTTTAGAGGATCCTGTGAATCTAAAGCTGGCTTTGGATGTGTGTAGAGAGGATCTAGACAAGGCCCAGATGGAGCTCAACCACTTGCATGCAGAATATGGAGATGTGGTTCCCCGTAGGGACTGGGAGAGTCTAGAATGTACGTACCAGGAGAACCTCCTAAAGGTATAAGGCACTGTCTCATATGAGTCACATATTCTATTGAAATCGTATAACAGTTTTGTCATTGTTTTTATTCTGCTTATATTAAGTCTAAATGAACAGACAAAAGCCTGACTGTTACACATTTATATCTCACCCCTACAAACAAATTTACTTGACACCTGGATTATTCAAAATCTGATACCAGGGGTGGGCAATATTGCAAAAAAAATTATATCGTTATATTTCACAATATATCATCACAATACACTATATGTATCACAATATTTGGTTTTGCTAAGAAAGCACAAAAACATTTTTCAAACTTTCAGACATTTTTTTTGTCTTCTATAATTTTTTACTGTGTAAAATGTATTCATGAAGGACAGAGAATAATCTAAAAAATAATCACTTACTTGTTGAGTCATTATGGACTTATAAAAGCACAGAAACTGACAGTACATACGAGACATAGAAGTATATGATGTATAATGATGTTTATATACTGTGAAATTTATCGTGCCATCATGTCATCTAGACTTGCATGAGACCCAGTTTTCCTTTTTCAGCTGGAAACCCTACAGTCTGACTTCAACCAACTGAAGACGGAATATGACACATTGCTAAATTTACATCAGCAGATCAGCACACAGAGAGACAGCGTTCAGAGAAAAGCCTCAACTCCTAGGCCACAGTGGGAGCAGTGCGCAGGTATAGGGCTGTTCTATACTGTTCACCAGATTCTATCTATCTATCTATCTATCTATCTATCTATCTATCTATCTATCTGATGTAACGGTTTTCATTCACCTGTGGATTTCATCCCATCCCATATATGCTTGTTGAACATCCAATCCTGGATTTACTCCCCCTTTGCTGTTATAATAACTTCCACTCTTCTGGGAAGGCTTTCCACTAGATTTTAGAGTGTGGCTGTGGGGATTTGCCCATTAAGCCACAAGAGCATTAGTGAGGTCAGGCACTGACTGGCACTGGGCCAGGAGGCCTGATATGTAGTCTGCCTTACAGTTCATCCCAGAGGTGTTCAGTGGGGTTGAGGTCAGGGCTCTGTGCAGGGCACTCGAGTTCTTCCACTCCAATCTCAGCAAACCATGTCTTCATGGACCTTGATTTGTAACATGTGACATGCTGGAACATGTTTAGAAACCTTAGAACCCAGTGAAGGAAATCTTGATGCTACCGCATACAAAGACATTCTACACAATTATGTGCTTCCAACTTTGTGGCAACACATTGCGGAAGACTCACATATGGCTGTGATGATCAGGTGTCCACAAACCTTTGGCCGGATGGATGGATGGATAATTGACTGTGAGAGTGATTTTTTAAAATTAGGACCTATTTAAGGGACAGTGGACAAAGTGCACTGAAAATGAACTGCTGTTGTTACATGTAAGATATACTTGGTAGCGGGGATCGCTGTTCTGTGCTCTTTGAGGGCCAGTCTAGTCAAAAAAGACTGGAGATCTTGCTGAAGGAGCTGAACAGCATGGGCTTGGAGCAGAAAGGCTTCTTTACTGGACTGGTGAGAAGCCCATCATATAAAATTACTACCTGCATCTTTTATTACTTTTTTAGAATTTATTTCTTATGGCTGGTTGAACTGCATTTCATGAAACTTTTCCCCTCCAGGGTACTTCCAGTGATGTTCCCATCTACCTCCGCTATGAGGGGCAACAGAGGAACCTCGGATTGAAAAAGAATGATGTTGTTAGAGTTCTAAAGGACATATGGAGAGAGAAAGCATCTGAAGATGAGAAGGTAGCATCCATCAATTAAGTGCCTGTGGGTAAAAGAATATGATAAATGAATGAAGGTATCTATGTATCTGTTGGTTATTTGTTTTGCAAACACAGAAGGATGAAGGCAGTGATCTAAAGGAGTTTCTGCATCAGTATCTGTTAAAGCAGTATAAGGAGAGGGCAGGACAGTGGGCTTACAGCCTGATCGATGGCATCAAGCGATACCTAGATGATGACTTCATTGGTCTCTTCTATGACATTCTCCAAGGCAAGGTTGGTGGGTTTTATTCTGCCATTTTCAACAGGTGGATAACAATTGGAACAATAAATGAAAATGTTAAGGTAGTACTAACTGAGAGATGACCATGGGGTTTCAGTAAATGTTGATTACACCGTCCACCTACTTTCACACATGATACCGGTCTGGGTAGATGACAGAGTAGACGAGTTCCACAAGTATGTCTCCGACAGCACTGAGAGTGGATTGCTAAGTACACCCCAATTCAGGTGAGGGATACATTACAAACAAGCACTTTTTTTATCTTTTGGTTGCTTTGCTCCAATGCAAATTAGAAACAAAATTTATGAGTTCTTCTATAACAGTGGTTCTCAATCCTTTTGTAGCCAGGGACCCCTTTAGCTGTAAAATAAATTCAGTTTATTGCATTTGTTGACCACTTCAGTAAAGCTTGAACATAATCTAAAAATAAAAATAATCAGTTCATTATTTAAATGTGTACAGTAATAGTTTGGCTATTTATTGGACCCAGAGACCTTTATATTTCTGAACTTTCCACCATAGGTCCAAGGTCTGCTTGTTTTTGAGTTATCGAGGTTTGGATTAAATCCATTCAGTTGAAGTGACAATTCAAATATACCAGTAACTATAAGAAGCCAATAATAAATATAACTTTTGATAATGGTGGGGTGTGATTTCCACCAATTTAAAACCCTCAGAGAGAAGGATTAGTGTCAGCGCTTTGAAGTAAACTTGTTTTCTGTGGGGAGAATCTTCAGGACAGAGAACTTTGTGTTTTGTGGTTTCTCAGTTATTATTCATTTCAAGAGGGACAAACAAGAGAGACTGCTTGAGAATGGCTGCTTATAGATTCTGTGAAAGTGTTCGCAGAAACATTTTCATGCATATTCCATAACACTGAATGTACTATAAATTGATAAAAAGCATACCTTTCTTTTAATAAAAAATTTAGTAATTGACAAATTGCTGTTGTGTACTAGCTATGAAACAGGTCTTGTGCATTTGGGGTGGCCACTGATTGTGTTCCTATAACAGTACACCCCGCCAAAGTTTATTCCTTACATAATAAATGAACAGGTGTATATTTAATGCTGGTTTCAGTGAGGCTCTGAGGACAGCTTTCCCCCTCAAAGGAGATAAGGATATAGAGGAACTGGTGCTGGCTGCACAGTCAGAACTGCAGACCAGCGGAGGAAGCATTGCCTATCAGAGGCTGTACACAGAGGTGAGCTCTAAAACTAGAGCTATCTATAGAAAAAAAGATTTTTGTGCTTACTCACCCTTCACATGGCTCTCGTGTCTACTTACTTAAGGGGTACAATTAAATGACATGTTGCATGATTTATTCTGACCATCACAAAATGATACCACCTGATATTTATCTTACTTCAGGACACAGATGGAAAGAAGAGTGATTTCTTGGCCCTGGTAAAAAAGCAGGCTATGGCCGAGAGACGCCAGTACATCAGCCAGCTGAGGGAACAGCTGGGAGGCAAAGGGTGAGAGTCCATGATGCTCTTTGTGAATGTTAATTGATGTTATTACTTTAATTATTTAAGTGAATTAAGCATTTAAGCATTTAAACTCAGTACTTAAATATTATTCTTGCAGGGAAGTGGGAGTGGAAGATTTAAGAGCCGTTTTCAAGACGATTGATCCCACGCTGGACTCTGAGACTCTGGACTGTTATTTGAGTACGGCCTTTCAAACTAAAGAGCTGCACGAGAACACGGCACTTTTGGACACTGAGGTTGCTCTACAGCGCCTCTCTGCAGCTAATGTAAGCAGGGCAGGACCCGTGCCTCAGTCGGAATAATTCATTTACACACATTTCACGTGTATAAATGGACTCTTATATTTAAACATAATCAAGGAAATATACTGCATAAAATATTTTTTTTAATCTAATAAAAAGAATATATTCAAGGTCTTATCTTCAACATGTTGTTTAAAGGTGCATTAGGTAAGATTAGTATTATTATTATTTTTTTTTTCAAAAGATACCTTAACAGTTAGTTGGGTTTGACAACTATTATGAATGATTCCTGCCCATGTTCACGAAGCTCCATCCCCATGATCTATGGTGGCCTGTGGAGTGTCTATAAAATGACTGACAGGAGGCGCATCCAAACACAAACAAGCATTCTGGACAGGAAGTCAGTTTTCCCAACAGGTTTTCTCATGGACTTAATACACTTTTGCTAAGGCCATGGCTTAATGAGTAGTTTTTTTTTTTTATCATGTCATATGTGTCTTCCAGTTTATTTGTACAAGTAAAGAATAAAGAAAATGACTATTGCATCTTTAAGAAAATCTTAAGATAACGGTAACTGATCACAAAAATGAATTAATGAGAAAGTGTTTTGTAAAACATGTATGTGAAAACATCACATCTTCTCCTAAAATCTTTATGCATATGTGCTTGTAAGATCCTCATATGAGGACAACTGGGACTTACTATTTTTTCTAAGCTTCTACCAGTTTGAAGACATTGATCAATTTCTATAGTTAGCAGGCTTGTAAACTTTATTACACCATTGTTTATTTTGGCTTAAACTTTATTACACTGTTGCCTTTATTACTGGGCTGATAAAAAAAAATTAGAAACATGGGACTGGGACCAACTAGTTGGAAAGACACTACTGAAAATGCCAGTAATACTTGTGTACAACAAGAATATGATGAGATGACTATAAAAATGTTTATAATGAAATTAATAATGGTAATGGTAAAACAGTTTTACATTGTTTACTTTTTTTCACTTTTATTTAGTGTAGTTGAGTGTTCTTATGTGGTAAGGAATAACAATGCTCATCAAGTCAAGTCAAGTCAAGTGGAGTTTATTGTCATTTCAACCATATACAAGTACACAGTGAAACGAAGCAACGCAACGTTTCTCCAGCACCAAGGTGCTACATAAGACAAACATAGACTCATAGACCCTAGCATACAATATATGCTGTATATACTGTATGTACTTTTCAGTGTAGTGTATGTAGAAATTATTTCTAAAACATTGCTCATATATCAGTGCAAAAGTCTTAGGTACATGCAAAGAAATGCTGTAGAGCAAAGATACCTTCAAAAATAATGAAACTAAACTTAGTAAACGGTAATAAATGACACAAAGTTAATATCTGGTGTGACGATCCTTTGCTTTAAAAAATAGCAGTCTCAAGTACAATGTGTGCAGTTTTATAAGGAAATGAGCTGTAAGTGTTCCTGAGCATCTTGCAGAAGCAGCCTCAGCTCTTCTGGAGACTTTGACTGTTGCACTCGCTTCTTATTTTTGCAGCAAAACCCAGCAGCCTTCATTATGTTTTTTGACTGAAAAGTGTCTCATGTAATCTGCTGCTTTTTGTTACTGATGTACAAACATTTTCTGTAACATTTAATTTGTGTTGGAAAACTAATGTTTGGGAATCTAAAATGTTTTTGTACTGAATCAGTTATGTAGAAGTCATACAATAAAAATCCATAACAAAGTTTGAACTTTTTTAGAAAAAAAAAAAAATTTTTAGACAGTACTGTGTATATATATATATATATATATATATTTATATATGTGTGTGTGTGTGTGTGTGTGTGTGTGTGTGTGTGTGTGTGTGTGTGTGTATATATGTATGTATATATATGATCTATGGCATGGGTTCTTTTTGTAGCCAGGGACCCCTTTAACTGTGAAATGAATTCCATGGACCCCCTCAGAGATTTATTTCATGAACATTATTTAAACTTGTACAATAATATTTGGTTTGTTTATTAGAGCTGTAGAGCTCTCAGTTCCTGAACTTTCCCCTAACCGAGTATAATAGGTCTAAGTTGACAGTATTTATAGACCTACTTGTCATGGACCCCCCTGGCTACGCTTCACAGACCACTGGAGGTCCCAGGACCCCACTTTGAGAACCAGTATTGTATGATATGTGTATATAAAATAGTGAAAGAATAAACATGAAATCAGTTGAAAAGGTTGCATCTACCATTTGGAACCAGATATAATTTGTTTGCCTCTGTAAATGAATCCCAACTTTTGTGTATCCTCTGAATCCTCTCCATTGTAATATTCCCCCTGATGTCACTGTACTAACTTTTGTTCATCTTGATCGTTTTGTTATAATTCTGAAAGATGATTACAACAAATCAACTCTGGAGACTCAGCCTCATGGCAATACCTTGACACTGGACTCCTTTTTTTCCATCAACTTTTTGTGATGATTTTCCTGTGTTTGTTTTAGATTGCTGTATTTTAGATTGCGTGTGTCGTGTTTGCTCTTCTTGAATTTCTTCAAATTCTTCTTGAAAAAATTATTCTTGAAATTTGAAGAATTTCAAGAAGAAGTTTTATTTAAAAAAAACACATTTTCTTTTTTTTCCCACGCAAGAACCATAAGAAGTCCTGTGAAGTATCCGCAAAACTTCATCTCCCGACAGGCGAATGTGAGTGTTTAGTGCGCATGCGCAAAAGAGCAGGCGGCTCAACTTCTCCACCGCGCGCGCGCTGTAATCGCCATAACTGGACCCGAGGATAGCTACGGTTAGGGCTCGCGGAGGTAAGCGGTTAGAATTCAAACCTCACGTATCGGTTAATGCGGTATGTGCTGGTTCATCAGGTGAATATATGATATTCATGATCTGAGTAACCCATGCGACGGCGTTATGGGGCTTTTAAGCTGTCAGAGGGTTGGTGTGAGTTAGCTAGCATGTGGGACACGCCTATGCTGTGCAGCGGCGGTAACGGGCCGCGCCGGTGCCTGGTGGTGGTGATGAAAGTGCGGCGGACAGCTCGAGTGACTCGGAGTATTTTTAGAAAGGAATGTGGTTGGAGCTCCATGTCCCTATAGAGCCAGAAAAAAGCGCCACGAGCAGCTCCTCAGCCTCGAGTTAATGTTTTCGCGTGTTTTGAGCCGTTACTCTGGCGGTACTGGCGGCTCAGACGGCTAGCCGCGGCTTAGCATGAGCGCAATGAATCAACACTCGCCTAGCCACACGGCTAGCTAACCTTACTGCTAGCTGACCAGCGTGCTCGTGTCATAACTTGGCAGCACTAGTTACTAGCGATATGTTGAGCCTAACAGCCTCCAGTGTGAAACAAACCGAGTTCATCACACATTCATTTCATTCAGCTCTGTCCGGTTTACACCACAACACTGACTGTAGCTTTACTTAGCTAGCGTTACAGTCTGGGCCATTATTTCAACCAGCTCATGCTAGCAGGCTAGCTCGGGTGTACGCGCGGAAAGCGTGGGAAAGCGCGCTGATCTCCAGGACTAGACATCTCTCACAGTTTAAATCAGTTCATTAACTTCAGCATGCTTGGATAACGTTGACTAATGTGATTGCTGGGGGTTCGCGGGCTTTGTGGATTTTACAGCTCAGCTGAAACAGTTCCCGCCGTGTAAATGATGAGGCACTTTTACATTAAACCCGTTTAACTGCATGACTTTAAGAGCTAAATAACCCTGTGGAAAATATGAAGGTGGCCATGTGGCACTCCAACGCACTCTAAACACAGATCATAACTGTGCATTAAGCCTGAGTAACTAATGCTGGAGTAAGGTGCATATGACTTTGTGATGCTGAAACATTCATAACCGTGCATTAAGCCTGAATAAGTCGTACTGCTGGAGTAGAGTGCATATGACTTTATTATAATGAAACATTCATAACCGCGCATTAAGCCTGAATAAGTCACTGCCAGCCTTCAGGTAGGAGCAGAGGAAAAACTCTTGTGTTCATTTGTGACCAAATGATCTGAGAGTAACAACAAGATTATTCCATGCAAAAAGGAAGCAAAAAAATTCACATTTCTTTTGTATTTACACACACACACACACACACACACACACACACACACACACACATGCTTGCTACAGGGAGGATCCCAAAACATGTGAAATTCTTTTGTGTGTCCATCCCTATAAAGTCTATATTACAGAAGTGAATATATATCTACATATATTACGTAAATTCATTTTCTAATTCTATCACCGTAAGTTTTAAAAAGATGGCCTGAAATTCTGGGACAGAGCATTCTTAAGTAGTGACCAAAACACTGTCAGAACTGTAACTCTGCATTCATGCTAACAAGTGACCGTTCATTCTGTGTGTGTGTGTGATAAGCCATGATTTCAGTGACATCTGTAAGCGAAAAACATGATGAACATAAATCCCACCCACTAGCTGGCTCTCCACTATCACACCACTGCTACTGAACAGGAGGCAGACGGCAAACACATGCTTCCTCAGAGACGTGTGAAGTCAGCCGTCATATCTGTTAAAACTGCTGTTTATAATTCAGCACAGAGCAGCGTAAGGCACTCGGAGGAAAAGGCTATCTGCCCTCTTCCGCATACACAAACTCACTGTGGCTGTTGCTCTGATGGACGTAGGAAAGTGTCACAAAATTCCTTCCCTTCCTGAATTTGCTCTCTGGGACTTCTTCGCAATCTCCCGATGATAACGCAAACGCTTTTCTGTTGTGCCACTTTGGAGTCCCACGACAGGTGACAATCGAATTGAGATTGTCTTAATTCTACGCAAATTACTGATGACACGGTAAAGCGACAAACCCGCACGATTGGCTCGAATGATTCCTCAGACCAATCCGCTGATGCGTTCTTCAGTTCCCCATTCCATACTTTAGTTCCTACCGGCAGTTAGGTCATGTTTACTCTTTGATACGCAAAAAATGAAAACACATTTAATCTCATCCTGTCACATAGAACCTCTCGTTAAATGTGTTCAGAGACATTAATGAGAAAAGTACAGCTTAAGAAGTAGGGGAGATCGTTGTTGAGTGTATGTGACTAGTACAGTTTGCTTGCTTTGCTAATCTGGCCGGAAAGCCAGTATGAAGTCTAACACAACCTGTTTTCACACGGATGAGTGCATTGTTTAACTGATATTGAGCTAGTTGGTATTAGAGGCTGTGTTTTTAGTTCCTGCTATTTTTTTCATTGGAACTGAAAAATGCTGGACAGTACACACCTGCAAGTGACAATGCTAGCGTCCACTGCATGCCCTCAAGAGACAAACAAGTGACTTGCAGCTTGCTGGTGTGGATGCAGGATAATCTTAATTGTAATTCTCTACCACAGAAAATCATAAATCCCGCTCCCAAAATCAGGGTGAAATCGTTTCTGAAAGTCTGTATAGAATGTAGCAGTGGCACTTCGATGAGAGTTCACCTTTCTGTCAGGCAGGCGGTTTTATTTGGAGGTTTGTAAATGAAACACACTGCAGGCCTTCGCTCTTAAAGAGGAATAGAATGTTTCTCCTGTAGCAGTGTGTGTTAGGAGCATTACACCATCGCACAGACACCACAGGTAACATGCTGAATTTCTCCAACCTGTGTGTGTCGTACTAATGCGAACTTGAGTTGTTCATTGCACAAGCTGAAGAACAATCTGAAATGCATTCTCAGCATAACTGAACTGTCTGTTGTACGAAATATCAGAACCGATTGAGTGTATACTCTATATGAGTGTGTACGCTACTGTAGAGTACTGCATGTTAGTGATTTGTGAAAAGATTTAGTAACTGTGGAAGCTAATCAATCCTAGTGATCGCGTCCTCGGCTGATGTGTGTAGTGTCGCAGGATTCGGTAATGAGTAGCGCCGCTAATAAATAGTTCAGACAAGGGAGTTTGTGATTACTTATACATTTCCAATGAACTTTACTTAGGCAAAACAAATCAGGTACTGGCTCATTGCTGATATAGGGAACTGCTCAGACGTATAAGCTACTTGTCCCGGGTGCCTAGGCCACCCTTAACACTGTCATTATACTTCTACTGTAGCGATGCCATGGTGACAAAAATGTATCTACAGATTCTGAGGTTAATCAGATCACTATAAACTTTGTGGCTAGAGCGCTTGTTGGTATATTGTAGGCTTCAGCATTATCAGTATTTCAGAGACCAACACTGCAATACGTATAACTGTCCACAAATATTGCACTTGTGCTGCCCTGATTGATGGCAAAAGAAAGCAAACCCACACTGATGGTTGTTTTAAATCTTATAATAATAATAATTAAATCTTATCACAAATCTGAATTATGCGGTTTACTTCTGCCGATTCACGGACATCGCTGAACTCTGAATTCACCGATGATGGCTGAACAAGCAACCAACATTTTAACGCTAAACCCTTTGACATTATTACGCCATGTAATCCTTTGCAGTTGAACGTTACGTTTGCTTTGCTTACAGTTTATAATGCCTGCCTAACCAGCAGTAAAACCCTAAGAAACATTATTAGCGACTTGTGGCTTAATTCCAGCCTCTAAAAGTCATCACAAGCAGCCCTCCAAGATATTATGCGAATTTATTCCCTCTCATTGCGACTAATTTTCAGCTCACTTTAATAAACTAGTCAACTGACACTTGAAAGTTATTATGAATTGCAGCTATAACATAGGCCATAGCATCTTGGAGAAATTAAAAGTACCCAAAAAAAGGACCTGACTGAGACTGATGAGAAAGATATGGGGAAATGCCATTTCATTTGGATGCTTTTTTAAAAAAAAAATTATTATGACTTTATTATTGTTGATCAGAGCAATCAGAAGAAATTACAGTTAGTGCATGAACATCTTATAGCAAGGAGATGTCAAAATACAGCCGGTTGATTGCTTCTTTCTCCACCAGTGCCTGTAGCTGGGTGAATCAGGATGGGAGACAAGCCGATCTGGGAACAAATAGGATCCAGCTTTGTTCAACATTACTATCAACTGTTTGACACGGACAGAACTCAGCTTGGATCAATATATGTAAGTATTACTGCATACAGAAGTTGCACGTTACACTGAGGGGAGATCACATGGATCATTTTTCTTAGTAATTCTTCATATTTCTAGCAGAACCATCATTGTCACGCTGATTGTGTACTTCCTTCATGTTTGTCTTGTTACAGAAAGTCGTATTTAACCTATTATTAAGACAATTTTTTTATGGAAGGAGAGTTTTCACATTATTATCTGGCTAATGGCTCTCATGATTCAGTCTGTTTGTTTTCTGTATGTTGTCATGCTTTGTAAAAGTGAGCGTAGACACTATGCTTGTATGTAGTCTGAGTAATTCTGCGTCATAGGATATTTTTTCCCCATCTGCTCCATATTTTTCCCATCCTCTTTCACAAGAACACAGTTGTTTCTCAGGTTTTCACAATTGATCTCTTGGTTATGATAGATTTTCTGATCTGTGAATTGTAAGGTAGTACACAAGGCTGAATGTGTAGTTCGTCTGTGTGGTTTTCTTGAAAAAAAAAAACTTGTCTGCAATGTTCCCTTAATAGCATTGTCTCATAAATTATCTTTGAGTTAATTAATCTGATAACTAACATTACAAAGAGCCTCTATAACTAGGAATAATGCACAGTCTGCTGCCGGACCATATTCTCACAATGTCTCGCTATGACAAAGCTAAAGTGAGTAGAACTTAAAGCCAGTAGGAGTTGTAATGCACCTCTTGTGATGTGCTGCAAAGATCAGGAGAAGAACAATTGCTGTGTGGAGCAGCAAGCGGCTCAACACCATCGCAACCGTACACCAGAAGAATAAACATCCACCCTACTCCGAGTATAAAAAGTTGAAACGTGTTTATTTATTTACACAGTTACAAACTTTGACTGACAGACGTGTCTGGCAGAAATAAGTGTGTGATGTCTGCGATGCAGTCTCTCTGCCAGTAAAGGATGTACCATGTACCACTGCTGTTTCACTTTGCATCAAGCTGTGCTGAACAGGAATCCAGATCTTTCATGCGGAGAGGAGAGAGATGTGATGAGCACATATAGCTCAAATATAGACTTCTTGTGTATCAGCTAAATAGAGATGAAGTCACAGTGGTAGACTGCAGAGGTCAAAATCTGGGCTCGCGTCTGCTTCAGAATAAACTTGCATTAAAAACAAAATTAAGGAGCGTATGTGAGCGAGACACTCACCGTAGAACCCTGTAATTTACACTGAAACTCCCCTATTTTATGTAGGTGTTGCAATATTGAGCTCCGATTCAGTAACGTCGACTGTGAGAGACGTGACGCATACGTGACTTTTAGACAGGCAGCAGTTCGTATAGATATTACTCTGACCTCTTAAGACCAGCAGCCTTCACTTCTCATCAGATGTTTGCTTTATTTTCATTGATTTATCATGACACTAGAGTTCAACATTACAGTAGTACATTTTAGCTGATTTGTTAAGGAATACGATGCATTTAAAATTATGCTTGGTAGCTTTTTGCACCTATACTGGCCATGATGATAAACTAATAAGAAGAAATGCAACTTGAACCACAGTGTTTGTTAGAACAATTGCAGATATTTTCCCCAAATTGTTCCCCTCTATCTAGTAGTGAAAACTATCTGTTGTCAGGTCTGTTCTATTTTCTCTCTCCTGGAGAGCTTGTGACATCTGCCACATTGGTCTGTCAGCTCATTTACCTGACCGTGTTGTCTTTTACAGATTGATGCGTCATGCCTTACGTGGGAAGGACAGCAATTCCAGGGAAAAGCAGCGATTGTCGAGAAACTCTCTGTAAGCCTTTGCTTAGTCGATTTACGCTGGAATACACTGTAATAACGGGTAGCCATTTGCAGGGGTTTTAATACGGATGACTTCAAATCATAATTTGGCCTGATATGACTTCTGGTTAAAGTTTGAATGCATGCAAATAGAGCTCCACACCCTGTTATATTGTGTTGTTAGTTTGCAAGGCATAGGGCTCTCTGTGTATGCCTGGAGCTGTAAGCAGATGAAATCTTACATGATTTAAGTGGCAGCATTAATTCTACAGTAATGTATCGTTGCATGTCTTTTTAATAGGAATAGTGAATTTTGCATAGATACCAGGATTTAGGTGCAAGTGATCTTTCCAATCAAGGAGCAAATGTACATATGAAGGGAATCTTTTTTGTCTCCTCAGAGCCTGCCCTTCACAAAAATAGCCCACAGCATAACAGCACAAGATCACCAGCCCACTCCTGACAGCTGCATATTGAGTATGGTAGTAGGACAACTAAAAGTAAGTATCTAAGTGGCCTTGTGTCCCTCTGCCTTCTCCGTAACTGAAAAATGCAGGATTTCATTTACTGCTTCTTTGGTGGGTGGATTAGAATGAGCCTTTCCACTATACCGTATTTACACAGTTTTGCGAAAATAATAAAAACAATGGCAGATAACACATGGAGGTGCATGTTTCCATTGAACAGGTATTATTTCAGAGCTGTAGTGTGTGTGTGTGTGTGTGTGTATTCGTGTGTGTCAGGCCGATGAAGACCAGGTGCTGGGCTTCCAACAGACCTTTCTGCTGAAACATTACAGCAATGCCTGGGTTTGCACCAACGAGGTCTTCAGGCTTGCTCTGCACAACCTTTGACCTCACACGCACTCTGTGGTCACATGGCCTTCCCTTCCTCTCTGACTGTGTGTAAGGACGTGTGCTCTGCTTGCCCTGGTTCAGACAGTGCTCAGTGCTCCTGCTACTAAAATCACTTTGCTGGGCTGGGTTTATAACTGTGTGCTGGCCATTTTTGAAAACTCAGTTACTCAATATTTAAAATTAACAGTCCGCCATGTTTTGTGAAATGATTTTGCCCTAAATGCATAACACCATTGTTATGCATTGTTTAATAACAATCATAACCTCGTGGAAATAACTAGGCAGCCGACTGAAAAACTTAAATGACCGGGGCAAACTTTCTTCAAGATCTATAATATTGATTTAAAAAAACTCCATTATACATGAGTCAGTCACTCAGATCTGTACCGCAGGAAGGCGTCTCAGAGAGTTAACAGCACTGTAGAGTTCTGAAAATACCCACAAATTATTCTCATTAGGATTAGAATATTGAAGTGTAATGACTAGGCAAAAAGAAAAGCCAGTCTGTCTGGAGCACTGCTGTAATGTGCAAGTTCGAGAAGTGTGAACCGAGATTTAAACACAAAAGGAGGGCCAATATCTGTACTGACAGATGGATGTAAACATGCAGTACCACAGGGATCCCAAGGTCTTCAATCCCCTGAGATTTTCCCTGTCAGTTAATTTTGCTGAAGCCAGCGTGTAATGTTGTTTTGACCTGCAGTACAGCTACAGGTTTAAACAATTTACTGTCATTCAGTAAAGCTTTATGCCACCTTACAGACGCTCGCCACATTAAAGACCATTCCTCTCTAGCAGTTATCTGTTAATTTGCCTCTTACTGATATTTAAAGAGTACAATGATGCAGAATGCACATCCCTGGTAATGACAGTCTCGAAGTTCATTGGCGGTTCTTGTGAACTATAGTCGCTGGAGCATAAGTAGCTTTGAATTTCGAGCGAAATACGTAATGCACCGGCTGCTTAATGTGTGTGCTGGAATCAGTATCACACATGTGGACCTAAATTGTTCTCAATTAGCAAACATTAGTTAGCGACTAATGTATGTGTTTTTTTTTTTTTTTTAAATGTTATTGCAGAATCAGAGGCTCATGCAGCTCTCTGTTATATAAACAGTCACAAAAATCACAATTTAGAGAACTTTAAAATTAGATGTGTGATTGTTGTGCTGGGTTAAACTGTAGCAAACAGTGATGTTAGCATACTCACTGAGTAAAACAGAAGCAAGTGTTCAGCATCCCCTAGTGTCCTGCAGGATATTTTGCTGCTGTTTTGCTGTTTTTTTTTCTCTCTATGGAACAGATAAAGAGAAATTTGTGGTCATTTACTGGTGTGATTTTCACCAATACCAATAATCTTGTGATTTCAGTGGGCCAGCTCACTTCTGAAAGCTCCTGACTGATGTAATGGGCTAATCACACCATACTACAGGGTTACTACACACACAAGGCTCGCTACAACCTTTATAGTGCACTTTATGCCCATGAGAACTACTTTCAATATTTTCTCACAGAAAAGGAAAGACTTCAGTAGGAGGCTGAAATTGGAAGGTACTATATGTAATAATGTTGATTTTTTTGAGTACATAAATATGTTGAAATATCATTTGATAAGGGAGATGCTTTCTCACAGACTGTCGTGAAGCAAAGCAGCAGAAAATCTGTTTGCCTAATTTCGAGAATTCTCCTAATCGGTTAGTTCACTTAATCGAGTAATCATTACCTGTCTGCTCATGCACTCATCCACTAACAGCTTTGTACTCACCGTGGTAATGCATGTTTATATTATACACTATATTTCCATTATATCTGTCTCAAACAGATACTTGCATGTTATAGACTGTTGAATAAACCACTAAACCAGTAAATGAAACGGAGAGGCAGGTATAAAATTAAGCGCACTGTGGAGTGGTCAGGATGTGCCGCATTCTGGTGTGAAATGGGCTTAATCTGCAAACCCGGGGAAACTGCTCTGTGTCCATTGCTGTTGTATTTAGGGTTATTCAAAACGTATTCTGTCATTTCTCCTGTGAGCCTCATAGGACTGCTTGCTAATGGTCATTTGAGAGTAAAAACTGCCCACTCCTCAGACATGTTTCAATCGTGTACCTCTAATTAGTGCTTCTCTCAGCTGCAAAAAAATACCAGATGTGGCTTTTGTTTGTCACTTGGTCACTGACTTGTAAATGTAGGGCATAATGATATACACATACCCACACACATACACTATATTACCAAAAGTATTCGCTCACCTGCCTTGACTCACATATGAACTTAAGTGCCATCCCATTCCTA
>CM074950.1:13381881-13399785 GCA_037577455.1 Pangasius macronema | reverse complement strand
CCTTATGGGTGAAATTAGTGTCTGAGACGAATATAAATAGTTAATAAATAAGAGTAAAAGGTTAATGTCCGTTTATAACACACACACACACACACACACACACACACACACAAAAGTAAATTGCCTGGTTGCGTAAGTGTGCTAAACTAAACTAATATGCAGTCGAAACACCTTTAGATTTTTATCACGGCATTCAATCATTCTCAGTAAGAGTCTGTCAGTTTGGCGCATCTTGACGTAGCAATATTCTGCTGTTCTTCCTTGCGAAAGCATTTTAGCTCTGTCAGGTTGGATGGGCAGCCCTCTTCAGGTCACCCCACAGATTTGCGATTGGGTTTAGATCTGGACTCTGGCTGGACCATTCCACAACCTCGATCTCGTTTTGATTAAGAGGAGTGTTTTGGTTGTTGTTATGCTGAAAGGTGAAATTCCTCTGTATCTTGCGTGTTTTAGCAGAAGCCTTAGTGTTTTGTACCAGAATTGACTGGTATTTGGAGCTATTCATTATTCCCTCCACCCTGATTAAAGCCCCAGTTCCAGCTGCAGAACATCAGGCCCAAAGCATGATGCTGCCATCTGCATGCTTCACAGTGGGAATGATGATCTTTTGATGATGGGTATTTTTTATTTATTTTTTTGTGCAAAACACATCTTTTGTTGTTATGGCCAAAAAATTAAACTTTGACCATAACACATTATTCCATACGGTTTAGGGATCTTGGATGTTTTTTTTTTTTTTTTTTTTTATTATTATTTTTTTTTTACAGACTGTAGCTAGGCTTAGATTAAGAATTTTTTATTTTTATTTATTTTTATTTTTTAATTAATCTTTTTTATTTATTTTAATATATTTATATTTAATATTTTTAGGGGGTCCCTTGTAGCCCAGACATAAGCTAGTATTGGGTTTTTTGTTTTCCCATTTTTTCCCCTCTAATTTTTATTTATTTATTACTGCAAGACAGCAAGTAAAATCACTTGATTTATTGAATGAATGATTACTAAATTGAAAGTGCTTCAAAGGAAATGAATGTTTGATTACAGCACAAAGGAATGACGTAGGGCCTACACGGTTTCTACTCTGGAGCCCTGTAACCTAGGCATTTATATAAAATATCCATGCTGATATTTCTGATATTATTAATAATACTGTAAATATCTTTCTTGCAGAACAATGATGGTGCAAATTACCATATTGCATTTTTATTTGTTACATGAATACAAGAGATCATTTTAGATGACTGTGATATGGACCCACTCAGGTTACTGGTTAAAATCGGCAGCGGGGCTCAGAACACATGCAGTCAGGCATGAAGGGCTAATCTATAATCATAATCCCAAAACAAACAATGTAGAACCCTCATTAAACCACAAACAAAGCAGAGTTTTTCATTTTTGGTTAAAAAGGCAGGAACCTAAAAACAAGATGAAGTAACCCACTTGAGTACTTCAGTACGCTCATTTTAATGATGGGCAGTTCTTTGTAAATAGCAGCCTTCTCATAGAAACGTATTTTTATTGCTCTTCTCATGGCCCTAATGTGAGCTTGGGTCAAGGAGCAAACAATTAAATCACTTTTAAATTGCTTAATTGATGTCCATAACTGCTCCGATAAAGTGTTTACAGGACTCGAATCAAAATGAGGGACACAGGACAGCACGTTACGCAGCCGTTTTGTAGGCGATTTTCTTCTCATCATTTTGTTCCTTGTTTATTAATCGTATATTAATCATAAAACAGTCATTGTTGTGGTGAATGCTTTAGACTTGTCAAACCATGCAAAGACTGATGGGAACATGTAACGATTTATAGTGAGTAATACATGTTGCATGTAAAATGAGACCGTTAATTAAACATTAATAATTTCCTTTCTAGCAGGTAATAGAAAAACCAAGCGTTCCTGAAATCAGAATTGGTGTTTCAGATCTTGATGTATCGGTCTCGTAGTGTTTTGGTCAACGATATGATTGTATATCTAATCTTAATTTAATCATTTTGGGGATATTCCCATTTTAATTGTATAGTTGGTCACTTTTGGGGCATCACCACTGACAGCTGACCTTGGCGTAAACGCGGTTGGTGTAACTCCCAGAACACACAGAATCTTATCCTCTATGATATTTGTCTTAAAGTCAGTAGGCATGGGTGAAGGCACCGGTGAGATCGCTAAGCTTCTGTAAAGATTGTTTAGATCCAGCAGGGGGTGTGGTGTATCGCAAACTCTGTTGCCTGTTGTGTAAATCAGTCAGGCACTCTAACACGCTGTCTCACTGAATTCCTGTTTTAAAAAGAAATGTCAGCAGGCAATATCGCCTTGCTGCTCTCAAGCTGCTTGATGTGGACTTTAACATGCATATCAGATGAACGCTTTATTGCTCTGCTCTTGTACAGCGCATCAGCGAGGGAGCTCTGTCTCCAGACGGCACTGTCCTCGCCACAGCCAGTCATGATGGATATGTCAAATTCTGGCAGATCTACATTGAAGGACAGGACCAACCAAGGTATCACTTTTAGTTCTCCAGCTTTTTTTTGAGCAGGATGATGTCTTGGCAGACAGGCTTCTTTAATTGGTTAATTGTAATGTTAGTAATAGTGTTGTTCTGAATCTTTAAATCAGGAATGGCTTTTTGTGTTTTCTTCGCTTGTAGTTTTCTCATGTCGCTTGTGTAAGTATAGTTTTGATATGGTGGATTTCGCCTGAATTTTTTAAAGGATCAGTCTGTACTTCTCAGTCTCGTGCGATTTCAAATAAATAAATGTTGACCTGCAGGTGTCTTCATGAGTGGCAGCCACATAACGGAAGGCCTCTCTCCTGCCTCCTGTTCTGCGACAACCATAAGAAGCAGGACCCAGAGTGAGTGAGCATATGGTCCTTTCACCAGCAAATCCTGAGTAAACTCTAATACTGAGAATTATTTTCCTGGTGGAAATGTAGCACAGGGATTATGTTTGTGATTGATATTCTCAGTGTGTGTTCACAATTGCTAACTTGTTCTCTTTTGTGATCTCTAGAGTGCCCTTCTGGAGATTCTTAATCACAGGAGCAGATCAGAACCAGGAACTGAAGATGTGGTGCACAGTATCATGGACCTGTCTACAGACTATTAAGTGTGTTCTTTTCCTATAACTCAAGTGTTCGATACAATACACTCGTATTTTAAACACAATTGCGTATATATAGCAATTGCATCAGGAAGTGCTAAAACGTTTCCTGGTCCTATTGCTGTACAAATCCTTTTCATTTTTGCAATTACTTAACTGCTTAAAAACATGTTTCTTATAATATGCAGGACTTGTGCACAATCATCATGGGAATTCATCTTTATAGTCAGGAATATTCTCACCTAGCTCTGTTATGATGTCGTGTCTTACAGGTTTAGTCCTGACCCAGTAAATTCGAGTGTTCTGCCCAGTCTGAAAGCCAGTCTGGACCTGTCTGCTGAGTGCCTCATCCTAACAGATGTGCAGAGGAAGGTCTGACCTTATTCGTTTCCATTATTCATGCACTTCTGCAAAAATACTCACTTTAGCATGACAGCTGACAAACAGCATGAAATAACAAAGTGAATAAATCAAAATTAAATATTAATGTAAAAAGTGGAAATGATCCATATGCACTATACGCATTTGTGATAAAATCCCTCCTTAATAACTGACATATAGGGATGTAAGTGAATGTTTTGAGTATTTGAGTGGCTCAGTACTAATACTAGTTTGTGTAGCAACCAGTTGTTTGGTTTAGATCATCTGTTCGTTTAAATTTGACATTAGATTTAGGCTAGAATCCTGATTAGACCTGATCCCAGATCAACCCTCTGCCTGTGTATGTTGCGCAGGTTCTGTATGTGATGGAGCTCCTCCAAGATCAGGAGAAGGGCCATGCCAGCTTTATGGCTGTCTCCGAGTTCTTGCTTACACACCCTGTTCTGAGCTTTGGTGTCCAGGATGTCAGCCGTGCTCGCCTGCGCCACACGGAAGTCCTCCCTCCAGACGAGGAGAGTGAAAGCATGACCACAGGTTAGCTCGTCTCATTGCTTGTTCTTGCTTTAAAGTAATGTTAGTGCAGTTATTAACCAGATTAAATGAATTTAGAATTATATTTATGTTTTGTTAGCTTAAAAGCTTTTTGGTTGAAGGATTTGGCAGTCAGTTTCTTTTCAGTCTTAGTACAGTCTCTTTAAAGAACATCAATCCATAGTATTTGATGCTGCAGATTTTTCTTTATATACATAAATCATTTTTTGTTCCTCACAGAGGGAAGCCAGGGACCTTTGGAGTCAAAGTCAGGAATCCAGATCAAGCTTTACTGTGTGCATACAAAGTGAGTTGATTAGATTGCACATCATTTCTGCAGAAATCCATGCAAATGATAACATTTAGCTCTGGGCCCTTGCATTCTGCTCAATATTTATTAGATCAGCCCAGAGCTTCGGCATGTATTCATGGATATTAATTGCCTACTGAGTTATGAAATGTTCACTGTATTCTGGCTGGTTTCCATCCCACAGGTCCCTTCAGGATGTGCAGATCTGGTTCCAGCCCAACCAGGGTGCTGCTGCCTCCCTGTTTTTGCCTACATGCTCTGGCTCCCAGGACGGCTTTGGTATGATTGCAGATTAATGCACACACTATTACTTTTCTCCTGGATCTAACCACTAATCTCTGTCCTAATACCTGAGCCGAGTGCAGCTTAGTTTCATGATTTTCTGCCCTGCATGTTTGTGTAAATGTGGGTGGCTACTATGTGGGTCTTGTGCTCTGAGTTTTTTGTGTTTTTGTGCTCCAGGGTTTGCGGACCCTTTGACTGATTTGAGCATGGAGGTGTTGAGCTCAGATAAGGAATCTGGTGCAAGTGGCTCGCAGACTGACCTATGTAAGATCCCCTCTCTCCCGGCTCCAGCTGACTTCTTGAGCCACTCTGGTTCGACCATGCCCAAACTCATGACCCCGGATGCCTTCATGACACCCAGCACATCTGTGAGCTTCTCATCCACTAGCCATAGGCCTTTCATTGCGTTATAGCCCAACATGTTCTTTGGCTGAGATGTTGTTCATAAAAATTGATTAAACATCTTCATTTTAGAATACATTTAATAACATTTTTGCACTAATAATTTCATTTGTCTGCGCTGTATGTGTTCCTCTTCAGGTACCAGCTTCCCCTGGCAGCAGTGCTAGCAGTTTGACTATAGTAACGGCCATGAGCAGCTCAGACAGTGGTCCAAGGTTAGTCCCCAGGGTCGCAGTCACCAAGGTTGCATCTATAATGCAATCTGTTTTATACCGTGCTAATTCAGTTTACACCAAATGCATACAGTTTTGTTCTATATGTGTTTATTTGCACAAGGGAGAAAGGCACCACGAATATCGACTGAGACACTGCTCAGCTTGCAAACTTGCAGATCGGTTGTAAGGTTGTGTACCGCCCTTGAGAGCACAACCAGTCTGATTTGGCTATTTGAAAACCATCCAGAGGCTGCTGCATTGCATTTATTTCAAGCACTGTTCTGTAATTCATGAATATAATTCAGGCATCTAAAATATATTTTTTAAAATGAAACATCAGTGTGATATATTTAAATGCCTAAGACAACATTTGCTATGTGGTGTAGCCTATATATATGATTTCTAACTAAATTTCAGTCATTAGCTTACTCAACTAATGTCAGGTTGCTAGTTAACTACCTTGCTTGCTGCTACTTAGCTCTCCTGATGTCTTACTAACCATTTTAACAGTAAGTTAGTCGGTATATATTACAACCAGTGAACTGCACCATGGAGACTTTAGGTTAGCTAGTATTTAAATGTCTGTGGGAAGAAAGTTCCTTTTAAAGGCCTGAAGTTTTGTGTTCATTCACCTTTTTTCCGAATAATTTTCTTCACCATATACATTTACATGCATTCAGAATTTTTCTTGGTGTTTGGTCACAACACAATATATTTAGTACAGTTTACAACATCACAGACAGCACAATACAATTACCTTCCTCATATCCAAATATTGTAACTTCAGCAGAAATTTGGTAGACTCGGTTTTCAAATTGTCTAATTGAACTATGCTGTATAGGCTCAGTACACACTTTTCCAAGCCTCACAGCCTCACAGCTGTTATTTGTCATATTTCTCCTTTCGGCCTCTTATTCTGTCTTAGCTATTTTAGCTCTGAGATAATATTTAGCTCTGTGCCTATGCTGCTGTTGCAGGGGTGCAGAGGACCTCACCCAGAGCCCTAAGCTGTGTACAGATGCAGCCAGCAGCAGCTTGAACCTCAGTGCCAGCACTAGCAGCCCAAGAGCCAACTCGATCCTCATTTCAGGCCTGGGCGAGAATATCCAGGTATTTAATGCACCCATAACCAGATACATAAACACTAGCATCCTGCACACTACATGGAACTCATGGATAAGTGTTTTAATGGAACGATTGTATGGTAGTTTACAGATGTTCACTGAGTTTATGTACTCTTCAGCATGGGTGGACAAACGAGAATGTCGTCTCTAGAGCAAGGCTAGTAATTTGTCCACTCCTGTTAAAGATTTAGGTTTATTTAAAGTGTATGAGGAAATGTGACCCACAGTTTACTCAGAATGATGCAGGAAAACTCATAATTCTGTCAATGACTGTTGCATTTAGATTTGTCTTTGAATCTAAATGGAGCAACACACCTCCAACCCCATTCCCCATTTGGCGCCCTCCATCCTTGCCCCATGTTAGGGCTTCTCACATCCTCTAGTCCGTTCTTTCTTTTTCCTGCGTGAGGCCTCTCGGTTGTGTGAGGCGGCATCCTACGCTCACGCTGCACTTCCCCTTCCCCACCCGCTCTTTCATTTGCAGGTGCTGCCCTCTTCAAACCCCTCCATGTCTCTGGACCTCCAGGCCATGGAACCTGTGCTGCTGCCCCAGACGTCCCCCACTAGAGCTCGCTCACCTGATGTAATCTCTTCGGCCTCCACGGCCATGTCGCAGGACATCATCCCTGAGATTGCCTCTGAGACGTTGCCAAGGGGGTTGGCCGAGGCACGTGACCCCCTCCAGGGCCTTCAGGACAGCATGGCATCAGCAGCCTCAGCACTGCACCTGCTTTCACCTCTGGAACTGAGTGGAGGAGCATCTGGAGATGGCGAGCAAAGGCTCAGCAGCACACCGTCATTGCTGGAGACGGCACTGTCACAGGAAAACGCCGTTAATGTGGTTGCATCATCTTGCTCCGAAAGCGGCGCCAGCCGCAGCTGGCCTGCAGCACCCGATATCACACGCGAAACAAGGAACAGCCTGCGAGATAATGGCCTGGGAGAATGGTGAGAGGGGCTCTGAAATACTCAATACAATCCAATAAAAAAATCATGATCACAATACCAACAACCATGTAAAAATTTTACTGACAATGATTTATGATGTGAATGTGCTCTAGCTCTAGAGAGGACTTGAAGGACATGCACATGTCTTCCCCCTTCCACAGACGCACCTACCACTTAACACAGAATGACAGCCAGGATGCCAGTGCAGAGCAGAGGTATGCACCACAGCACACATTTTTAACATTATGCATAATTATTAACCGCAAATCCTGTGTGACTGTGTTTTTTTATTTTATTTTTTTTTTCAAAATGAGTAATCAGCTCTTGAAGGAAAATAAATTACCCGACTCTGAATCATGTGAATTAAATATTTCACCTCAGATCATTTCATGGTCATAATGTAAATGCAAAATAGATTCAGCCACTATAGAATACGTTGAATTAAAACATCCTATGTTTGCAATGATGGACAGTGATCATGATGATGAGGTGGCCAGCCTGGCATCATCTTCAGGAAACTGTGGCTCTCGAGCCTCTCACAGGCTGCCAGTGAAGGACTGGAAGACCTCACCTCGTGGCTCGCCCAAACTCAAGCGTAAAAGCAAGAAAGATGAGGGGTGAGCCATATGCACTTCCATGTCTCCTTCATAAGCAAAGCATCACTGTGTCAATTTGTAGTAAATGACTTGGAGTTGGAAAGTCTAGCTGCTTCTGGGTGTGTTAACTTCATCTTGTTTCTTTGCTAGTGATTGCTCACAGTCCAGGCATATGGATAATCAGGTAAGGTAACTGTTCCTGTGCATTACATCATATATACTTGAGGACTAGCAGTGGCTTCATATAGCATGCTATAAATAATATCTACACGCTGCACCCAGCAGTGCTCATACTATTGGGGAAAGTACACATTGCAAACATGGTTTCAGGATTGACCAATGCAAGTCTGCCCAGTAACGATTTGCTGCAGCAGTGCTTTGTGTCCTTCTAATGGCAAAACCTCTAGCAAATGACCTCTAGCATAACTCACTTGCATGTTTCTCTGTTCTTACTGCAGATGAGCATGGAGGTACAGGAAGAGCTGCTATTGCTGCTTAGGAGCCAACAGAGGGAGCTGGATGAGCTGCGGCAGAGCCAGCAGGAGTTGTTGCAGAGACTCACGGGCCACATGGATGCTGTCCAGAGCTCCATAATGGCTCACGTAGAGCACGTTCTGCTCACGCAGCAGGAACAGGGACGTATCCTTCCACTAGAGGGAGCATGACAGTGGGGTATTTGCCCGTGAACCTGCTTGATAGAGCTTATGCAGTACCTTGCATAAGTATTCACCCCCACCCTTTAACTCTGGTTGTATTATTACAACCTGGAACTGAAGTGGATGTAATTGGGATTATTGTTATAATTGGGATTGTCATGAATCTATACACAGTAAACCATAATTTTGAAGTGAGGGGAAAACAATATTGTTAAAAATTTTTTAGTTTTTAGATGTAAGTCATTTGCAGTTATTGTGTTCACTCCGGTTGCTACAAAACCCCTAAATGAATTGTGGTGCAACCAGTTGCCCTCAGAACTCCATGTTATTAGTTGAATGACACTAATGTGTGTCAAATGATCTTAATATAAATATATCTATTTCTGGAAGGTTCTAGACTGTTACAGAACATACCAAAACAAATGGCATTATGAAGATCAAGGAGCTATCAGAACAATGGACTAGGCCCCTTAGATTCCAGTCAAAGGAAACTGGAATGCTGCAGTGTACAGGACGTCCTGTATAACTGTGTGCTTCCAACTTTGTGCCAACAGTTTGGGGAAGGCCCTCGTACGGGTGTGATGATCAGGTGTTCACGTACTTCTCGTCATAGGGCATCTTCAGTCTCAGAGTGTACAAAAAGGATTTGTTTCATAATACCGATTTGTTTTGTGGATCACTTTTCTGAAGAATTGATTCTGACTGAAACAAAAATCAGTAACGTTATTTCAGCGATATCAGACATGCCACTATGCTGGATATGTGCACAGCTGTGATTAATTTTCCGCTCTGTGAGTGAAAGTAGTGAGGTTACGACTCCATTAGGTAACAGAAATTATGTCAAGCAACGTATCATTTTCCAGCTGCAGGATACAGTGGCAGAAGTATGTCATGACTGGCCCCTGTGCACACTGCGTCACTGGGTTCTGTCCACCGTGTCTGAACAAATTTAAATATAGTATTTGCGTGTGCACGGTCCTCACCCTCGCAATTTTGGAATCAGAAAATATTGGTCTAAAGGTGACTCAGAGCATACATAATCCCAGATGGTGTGCTTTTATTTCACAAACCAACCAGAATTAGACCATAATAACTCCCCACAACGTAAAAAAGCACAGAAATAAATCAGCAAGCTTTAACTAACAATTGAGGGTTGTTGTAATAGTCCCCCAAATAGCAGCAGTGACGCAAAATTTGGAAGACAAAGGATTGTTTTTTACAGGCTAATTTCCATGAGCACAGAAACTAGTTACTGAATATGAGTGCTGTAAAAAAAATATATATATTTTTTTGCAAGGTAATAAACAACATTGCACATAACCTTCAAATGTTCATAATGTCAGCAGTATTTGTACAATCAACGAAGCTGTACAGAGACCAGCAAGAATTCACCACTTTTAGCCAAAGCACAAACCAGTTCACAGCAGTCAATAAATAATTCACAGATGTAAAAATGAAGACATTTGTGCACACTATGCTATTTGGTATAGGTGCCCTTGTTCACAGCGTTCAAAAGCACAGCCTTAGAACATTACAAAGTAATTTTCCAAAGGTTATTCATTTGAGCGCCTGTCAAATTTTATCCAGTCAAATCCTATTACATTATATTGTTATATCATGTTTAATTGGGCTTCCTGTAGAGCTGTGACAATTACCAGTGTTTTAAAAGTAATGATAATGATGATGTTTGGAGCCATGGGTGTTTTGTAATTCAATAAAAAGAAACAAATCGGAGGGGAAGGGGTTGTATCGCTACAAACTCCAGATGAATGCCATGCAATGGAATATGGATCAAATTAGCCTTATTGACAGTGGAAACGAATGAGTGGACTCATTTCTGGTTATGTGAACTCCTCTTACATTTACTCATCTTTTCCTACGTGTTGTGTGGCTTGAATGACTTCTTTTGAAAAATTCACTCCAAAAAAAAGTCACTCAAAGTCCATGTTTACAGATAAAACCAAAACGTCATAACAAAAGCGCAATAATCCCACTATATGAACTCATCACATACTGCTTTACTTTAAGCCTAAGGAGTGTGGCGAATTTATGCAAATAATTCTTTCTAGACAATGTTAATTAAGGATCCAGCATGTACGGATCTGCAGTTCTTTTAAATAAAAGTTTCAGTCTGGTCTAAATTAAAATAAAGGTTCTATTGTTCTTGCCATGAGATTCCTGAAGGTACATTTTTTTATGACACCAGTTAATGCCTCATTGATTTTCTGCACTGATTGGTGCTTGGACCTTGACTGGCTGCTGTGTGTCAGAAAGAACAATGGAGCGGGTGTTGGCAGAGGGACACACACGTAACCAGCAGCTTCAGGAGCACATGGCACAGCAGCTGGCTCACACCTTGGGCACTACTGTCTCAAATCGCCTGGACAAAGTGCTGCGTGAGGAGATGAAGAAATCGGTTCCTCAGTGTAAGCCAATTATTAACCATCAAGATGCAAAAGTCTGCACGGTTAAACAAGCATAACCTTTGATTCAGTCTATGCTCATGTGTGCTGATTCACATTTTTAACTTATATTTTAATATTTGTGTCAGTAGTTCACAGTCCCAGTCACTTGCACTCTAGTTTGTGTTGAAAGCACTCCTTCAGACATGTTGTTGGAAATGAAGGATGATCGTGATAGTGTTCCTTGTACCTTGTGTTGCAGCCATAACGAAGAGTCTGGAACCCTTGACTGGACAGATGAGTAATGTTATTGCAGCCAAGCTTACTGCAGTGGAGGCCACACTAAAGGAGAATGTCACCAAAGTTGTAAAGTCTAAGGTCGGTTGCTGAAATTCTCAGTGTGTTCTTGAACATTAGCAGGGATGGATGCCGCAAACACTGTAGGAACCGTGCTTTTACGCATGTAGAATTGCAGTTTACTGTACTATCTATTTTATTTATTTATTCCAGTGAATTAACAACTATAACACATAAAACAACTAAAAGAAGTTTAAACACAAAACCTCACAATTTTACCCTTTTGCACTGTGGTGTTTTAAAATTTATTTATTTATTTATTTTAAATTTATACAGAACACTACTGATGCCATCGGCCGAGCCGCAGCCGAAGCCATGCAGGGTCCTATCCAGGCAGCCTACAAAGATGCCTTCCAAAGCATTGTGCTCCCTGTATTTGAGCGTGGATGCCAGTCCATGTTTCAGCAGATAAATGACAGCTTTAAACAAGGAACCAATGAGTGTAAGCATCACCAACACTAAACCCTGCTACAGAAAGACATCTCTAACACAGGAACGCCTGCACATTTTGAGTAGCAGCTCCACATTTTAACAACAGAGAACGCTGCTACAATAAATACATCAGATGAGCCAATACACATGAATCTGGAATGACTGACAGTTGTTTTGAACAAGTGTTTTGAATGCTCCAATGTTAACGCCCATGGAAGCCCCACCCCTTTGCACATCAATAATGTTTTTCCTGATGCTCTTTTCTCAAGTTAATATTGCCACTCTTCTGTCTTAGTCAAGATGTAGATGCTAGAAAAGTTTACATGACCCCCTCATTATTCCGCTTTGGATCTGGAAATGTAATCAGTATATCAGGGAATCCAACTGATTGTGTCATGCATCTGAAATCCTCTATTCAGAAACATTGTACATGATGTTTTTTGTCCTGTAAATGGAGCTAGTAGTGGCATTATAACCTCAGCAGATTGCAATGACCCAGGATGATATTACTAATCTCTCTTACTCCCAACAGACATTCAGCAGCTGGAGACGCATGTCAAAAACAGGAAGCAGCGTGAGCAAGATGCCCGAGACCCTGTAATTGGTCAGCTGCAGCAGATGATTGATTCATTGCAGACTTCCCAAGACCAGCTGGCCACCACAGTAGCAGCAAGTGTGCGCTCTGAGGTTCAGCACCAACTCCACATGATTGTGGGAAAGTAAGCAAATTGATCACTCAGAAATCAACTCTCATTAAAATTCCAGTGAAGCGTATGTCTTAGGAGTGCACTTTGAGATTTCTTCCCTTCTCATGAATATCTTGATTGACTTGATCCTTAAGGCGTAGCACACACACTTGTATGCAGAAGTTTAAGCCTGGGTTTAATTTTTGCCAGTAAAGCCTGTTTGGCTTTCACGCAGTTTTGCCTTATGTAACATATCTGGGTTTGACGCACATGTTCAGATCCTCCCCTCTTAGTATTTGTACTCTGGTGGCATTCAAAACAATCCGCAATAGTAGCTTGGTACTAATTTGTTTTAGTATTCAACTAGCACAGCTTTAAGTAATTACAGCATTAGCCTTATGAATAGTAAAGCAGGGATCCCATCTGGAGCCATTACAGAATGTAAATCAGTGTGATTTTTCTGCTGTAAATGCTAAACATGCTTTATTCTGCCGAGAGAATGTCTGGGCTGTCAGTTTGTATGTAATGTACTGAATTGATCGTGTTTAAACCAATGTTATTTGTATCAGTTAATCATTTTTGCTAAATGATTTTAGTCCTGGTTCACTCTGTGTTCTTTGTATTGTGAAGAAATTGGGATTTCCTGTAGCATACCCATTTTTTTTATGCACTTTACACTGCTGCAGTGACTAGCATTGAATCATAGTGACAATACCAGTTAGTGTTGTCATCACTTGCTTAAAATATACCTGTAACAGTTCTTTAATTTAACAGTTTAACTGCTTTGTTCTGCCCTCACTGGGTGTAACCATTGTTCACCATTACTGTACTACCATTATTCATCATGCTCGAATGTTCTTCAGCCCAATACTGTGTGCTCTGCAGTCTGCAGGATTCGATCCTGAGCCAGGTGCAGCGCATTGTGAAGGGCGAGGTGAGCCAGGCCATGAAGGAGCAGCAGGCAGTTGTAACATCCAGCATCATGCAGGCCATGCGCTCAGCGGCCAGCACACCCGTCCCCACTGCCCACCTCGACTTCCAGGCGCAGCAGGCCAGCATCCTGCAGCTGCTGCAACAGGGCCAGCTCAACGAGGCTTTCCAGCAGGTCAGGGTTATGTCATGGACATTCTTACACACACACACACACACACACACACACACACACACACCGATCAGCCGTAACATTAAAACCACCAACCTAATATTGTGTAGGTCCCGCTTGTGCTGCCAAAACAGCTCTGACTCATTGAGGAATGGAATTCACAAGACCTCTGAAGGTGTTCTGTGGTATCTGGTACCAAGACTTTAGCAACAGATCCTTTAAATCCTGTAAATTTGCATGGTGGTTTGGCCAGCGCATCCCACAGATGCTCAATCGGATTGAGATCTGGGGAATTTGGAGACCAGGTCAACACCTTGAGCTCTTTTACGGTGTGGTAGGGCGCATTATCCTGCTGAAAGAGGCCACTGCTATTAGTGAATACCGTTGCCATGAAGGGGTGTATCTGGTCTGCAACAATGTTTAGGTAGTTTGTACGTATCGAACTAACATCCACATGAATCCCAGGACCCAAGTTTTCCCTTTGCCCAGAGCATCACACTGTCCAGCATGGGCACTCTGACCGGTCTGCAGCTACGCAGCCCCGTACGCCACAAGCTGTGATGCACTGTGTGTTCTGACACCTTTCTGTCATAGCCAGCTTTAACTTTTCAGCAATTTGTGCTACTTAGCTCTTCTGTGGGATCAGACCAGATGGGCCAGCCTTCACTCTCCACGTGCATCAGTGAGCCTGTCGCTAGTTCACTGGTTGTCCTTCCTTGGACCACTTTTGGTAGGTACAAACCACTGCATACCGGGAACACCCCACAAGGCCTGGCGTTTTGGAGCTGCTCTGACCCAGTCATCTTTCACAACTGACTGTTCACTTGCCACCTAATATATCCCACCCCTTGACAGGTGCCACTGTAACGAGATAATCAAAGTTATTCCCTTCACCTGTCAGTGGTTTTAATGTTATGGCTGGTGGATGTATATACATGGTTGTGATACTCATTTTCTGTGTGGTTTTAGGGTTAATCGTGTCTGAAGTGCATACATTTTTTTTTCATTACATGAAAGGTGTAATTATTAGTAAGGCATAAACAATAGTAATACATTAGTAATTAGTAATACATAATCAATAGTAATTTTATAGCCTTTTTTATGAGTACATGCTGGTGCTAATTCATAAAAACTAAAACAATGCCAGATGCACAGCCATGTTAGTAACCAATAATGTTAGAGTTTATGCCATTCATTTTTAGTTTTCTTTGAAATACTACTTAAAAAAAATTCTACTTGCTTTTCGCTATATTTCGGCAGCACCTCCACTTCAGCGCAAACTTCTTTTGTTGTTCAGATTATAAATTTCCTCAACAAATTTACTAAGTAATTTTAAATATATGCTCTGTTGCACCACTATATCTGTGTGTTCACCTATTTTTACCCTTTGAATTAACCTAATTTATGTTGAATCTTTCTTTACATTTTTCTTTACATCAACTCTTGTTAATCATTAGTTCATTTCTGAGTTTTGTTCAGTCCTTTTAAGTCACATACAAAACATGATTTGACTTCTTCCTGCATGATGAACAATGAACAATGATATTTCTCCAGGCCTTATCTGCAGCTGATCTGAACCTGGTACTGTATGTGTGCGAGACGGTGGACTCTCAGCAGGTGTTTGGCCAGAGCCCCTGTCCCCTGCACCAGGCCGTGCTGCTCTCGCTCATCCAGCAGCTCTCCACCAACCTGGTTACACGCACCGACCTCAAGATCAGGTCAGTCTCTAAATGCAGTGCTAGCTCTTTTTCCTGCCAAACATACAGTCTGCTCAGTTACTCACAGGTGTTGCGACACATGAATTTCTGAAATTATGCACACCCTGCCAGGGAGAAACATCAATTTAATGGGCGTCTCAAAAACTCTGTAAGCTTGGATATGTGAGGCCAAAGTAACCTCCCCATTTAATGGTGATTACAACCAGATTTGCTGAGATAAAGCTGTAGTTTTCCCCTCTGCCTGGCAGTTTCATCTGGCAACGACCTTGAACTGAGCGCCGCTTGGCTGTGTTGAGCTGTTGTATGTGTCTAAGCTCATTAATGCTCTCTCCAGGCAAGCCTAGGCTAGATATATGTGCGAAGGGAGAACGACCGGCCTCACTCTAGTCATAGCCTAATGTTCCACTCACAAACTGCCAAGTCCCTTTATTGCTCTTAAAAAGCTGTGATCGCTAAGGCCACCTTTGAGTTTTACTCACAAATGCTGCTGCGTGATATTGTCCATATGGTCATGCATTACACTGTGCAACAGTTTCTAGCATGTATGCATAGGAGGGCAGTACTGCAATCTCAGTAGACATACAGTGGGCTCCAAACGTTACATTACAAATTATACGACTGACAACAACTTGAGTGAAAAGTAGAATCTTCACAATATTTAAATGAATTTCAGAGTCTCGGTTTGTCCCCTTTTTGCCTTAATGACAAGTGTGCACTCGACCTGACATGGACTCCACACGTTTGTGCAAAATCTTATGATCCATTTTTGATCAAACCTATTGGAGCATCGTCTGAACACTTGCTTCAGTAGAAGAGATCAGGCATGAGGAGAATCTGAACTTTTGTTCAAAGCATCCCCCAAGCTGTCAGCTGTCATCACACACCATTGTGGAGCCGTTGCTGACCAGGTGACGGCATTACATCCAGGATCCCCCGACGCTTGGATACCATCACGAACATGTTTTCGGAACTGTGTAAATCCAACGCGACCCAGTCCGCAATCATGGTCACGTGCCAGGAGGAGATGACTAGGGGTCTCACGGCCCTGNCTTCTGACGCTTGGATACCATCACGAACATGTTTTCGGAATTGTGTAACTCCAACGCGATCCAGTCCGCAATCATGGTCACGTGCCAGGAGGAGATGACTAGGGGTCTCACGGCCCTGCAAGGGGACATAAAGTTGGAGGCCATGCAGAACCAGGTGCCAGGCTAAATTGTACGATCTCCCTCATGTAACTGCTCCATTGTATGGTGTCGTATGTGTTTGTGACTTTGTTTATTGCTTTGACTGTTCTGTTAATGTTCTTCTATCGCTGATGAGAGAGGACGTTAGCGCCTCACATGGCTGCTTTAAGGACCTCTTCTTTCCTTTAGGGGGAAGATATGACCCATCATTCCATTCATCTCCTTGTAGAAATACAATGACAATCAATGCTATCTAAAAATAATAAATTTTTTCATAAACCTTTTATTTAATATCAATTCTAGAATTTTGTTAAAACTATTCTTATTTAATATAATTATTCTTCATAAACATGTGAAAATGTCATTGCAAAGTAATTTACTCATACATGCGTTTGTGGGGAAAAAACACTTTCCCAAGGCGCTGGCGCTTTCTAATTCTCTGAATAGCGATATCAGCCCACGACACATACACTACTTAAAATACAAAGAAACAAAGAGCTAGTGCAACATTTGTGATCTATGACTTTCAAAAGTTTATTTTTCACAATTTTTGCTTTATAACACTTGTATATAAATTAATGCATTTTGTTAAAAACTTTTAATATCAATTAATGCATTTTAATGAAAACATCCATTTTTAATACCATGATTCCTCATAAACATGTGAAAAATGTCATTGCAAAATTCTAGCGTTTGCTAGAAAAAACACTTTCCCAAGCCACTGGTGCCTTGAAACTCTCTCAATAGCGTTTTTAGACCATGAAACGAGCACTTAATTATCATGATTTTGGCTTTATAATGCTTTTATATCAATTAATACATTTTGTTGAAACAATAATATTTAATATCAATTAATGCATTTTATTAAAAACATTAATATTTAATTTTATTAATCTTCGTAAACATGTAAAAAGTGTCTCTGAAAAGTATTTCACTCAAGTGCCCATATGCGTTTGTTAGAAAAAACACTTTCCCAATCTCCAGGCGCCTTGAAACTCTCTAAATAACTTTTTAACTCGCACAATTCTAAAAGCACATGCACATGTTAAGAAAAACAATGTGTTAGAGCATATTTGATGAATAATGACTTTTTAATGTTTAATTTTCACAATTTTAACTTAATAATTTTTTATATCAAATTATTCATATTTAATATCAATTTTTTTCAATAAACGTAAAATGTGAAAAATGCGATTGAAAAGTATTTCACTTAAGTGCCTATATGTAATTATTTGGAAACCCGTTTTACTAAGCTCCTAGTGCCTTAAAATTCAAATTTATTTCAAATTCACTTGAACTTTATTCGCATGACATATTGTACAATGTTTCGCCAAAGTTCAGGTAAAGAATAAAACCTGAACAGAGAACAAATTAGAGGACTATAAAGAGAAAAAATAAATAAATAAATGAATAAAGAAAGAAAGAAAGGAACAAAAAAGTACAGTCTATTGGCTATGAGTGGTGTGTGTA
>CM074950.1:13368071-13381331 GCA_037577455.1 Pangasius macronema | reverse complement strand
CATGGCTGCTTTAAGGACCTCTTCTCTCCTTTAGGGGGAAGATGTGACCCGTCATTCCATTCATCTCGTTGTAGAAACAATCTATCTATCTAGCAGTTAACATGGTCAGGATCACAAATTTGCTTACATTTAAATAGGAACCTAGAAATAGTGCAGAATCTTGAATATTAAATATGCAAGGTTTTGAACATGTACTTTCTTTGTTTTAAATATTTCAAAATTCTAAAACCTTTTGTTTAATTCCAGTTTTTAATGGAAAGAAAATCCCAGATTTTCAATGCGGTCTTAGACTTTTGGATCCCGCTTTAGATATCCAGGAGCCAATGTGGTTAGGAGCTAAATGTTACATGCGCTTAAAATAGTGTCTAGAAATGAAAAATGAAAGAAAAAGAGTCAGTTTAGTCTGTTTAGTGAGAGAACTCCTGATAACCTGTTAGTGAAGAGCAGACTCGGTTAAGAGTGAGTCATTTGGAACATTAGCTTGCCCCAGTGTGTATATTTATCTGGCTTGTGTCTAATGTGTTTGGCAGAACAAAATGCGTACTAAAGTGCACAGATGACAAACAATGATAAAAAAAAAAATACTCACATCAGAAGCCCTAGACATGTTCTTCTGTAAGTAGCCTTTATACTTTGAGTTATTTAATTACATCACCTCCTGCATAAGAGAGACTGAAGAGAACCACCAACCATCATTTCCACAACAGGAGGGACTAAAAACCTTTAAGCCTGAGCATTGCTTTTGAGTACACCGCAGCCAGGATTTTAACACACTGCAGCAGGTTGCGCAGATGCAATGAGAACAGTCTGAAACAGAGCCTCTGAACTTGGCCATCTGGAAAAGGGCATGCCCTTCAACACTGGGAATACCTGGCATTTTTTAAATCTTTGCTTTAATGTTAATTAGCGCTTGTCAGGTAATTCATGGGACCTCTAAATAACATGCAGTGAAAGGGTGGAGCCACTGTAGCACCCAGTGTAGCTTTTAAGGCAGATGGTGAATTTTTTTTTTCCCCATTCAGACAGCTGGCATTTTTACTAATCCTTCACCGGGTTTTATCAAACGCTGCCTGTCTGGGGAGAGGGGAAAATACGTTTTGTCCCATATTGGCTTTTACAGAGCAGTAAGTTGTATTAAGTACAAACAGTTACAGGCTGGTTTCAGTGCTAAGTGCTGCAGTGTCTGTGTCTGTGTGTGTGTGTGTATGTGTGAGAGCGAGAATAAGGACATATCAAAGATCACTGCTTTTCTAATTCAATATTAATTGCTGGAGTGCATTCTCAGGGCCTCTCCAGTGTAATGCGATTACGCTTCAAAGCACTCTAATAACTATCTGTAAAGCAGAGATTAAAGGAGCTCTAAGAGGGGGAAAAAAACATGCTGTAAATCATTGGACATTCACAATATACTTTTGGTTTGAATTACAGTGAATTTAAAGACAACCTGAAATCAAAACTGAAAAAAAAAATTATTTTTTGTCCCTGCTCACATTGCTGATGATCGTAACATCAGCAGCAATCATCTAGAAGACAAAAATTCTTGTTTGCTGTAATGTAATGACTTTTGTCTTTAAAATCCAAGGCAAAGGCTGTCTGCACGTTGAAAGAAAATCCGACCACAAAGGTCTAGCAAAAGATATTTATTATTTTAAAGTTGCATAGTGGAAAAGCACAAAGGTCAGCACTTTTATTTTGATAGACCTTTGTGGTCTGGTTTTCATTCAGCGTGCGCAAATCCTTTGCCTGATATATTTCTCATTTGAGTGCAGCTATTCCTCTTCCTGACATGACTTTTGTTTTGTTTTCAAAGTGTTTATTTTTACTGTTTCGCCTGGAGTGATAAATGGAAGCAAAGTGTGTTGCTTTCGTGTTATGTTTAAAGTGTGTGTTGAAGTGCTTCCCAGCATGGACAGGTATGTGTGTTTTTATATCTTCATGGGGACCAAATATCCTGTATATAGAGGATTATAGGAATATCTGACAAATTTGACCTTGTGGGGAAAACTGCCCATTTCCCCATGAGGGAAACTGCTTTTTTTTTTTTTTTTAAATAAGCAAAACAGCAGCTTTTATTAAAAAAAAAAAAACAAATCGCCAAAAGGTTTTGTTTTGGTTACTGTAGTTAAGGTGTATTAATAATTAAGGTCCTCACAAAGATAGTAGGGCGTGTGTGTGTGTGTGTGTGTGTGTGTGTGGAGGGCAATGATGTTATTTGTGATATAACTGGGCCTCTTCCTCTCTCTGCATGTGCAGCTATCTGGAGGATGCGGTGATGAACCTAGATCATGGTGACCCAGTCACCAGGGACCACATGAGTGCCGTGCTGTCACAAGTGCGTCAGAAGCTGTTCCAGTTCCTGCAGCAGGACCCTCACAGCTCCCTGAGCAAGCGTGCCCGCCGCCTCCTGATGATGCTGCAGGGGCTTGTTAACCACTAACACACTCCGCCCTCCACTTGCCCATCTGCAGTCTTATCGACTTTCACGCACTCCCACCCTGCCCCCCATCCCTTGCCTTGCCTGTACAGCTCACTATGCTTTGCTCAGTAGCACAAATGATCCTCAGCGGGTTGCGTGATGGGAGTTGTAGTCCAGACAGAGACATTGTAATTTGCTTTATGAGAGCACTTCATTTCCCATCAAGCCCTCTGAGATATAGTAGATATAGTATGTGACATTCTTGAGCCATTTTTGCTGTCGGGTCTTTTATTGTTTCTAATAATAAGGAAATAGTTTGGACTGCTTCATGCTGAGACAAAGGATTTTTTTTTTTGTGCTATCATTCTTGCGATGTGAAACTCAGCCCTTGATTTTGTGTTAAAGAACTCGTTTCTGTAGTCAGTACATAATTATACTTTTCAGGAGAAGCTACAACATCTGAATATACCCCGCATTAAGCTGCTGGTCTCATGAAACATGCGCATCTGATTAGTCTACAAACAGTGAAAGTTCACATCCATCACATTAAAGGACTTTATATGCCAAAAAGGAGTGCTTAGTTTGGTTTATGTAAAAGCTCTTAGTTGTTACACTGAGAGTTGGTTGACTTTATAAAAGTGTAGTGCTCCTGTTGGGTCTTCAGGGGCAGGAATTTATATGGCTTCCATCTGCATTTATATCTGTCTGTTTATTTGCTTGTCTTTTTTCTTTACTCCCCAGCCCTGTTGAGAAGCACTGTTTCCCTTGCTTCTATCTCAGATTTATTTCTGCCAACTTTTGCTTGAATGTTGTTGGGCAAACTGGCTGAAACCAGAAGCTTGGATTAGTTCTGCTCAGTTTGAAACAAGTAAAAAAAAAATATCTATGATGAAACTGAAAAAAAGGCAAAAATGCAGTGTGACAGTACACAGGAATTTGTTTGGTCATGTTCTCATTAGAGCAAGGACACATTTACAGAAAGTGCCTTATTAGATATGAGTAATCTGCTTCTGGATCCCCACCAGATGGGCCGTAGAGCTTTTTGTGCGAGCTGAATGTCTGCTCCTTAAACATTTATCTTTTTGCTATTGGGGAGGGATAGAAATGCATCTGGGCAGCCAGATGGTTTCCTGAATTATTTTCGTTAAAAGATTTGGTAGTAGTTGGGTTTTCCCCTAATATGAAAAATATTTTATGTGACCGATATGTTAAAAAAAAACAAAAAAACAATCTAATTAGATGACTATTGTTGCGGCACATTTATGACCACACAGCAGACTGCAGACTTTTCATTTTTGATTTGCATGTAGCAGCTTTTTTCTCCTTTTCTTTTTCTTTTTTTTTTAATTTGCCATTCAGGTCCTTTGTTATTGTTACTTGTACTGTTTAAGTGCTTAAATCACCATAGTTAACTGGTGTTATATTACTAAAACACACAAGCATTGGGGGTAACTAATAGGGATATGCTAAGCTGAGAATGCTTGCATGAGAAGATCTGCGTGTATATTCAGTATAAGATACCTGTTTCCACAAGCTTGTCAATTCCCATTAGTGTTGGGTGTCAGATATACCAGCACCCAAAGACCTGCATTCTCATTTTATCTCCCCCAAAAATTCATTCATATGTTTAGCTCTTTCCCCTTTCATTTCTTAAACAGGTGCTCTGTGGTTGAGTAGTTTGTTTCTGTGCAAGTTTTCAGCTAAAACTAACCTTCATCGTGTACCACAGCTGTAGCAGGTAAATGCAGTGTAAAATAATCAGATAGTTTTGATGTTCTTGAGTACTGTTTGAGTTGGATACTGATCAGGGTTACGCATCAGAATCACACAGACATGAATGTCAGAACCTTGCACATAAATGCTCTATGAAACGACTTGTTTTTCCAAGTTTGCATTTAAGATCTAGCTCTTGTTTCATTTATGACAAATATGAATCATCTGTAAGTTTTTTTTTCTTTTTCCTTGTTTTGGATTTTGTTCCTTGTGCTTGATTTCTGTTGTATATTTTACATCTACTTCTTTTACCCTAGATGTTTTGGAATAAAAAAAAAGAAAATACTTTTGTTCGGTTACATGTTCAGTTTGATTGTTCATTTTACCCTGAAGTGATTAAATGTGACTTATCTTCCATCAAAATGGAATAGTAAAGAAGCCAAGATATCTGTTTTCTGCTGTCAGCAATAGAACCATTTTGTTCTGATTGATGGAAACATACCTGGTTATGACCATGTGGTAAATAATCTATGAACTGGGGTGACTGCAGAAACTGAGTTTATCTGCTAACTCTTCTTATGACACAGAGTTAAAAAAAAAAAAAAACCTGGAAATGGAGATCAGGGTGAGTTTAAATCATTTGATCATTTACTATCAACACTGGATGTCAGGCTAACCTACTTGGTAGCATATTTAACTGAATCATGCTTTAAGCTTCAGAAATTGGCCCAACTTGCACTTAGTTGTTCTTACAATCGTTTTCTAAAAATACATTTGTTTTACATGATTATATATGATGTGTATTACATTATCTAATCATGATAGATATTCTGTTGTCCATTTATTATTTATCCATGTATTATTTTCCCCGAACACCGCATGCAGACAATTTTTCCAGGCAGTGGAGAATTTACTGCCTCATATAAGTGTTTTCAAATGTAAAGGAATGCCATTATCTGAAAGGGAAATCTTCCTACATCATTCACTTGTAGGTAATACTACAATATCGCCTTCCAGTTCAAAGCCTAATTTTACAATATAGTGCAATTCAGTAGGCCACTTTTCACTTTATTAATAGGGCTGGGTGATGTGAGCTCACCTATGTCATTACTACTGGAGGCAATTTGCCAAGCCCAGTCTATGCATTTGTCTCAACGATTTATAATGACTGCACATTGCACAACAAATTTCCAAAGTCTACTGTATGTACCTTTATAGTACAATATGAATCCTTTCTTTTTGGACACAGAGTGAGCTCTGTCTATCTTATGTATTGACCCTCCATTGAGTCTGAATCTGCCCTAGTGCAAGACTAGAGTCAAGGTTGAGATGATTATATATATCTTCAGTGCCTATGTGGGAGTCAGGGTCACCCGAAAGAGGAGGTAATATCATTGTGATGTGTGTGTTCCTACAGAACACTGGCACAGCAACACACTGTTATAGCATGCCATGAACCAGAGGAAGAATACTCCCAACTTCCTGACCACAGACCTGGCAGATTTAGCACAGATGCAATCTACAATAACCAAAGTGGCTAAAACTAGTAATTTTATGAGGAGTAATTTTATGAAGTAATTAAAATCCTCATACGATTGGTTCACCTTGAGACCACAATGTGATTTTTCTTTTTTTTTGTTTGATGTTCACTGTGAAAATACTTTTTTTTATGGTTAGCATACTCACAGTTGATCAACCTTGATCATGGAAATTCTAATCCTATGTTCTGCAACCAGTGTCTCTGGATATGTCGTGTCAGGTTCACGCTCAGCTCAGAGTTCAAGTTAGCATTTCGGACTTGTTAAAGTCACAGTCTGGAATACCCCCTGTTCTCTGAAGATGGTAAGCTAATAGCTAATTATCAAAACCATATTTCCACCACACAGCATTTGATTCCCTGACACTTTATTTTCTTCCCTTCTACCATGTGTGTGCAGCTGGCTTACTCACAACCACTCTTCTGATGAGCATTACATTGTCGAAAGAAGTGATATATATGGTGCTTCTTAGCCCCATTTTCTGACTCATGGCTTGCGTCATTGCTCGATTCTTTCAAGCCAGACTGTTTGATCCAAAGACTGATGAAGAAATGGCTAACAACGATGGACCACTGGTCTTTCAAGATGCTCAGTTGCAGTACATTGATCATAGTGCTGTCTGTTCAGATATTGAATAAGTCTTGAGTGCTAGGCTTGACATCAGATTTCTTTTTGTACTGACTGAAAAGAAATATTCATTTTGTATTACAAGAAGTGGAAATATCTATGTGATGTGCTGGCCACTTTGCGAACATCTGAATGAAGGATCAATATGTAGACTGTATCATTGGATACCTGCCATTAATTGTAGGGTTGAGGTTATCCAACTGTGCTTTCACCCTCAAAACATGGGACATTATCAACATTGCCTTTAATGGAAATGCTTTTTTTAATGGAGGCCCTGCATTCTACAGAACCTTTTACTGCTCCTAACACACCTGATCCAGCTCATGAAGCTATGATATAAGCAAAGCTTCTCAAACTTTTTGGAGCAAAACACTGATCCTCCTAATTATAGATTACTTTTTAGTTTCTTTTAAATTCAACTCTTCAAATATTAGGCACATTATGTAAATGTATATAACAGTATTTTGCTATTTTTTTTGCAGCCAGAGGGGTTTTTCTACATTTCTGAACATTTCTTCCTACCACAGAACACATTCTATTAAAATTGTCATTAGATTCCTGTTGACAATATTTATGGGTGTAATAACTGAGCTGGTTGTGATTTACCCCACTGTAAGGAAATGTAAAAAGACTCTGGGGGGTCAAGTCAAGTCAAAGCATTTTCTTATGTGCACAGAAGGTACAATGAAATTCTTACCTGCATGATGTTCTGCAAAACTACACAAAACAATGCAGACATATTCACAGTAGAAAAGCATGTGCAATGTTATAGTGTCCAACAGTGCAGAATAGTACAGTAAAACAGATGTTTGCATTTTAAATGTTTTAAGTGTTCCTAATGAGGTTATTGAGCCATGTGATGGCTTGTGGGTAGAAACTCTCCTTGAATCTTGAAAAGCTGATAGTTCTGATGGGAGAAGAACGAGATGTTGTTGGTGACCGGGGGCTTTTAATAGCTGGGCTGTCTTACTGAGACAGCGTGTATGGTAAATTTCCTGCGGTGTGTGTGTCATCCTCTGAACTGTCCTCACCATCCTCTGCGGTTCTTTTACGATCTTGCTCAGTGCATCCTCCAGTACCAGGGGGTCATGCAGCCTCTAAGGATGGACTCCAAACAGCACCTGTAAGAATAATTGAGTCTCTGAACCCGAGATTGAGAACCATGGATCTGAGGTCTGATAAGACATTTGACATTTTAGATTAAAGTTGGAAAATGCATCACCAGCTAAAATTTAGTAGTTGGTTAATTTCAACCAACCATTCAGATTGCAGTGTGGTCTTTTCAGCCTCTTCACCCTCTTGCCAGAGCTCCACTGAAAATTGTATTTTAACCTCTAAAGAGTTATTTAACAAAGTGAATGTTTTAAATTAGACCTCCACAAGACTGAACATGGTTATAAGAACTATTGTAAGCTACTCTCTTCAACCAAACACGACTCTGAAGTGCACTCTCACAGTTAACGCCAGATTTATATGTGTAATGACGCATCTTTGACGTCCGGAGTTGCCCTTGTAAATACGTCTATTACCTCACTACATAGTACGCCAAATCAGTAGGCATCTGTGGGGGCGTACTAGTTTGGCATAGGCTACTATCTAGTGCGCTAGTATCTATGCGGGTTTTGGACGTAGCCACTGTCCCGCCCACTTTACTACAGACGCACGCGCGGATTCGAATGGCACAGCGGAGTCTCGCGGGCGCTGCAGGTGGAGAGCTCAGAGCGCCTCCGTCACGAAAGCGCGGGAAAAGTGCGTGGAAACACCGACTCAGAACCTCAGCCGGTTTTTTTCCCCCCTTCTTTCTTTCATTCTTCTTCCCTGCAGGATCCTTTCAGAATGACATCTCTGAGTAGCGTCTGCTTCCTCTTGCCTGTTGCTTTCCACCTCTGTAAGTCTTACTTTCCTATGAGAAGAGCTCTGACAGTAGAAGAGGTATCTACTTGATTTATTGGTGGATATATTTATTGCTGATTTAGCACGGGGCTAAATGGTTTCTGTGGTGTTTTTAAGGATAGGATTTTAATGGAAAATCGTGACAAGCTTATCATTATGTCAAAACAATTTACAGCATAGTTATGTGTATATACAACTATATTAAAAACAACATATTTCCGCTCCTAAGGAAAGTGTATCTCATCTTGTTGGCTTGTCTGTGTAACCCCGAAATTCACTCCGGACTCCGTTTAATACACGCACGCGCTACCGGCACCACTGCGCTCCTGATTCACTATTACTATGATTTTTGTACAAATGTACAGCTGCGTCAGTGTAACACAGGGAGTTGGCGCAGCTGTAATTACAACACATCAAGAAAAAAATGTAGCATGAGACAGTGAACAAAACAGTGCCTGCGTTTTTTTTTTAATTATTTTTTAAAATCATTAATATCCCTACCGTACACACTTTTCTATATTGAGCACTCATGACCTGTAGGTGGTGGCTTGAAGTAAAGCTGACAGCGTACAGAAAGCACGATTGTGTCATCGCTAAGCATCCCTGTGGAGTTTACGCTTCATTCACGCGCGAGCTCGAGCTTTACGCGCCTTTAACGCAGACGATGTGGGCTGAAGCGCTTGTTAAAATGGAAAAAAAAAAAACTCTTGTCCGGTGTGAATATATGCCTTAATTCGGTTCAGGTGTTCTCCAGAGGTTACTAAAAGCCCCGGATATTGCCGAAGCGCTGCACTCTGTTTAACGCGTCGCCAAGGTTTGTGTTGATGTAACTCTGTTCCTCAGAGGATTATGTGGAAAGGGAAAACAGAGAAATAAATAATGAACGTAGCGCATCTGTTCTGCTGTCCTCTGGGACATCCAGCTGTGCTCCATGACGCCGGAGTCTTCATTCAGAAGTCTGTGTGAAACCATAATGGGGCTGTTTCACCAGCGGCTGTGGGCTTTTACATACAAGTATGTGGAAAGAATGATGAGCTGATGAGTAAGCAGGAAATTCTTGAAAAATTCTGAAATTTCTGGAATTGAAACAATTCCTCTAAAACATTATTTGTTTAGTCTAAAAGAAAGCAAGTGAAATCATTTTAAATTTGTATAACATATTGCTTTTTTTCCCCCCATCTTTTATAAATAGCACCTGCTCACCCGAATGAGTTTTGCAAGGTCAGCCTGAGGGAGATGTAACTTGAGGCCACTGACTAGTGAGCTGAAACAGGAGTTTAAAATGTTTTTAGCAGCCACCCTGCTACTCCTTGCTGTGGTAGCAGTTCCAGTTTAGGAAAACAGTTGTAAGTTTTGTGCTTTTCTTTTGACTTCTCATTTTATGATCCATTCTGTGGATAGCAATTTATGCACCAGCTGTCCAACCATTCTCCCAATCTGTTAGCTGTCTAATTTAAGTTGCATTGGTTTTTAAATGTAGTTTTTTGTAACACAACATAAATATAGCTGCTTTATTCATTTGGTGCATTGTGATTTACCTTCAGCCAAGTGAGAACACGAGCCCTGAGGTGTCTACATCTTTTAATTATAGGATCTGATCTGTAGAAATATTTAATATGTGGTTTAGAAAAGCATCTAGGTATTTTAAAGCTTCAAACAAGGACTGAATTTTATGAAGAATTAAATATTTTGGAAGCATTTTAAAATGGCAGTAATCATGAACAAGTTGAGTATATTTAAAATAAACATTGCCAACTGACCCCATGTGCAAACTGCAAATAAAAATATCATCAGCTAACTGCATTGCCATTTACAGGAATAGTTCTACTCACTTAGCTTCTTTGTAACTAAGCAACCATAAGTGAACCTGCACCTTGCTAGCATTTTTGAGCATTTGTACACACACTTACTAGCACTGTATATTGTGTGTGGTCATGGTAAGTAAACAAATAATAATAAATAATAATAACAAATAAATAATAATAGATAATTGCAATATTCAGTAGTTATTCTAGATAACTACTGAGTAGTTAGTCTGTGCATAAATGCTGTAAAATGTAGGCCTCTGATGAATTAGCTTGTAGCTGATGTGGTGTCATCATTGTAAGCAGTTAAAGCCATATGATAATATGATACAAATATCAAGAACATGTATACCTTGCTGCAGTGTGTCATGAGATATGAGGTTGAGATGGATGCAGTTACAGTAAAGCGTTGTTTTAATGAAAGGCAGGCAGACAAAGCCAGAAACGTTAGGCAAGATCAAGGTCAAAAACAAGCTTAGGTCAGGTGATGAGCAAACAGTAAGCAGGGCTAAAACCAGGAAGCTAGCAAAAGTAAAAAAAAAAATAATAAAATAAAAAAATAAAAAAATAAAAAAACAGAACAGTGATCCCAGAACTTGAAGGCTTGATAAGTAAGATGCACTAAACAAACTGAGCGTTTACTTCATGGTNATTGTGTGTGTGTATGAAAGTCCAACATATAGTGGCAGTGGTGATCAGTGACAGGTGTGCATGGTTTAGAAGTCAGGTGACTGTGAACGTGATAAGATCTTGGGATGTGTAGTCTGTGTTCTGGGAAACTGAGCTCGCTGACTGCACTGACCTTAGCCGGTATGAACTGCTTGCTTGGGGGACATGCATCAGGAATCTGTTTCTGCGGAGTGCGAGTGATGGCCCAGTCCAGTTCCTGGTCGATGACACCCATGTAACAGGAGGGGGGAAGAATGGACTCCTTGCTGCCCTCTCATGGGCCAGTGGTGTGCATATGCCACAAGGCATCTGCTTTAGTGTTCTTGGAGCCAAGCAAGTAAGAAAGGGTGAACTAGGTAAAAAATAGGTACTACTGGGCTTGACGGGGGGTTCAGGTACTCAAGGTTTATGTGGTCTGTGAATATGTTGAATGGGTGAGTGGTCCCCTCCAGCCAGTGGCGCCACTGTTTCTGATGTCATAATTCTGTTTGGCTGGGTATAACTTCTTAGAGAAGAAAGTCGTGGGATTTAGTTTAGGCTTCTTCTCAAACCGTTGAGACAGGACGGCTCCCACCCCTGTCTCAGAAGCATCTACTTCAACGAGGAAGGGTCACAAAGTGTCAGGGTGTTTGAATATGGGAGCTGTTGTAAACATGGCTTTGAGCTGGGCGAAGGCCTTCTTGGCTGCAGGGTTCCAGGCCAGGCACTTAGGCCCCTTCCTGAGAAGCAAACACAGTGTACGTGCTATGGCGCTGAAGCCCAGGATAAAACACTGGTAGAAACTGGCAAAGCCGAGGATTCACTGCAAGTCCTTGAACATCTTGGGGGTTGGCCAGTTTGCGATGGCTGCCACCTTGGCCCGGTCCATGGTGACTCCATCTGGACATGATGTACAGATGATGCTGGCACTCGACTATCAAGAACACGAGTTTCGTAGGAGGGGGAGTATATCAGGATATCGCAATGGATATAAAAGCAAAACCAGGGGTTTTGGGAATCATGGAGTTGCATCCATGGGAAGCCAAGGATTATGGGGTGCTTAGATGTGACTGTGACCAGGAATGAGATCTGCTCCTGATGGAGCGCCCCGAATCACAAGAAAAGTGCTCGGGGGGGTGCACAGTGTTATTTCTCCCTCTCTCCCTCGCTGAGCTTGGGGCGCTCCACTTGCATGGGTTCAGAGGGGCTGCTTGCTCCATGAGAGCCCCCATCCTCCCGGTGGGCACGACGACTAGAGTAGGTGGTCTAGGCAGATGGCAAGGTCAATGAGGGAGTCGAGCAAGAGTTGTTCATTTCGGCAGGCCATCTCTGTGAGAACTTACAGGTTCAGACCTCGGTGAAATGCAGCTTTCAGGGCTTTGTCATTCCATCNATCATGTGAAACTCGAGAGTGAATTCCACTATCCAAAACTTGGGAACCTTTGGCTATGGTCAGGAGCAGCTCCCCGGCCTCCTTACCCTCAGGTGAGTGATCAAATATACATCGAAACAGTTCCATGAACCACTCATACAAGGCGGTTGGCTCACCCCCTTGCTCCCACATTGCTGTATCAGTTGTCCATGGGCTGTGAGAGCCTGCTGCCTATCAGTCTCTCCTGCTGCATCCATGTTGTCAGCAAAGTTATCTGTCATGAGATAGGAGGCTGAGATGGATGCAGTTGCAGTTAAGTGTTGTTTTAATGAAAGGCAGGCAGACAAACCCAAAAATCAAGGTCAAAAACAGGCTTAGGTCAAGCGATGAGCATACAGAGTAAACAGAGCTAAGGCAAAACACGAAAACCAGGAAGCTAGTAAAAGTAAAGGAAAAAAAAGAACAGTGATCAGATAGAAGACTTGGTAAAGTCACATGCACTAAACAAATAGAAGACTTGGTAAAGTCACATGCACTAAACAAACTGAGTGTTTACTTCACAGTGATTGTGTGTGTGAAAGTCCAACATATAGTGCCAGAGGTGATCAGTGACAGGTGTGCATGGTTTAGAAGTCAGGTGATAAGGTGTATGCATCTTGGGAAGTGTAATCCAGGGCAGCTATGTTTGTAGGCCACAGTGTGTTCTGGGAAAGTGAGTTCTGACTGCGTTGACCTGACACAGTGGTGTTTACAGTACAATGCTTAGGTCATCATTGTAGCTTTTTAAACCAGTTGAAGAAAGACAGCAGCAATCAAGCTCACATTATCAAATACCCACAGAAATCTACAAAATACACTCCTATTTCCCTCGCAGTGTGTTTAACTTATGAGATGAATTATAATAAATACTAAGATTAAAAAAAATTAAATATATATATAAAACTAAAATAAATGCAAAATAGATGCATTGTCATTCTTACTCTCTTTTCCCACAATTGTTGTCAGGTTGTTTATGTTGCCAGGGAAATGCCAATGCCAATCACTACAGTCTGATACACACACAGGAAAATGAGAATATGGTGGCGTTTAAACAACAACTAGGATATAAATTTCATGATGTAACATATGTAAATTTGTAAGTAACAGTATACATTTTTTTAAACATTTGAAACCATGTTTATAAAAGCTTTAAAGCAAGTTGACCGATCCCCAATCTGCAACACTCCTAAACGCTACACATGGGCTTCA
>CM074950.1:13351698-13367971 GCA_037577455.1 Pangasius macronema | reverse complement strand
TTTCCTGTATTGACTACTGCTACATTTTTGCTATTTAATTTCTTGTCACTGCTATACTCTTTACCTGGCTGCTACCCCAGTAACTGCTATGTCCATATATGATATAAGCTTATCTGCTGAATTTTGTCACAGTATGTTATGTTTACATGCACAGCATTTTTATTATATTGTTATTCCTTTGCACTACCTATAATATCTGACACTTCCACACTAGAACTGTGCATTGATCGGTGCTGCACTCTGATACTGTGCCTATTGTCCTGTTTTGGTAGTTACTGTACTGTTTTGTGCTGTTTCCACAAGTTTGCACGTGAATCCATTTATTCCCATTGGATATATACTTCATTTATTAGATCTCCATATTAGTAAGCAAAGTGTTTATGCTCGTCAGGGAAAAAGCAAAAAACAAACAGCCCAACGATTGTATTAGGTTTTGTACATTTTTCTTCAGTATTTTGCTACAGATTTTGAACTGAAAAGACTTTATTTCATTCTCAAGATCATCTTCTCTTTCTTGCTTTAGAGCTCTGCAGAATGGTACTAAAAGGAGAAAAAAATATATAGCAGGTTAATTAATTCTCCTGTTTTGTATGTGCATTATATCAGATTTTTTGTTGTAGTATCATTCTATCATTTTATTTATGAACAGAAAAGACAGATAATGCTCACTGCAGAAGGAAAACATATAAATTGCATAGAATTATCCTCCCTGCTTAACTACATACAGTATGAGTGGATTAATATCATGGTTTTGTGTCTCAAGTCACCATGACTGAGCTTCAAATTTGTAACAGATTCAAATCCTGTAGGTCACGCATCATTGCTTTCTCTGCTACACCTGAGCTAACTCGAAGGATTTGATAATTATTCCATGAATTAATCAGGTAGGAAGAGAATAAACTGTGCTATGGCCCTCCAGAAATGAAATGTAACTAACTTGACATTATTAACATGGCTAACAATTAATTTGTTATGACAGTGTCATTACCATACCAAATACAGATCCTCAGGTTGACAGAAACAGCTTCAGGGATATTTCCAGATACATGTATGAAGCAAACTGCTCAAGAATACATATGCTGTAATCAGAGTTGTGAGAGCTGATAGACAAATGTAACATGTACATCATCAGTAAGTTGTTCCCTGTAACTGCACACCAGATTTTTCAAAGTAATTTCCCTCTCACAGCTTTTAGTGGCTTGCCATGTGGCGAGATCCTTAAACACATGATGCAGTCTTCATTTTCCACAGGATGAATGTCCATCACCGTTTTGTCAGAGAGTCTCAGGAACCTGTGTCCTCCAAGTTCTAATGAATTTTGAGATAGTTTGGTGGCTCTACTGTTTGTGTGGTTTTATGAGAGAGAGAGCTTCACACAGCTTCCACAGTATTTAAGCTTAGCTGAATAGCACTTTTTTTAGCGCGCAGAGAACAATAGCATTTTGTAAGTGGACGTCCAAGGTCACTTTAGCATTTCTCAGGTGGCCAGTGTTGTATAGGCTGCAGATTTGAAGGATGCAGGATCTAGCATGCAGGATCTATGTAAAGTTAAATGTGGCTGCCATCATGTACTTGCAGAACTCGTGCAAATAAAAGCCAGGCTAAAAATGTCTGGGCAGCTGATGATGTGTAAGGCTGAACTAAAAGGAAATATTTTCTAGCCCATTAATATAAAACATGCCTTTCAGTTTTAAAACATTTGCAGCATACAGCCAGAGCAACTTACATTTATCTCACTTATACAACTAAGCAGTTGAGGGCCTTGCTCAAGGGCCCAGCAGTAGCAGCTTGGGGTGCTGGGGATTGAACTCAGCAGTAGCCCAACATCCTAACCACTGAGCTACCATTGCCCATACTGCACCAAGCTTCAAAGCAAACAAGTCTGTTAGAAGCTTGGGACCATGAAAGGAAATTTTACGTTAGTTGTCATGAAGCTGTTATGAATTGATAATGATTTTATATACCAAAAACCACTCATCTTTGTAAATATGTCAGTACATACAGTATTTTAGTCATTAATGATGTATTTATGTGCTCTGTGCAGAGGTTTGAACAAAATTCATATGAATAAAAAGAAACCACTGAAATAGATTTGTGAATAGACAAAAAGATGGGGAGAAACACACAGACATTAGTGTGCATTAGAGTATTGTTCAGCCCAGAGTAGTTTTTAATACTTCATTACATCAGTAAAGTACACTCTGACATTATCTCCTATAAACAAAACATATTGTTCATATGCCTTCATTATTATTATTATTATTATTATTATTATTATTATTATTATTAGATAAAGATTGCATGTGATATAAAACAGATACATATTGACCACTCTTGACTGACTGCTTACTTGACAGTTTATACCTTCACACAGCTGAAGAGAGACAACTCCATTGTAACTTTCAGACCCTTGGAAGCACGCAGCATTACCTTACCAAACATTGATCTATTATTTTAAGTCAAAGTCACTCATTATTTATCTCAATGTCTAGAAGAAATGTAGTCTAGACTCTCCAGGAATATTTTCACACTTGATAAATCTCAGGGCAAGTAAACGTACTGAAAAAACAGGCCAGAGAAACTGGTGGGCCTTTATTTTAAGAACATGAGAGGACAGAACCTAGAAAACTAGTTTGGAAGAAAGAGGGGGATAAGCACAGCAGTGTGACGTTCAGTGCAATGAAGAATGCAGTGCAGTATAGATGACGATTAAAATACTGCAAGGCTGTTACACTAGTGTACTTGATGTAGAAGAAAATGATGCAGCACTGCAGACAGCGAGAGGACACTTTACATTTACATTTATTCTCTTCTCTTGGAAGACACTTTTATGCAAATAGACATACAGTGAGGCCGCATACAATACAAGCAGCTAGCTCTTGAACTGACTGCATTTACTGAGCCATAAGGAAGAAGAGTCTGGTTTTAGACTTTGTCCCAACCCAAGCTGATGGTATCACTAGGCTCTGTTTACTCACAGACCATCTGAAGTAAATCAGTCTCTACACCTGGAAACACGTGCTAGCTCTAATAACTTAAAGCTGGGCACTTCGGTGCTCGAGTCAATAAAAACTCATTAGAGCAGGAGCTGGCTCCAGTGCGAGTGTCCAGTCCAATGAGCTTCGCATTTATTCTCCATCACAGGACTGGGTATAGAGCAGCATCGATCCTCTCCTAAAGCTCATTTATTTGGAGGACAGAGAATTGCAATAATGTGGCTTTAACCAGCACTTTTGTCAGGGGACGCTTTGTTTTAATCTGTGATTATTCCTATGTGTGCATATATTTCTTTGTCAGTTAGAGAGAGGAAGAATATGTAGGAAAGTAATGTTTAAATTTTGAAATTTCAATTTTGGATTCAGGCATTCGAGACTCTTCAGTTCTAAACACAGCTGAGAACGGTAGGTTTCTCAGCTTTCATTCACCATCTGCATTTGTTATATCTACTTTTGGTCCTACAGCACTGCCTTTACACAACCTGTGCAACAGCGCACCTACAGTATCACTTAACAACAAAGTGTAAGAAAAACTGTTTTAAGAAGCTAAGAACCCTAACTATCCAGATACGCCCAATTAAACAACTGTTGAAAACCCCCATTCTCTCCTCACTCCGCTGGTAATCCCAGACCCCCACAATGATGATACCTGCTCTTGGGTAGTCTTTCATGCTTTGCCTTAACACAGATGTACTTACATACTGAATTCTATAGCCATTTTAATGAAACACATTATATTAATTTTAGCAGGTTTGGACCCACAATTTGCTTGTCATGCCAAATTTTTTTCTTTTTCTTTTTCAGCCATCTGTCCTTAGAATGAGACAATTCATATCAATATATGAATCTTTACTGATGGTTTTTACTGACGGTTCCAATAATTCTGGAGCTGACTACCTTCGATTGTGTATAATAGTTTTAGATTTAATTCCACAACAATTCAGGTTTTTATATAGTCTAGTGTGAAGGATCAAGGTGACTACTCAAAACATGGGTTTTGGATTTCTTACATAAAAAACATGCCTTTTCTTTCATAGAAAATTTCTTACATAGAAAACAACATTTTTCCCTTTTTTTTTTTTTTTTTTTTAGAATATTGATTCTTTTTATTATCCCCCTATTCTCCAGCCTACTCATTACAAGGGCATTTTATAATGCGCTTTAGTAGGCTAATTGGTTTTCTGCTATTGTCTGTTTTATATGCCAATCCCAAGTGGTTGCAGAGAAGAACACAATTATTTTGTTTTCCATATCCTGATTCAACAGCGGTATTGTGATTCTCATGAAGAACAAAATGTGGAGCACAGGTAGGAGAATGCTGAGAAAGCAGGCATTCAGGGGCAGAGCTGTTTGAATGATGTTTGGAAAAAGCCTATTGATGTGAAGGTTGTGGAACATTTCTGCTCCTATGTCTGAAAAGCTCCTCATAACGCTGCATTGTTCCTCTGACTATTTTTAAACCAGGGCTACTGGATAGTTGCGGACCTGCCGTGCCCTCTCTGTGCCACACATACTCTTTCTCTCTCTCGGTCTCAGCCCAACATCAGGTTGTTCCTTTGCTGTAAATTGTGTGTAAATATAAATTTGGATCTGCTGTTTTGTATACTCAAACAGACTATGTGCATTATATTTAACAATATTTCCCAGACTTTTCTCTTATCTGTATCACTTCTGTCCCACCAAAACACTGCATTGCCTTGCCTCAAGTAAATAACAGATAAAAGTCGTACAGCATTTCACTCAAAAATAGTTAATTGGTTCTTTTCTGGGGAGACATTAAGAATGAAAGTGGTGCAGTGCACCATTTCATAAAGCAACCTTTGGATACCTGATCTGTCCGCACAATCTGAGTGCAAAAGGAGGTGATGCATTTTAAACCCAAGTCTCTTATAAACCAATTGCTGTTTCTTATTTGGAAGACCTGCATAACCAAAAACCTGTTGGGTGGTTCCCACTGCTTGTTTGTCAGTGGTTCTAACTAAACTTTGTAACACTGTACAATTTTTGACCTAATTTTGCTGCCACAGAAAAAAAAACTAGACATTGTAAAAGAATTCTTTGGTCAGGAGTTGAAATTGGTGGTCTTTGAAAGTCTAAAGTGACGAGGCTGATTTAGTGCCATTGCCACCAAAGACAGTCAGCAACAAAATTGTGTCTCATTTTTCTCCCCTAATTGGTCACCTATTAATTCCCACCCACAATCCAGCTCTCCCCTATCATATGATACTGACCAATCAGGGCAGGTGAAGGCTAACATGTGCTTCCTCCGAGACACGTGAAGCCAGCCCGCCACATATTTTCGAACTGCTGCTTATGCTGAATCACAGAGTCGTGCATACATGAGCTCACAGACACCCACAGTTGGCTAGTGTTGCTGTGATTAAGGAGAGAGAGTATTCCATCCCTCCTACCAGGAGCCCACAGCCATGCTCCCTTGGATCCATGGATGGCTGTGGCCTCGTCAATATTCGAGCTCACAATCTCCTGGTGATAGAGCAAACATTTTTCCTGATGCACTGCTCATGCACCCTGGAAGAAACTTTCGAGTAAAAATTGAATTAACTTGAAAACACAAATTTAAATGTTTAAGATAAATTTTAAGTCACTTAAAATACTGACTTTCTCACCATAATAATTATTCCCAAACCTGGCCCCTCACACGTGAGTTGCAAATTAACCATGCCTGGAAAAAAACATGCTTATAAGCTCACTTTGAAAAATAGGTAGTCCATGTTGGAGGCTGTATTATGACCAATTATGTGTGCATTTTGGAACCAAATACAAATTAATCACTGTCTTGTTTGTTTTCATAGCCATGGGCTGCTATTTGCTGGAAAGTAGAATCAAAGTTACTGAAGTAGTTCCTGTTATTCAAAGATACTCTTTTTTGTAATAATAAAGTCTGCACATGCACTTTTCCTCTCTCCCTCATTCAGCATGCTGGGAGCAGAGGTGTGAATGGAAAACCCATAGAGGTTAACCATATCATTTGGAAAGCAGAGTTTGCTAGCAGAGTTAATTATCAGGTATTGTTTTGTGCAATGCTGAGCTGCTGGAGATCCCACTTCAGAGGCTTTCCTAGGGGAATTAGGTTTGCTGTCTGCTTCTGGCACGCTATGGCTGACGCTAGCTTCACTACTGCGTTGTCCTTAACGATGCTACGCAAGAGAGCACCATAGTTACCACAGTAAAGTTACCATAGTGCTGCTAAAGATCCATAGCAGCTCTCTTTGAACACGACAGTGACAGTCTGTTCAGAGAGTGTCCGAGATTCTTTCTTTTGCTTTCATTCATCACATCAATGTGTACTGCCAATGCTTTCTGAATGCCACCTAACTCCAGAATGTTTCTCATTTATACTTTCATTTATGAGCACTGTTTACTGTGTGCACATAAACTAATATGTTTATTTTTATTTGAGAAGGCTAACTTTTGTCTCTAACTGGGCTCCCTTGTGTCCGCAGATACCTTGTGACATTTACCTTTAAAAAGGTCCCATTAAAACAATACGTGGAAGTTCCAGAGCACGAGACAAAAGCAAATGTTCCTCTGGGAAGTGGAGAGTCTATCACTGTATGCTGAATACACGCACATACACACACCATCATCAAAGTGCCCAACACCCAATCCCAACCACTTATGCACAGAGTCTATACTAAGCTAAGAAGACATTTATACCTGTGACTGCAGCGAATCTCTGATTTGTGTGCCAGTGGTGCACTGTTAAATATATCTCAGTGATAAGTTGACTAATGAAGCCTCTCCCCAGAGTTCCTCCCGTGGTTTAGAAAGAGCTCTTATCCCAGCGGGTAATGGACTAATGTCTTGATAAGATCCTCTGCTTCCCTGCATTATCTTACACTGCATGTGGTATTAACACTATCACTCTGACATTATCTGTTAAATCCTTCTTCTCTCAAAGATTTTAGAGAGGTTTAGCCATATATAGTATACAGTTAGTATCATAGTTATCTCACAATTAATCAATTGTAGTATGCCATCTGCTGTGATTATAATTATTCTAATTAGATGAAACTTGGGAAGAGCACTTTTCTAATTAGTGCCTTATAAGTTTCATTCACACATTTTTCTATTATGTTTCAGTCAACAATAAGAATAGAATAAGGCAAATTACTCTTTTATGCTCCTCTGTGTAGACATAATTCCTGACATCAATTTTGAGATTGTTTTGACATTAGCTGAACATTTCATATTGCTTCTGCATAACGACTTCTGGTTTTGCTATTTTAATCCTCATTCCTCATGCTTGTCTTAGGAAGCCTAAGAAACAGCGTCTTATGAAAATCTCACACAGGTCAGATACAGTACATTTTGAGAAGCTTCTGCATGTATGTACACTATATGGCCAAAAGTTTTTGACCTTCCCCAAACTGTTGCCACAAAGTTAGAAGCAAACAGTTGTATAGGATGTGTTTGTATACTCTTCATTGGAACTAAGGAGCCCAAACCTGTTCCAGCATGACAGTGGCCCTGTGCACAAAGCAAGGTCCATAAAAACATGGTTTGCCAAGGTTGGTGTGGAAGAACTTGAGTGGCCTGCACAGAGCCCTGACCCCAATGCCACTGAACACATTTCGGATGAGCTAGAATTCAGACTGCACCAACAGGCTTTCTCGCCCTATATCAGTGCCTGATCTCATTAATGCTCTTGTGGCTGAATGGGCAGAAATTCCCACAACCATGCTCCAAAATCTTGTGGAAAGCCTTTCCAAAAAAAGTGAAGGTTAGGATGTTCAAAAAGCACATGTTGTGATGGTCAGGTGTCCACAAACCTTTAGCCCTGAAGGTTTAATTTTAAACCATTATAAAATATCCCTAAAGGTTTCATTTTAAACCATTAAAATCATATCCTGAATGCTTGGGAGCATTACTTTTGTGATACACCTGATACCTGACAGTGTACAAAAATATGATAATTAAAACAGCCCCATGCCATTTTACAATGCCGTCCCCACCCACCTGGCTAGCTTAGCATGCATATCCTGTAGCTAAACGTTTTTGTTTACAACCTCATCCGCTAAAAACTGCATAACAGACTGTGCCAGGTTCAAACATTTAAGCCTGTTTTGGGACATAACAAACTGAGCTAATGCATAATACTTCTCAAATCAATTTTTTTTAACTGAAGTCTTGAGACAGTCTGTGTTAAATGGAAAATGTGAATATATCACTTTGGTAACAAATGTACTCAAATCTATATGCTCAGAATCAGCCATCCCAGAAGAGAAAACCCTTTAGAAATCAAGTTTGAGAATGACTGCCTGATTATTTTAAAGCAGATTCCAAAACCTGGTACTTGCTATCCTGCACATTTGAGTGTTTTCACTGCTCACCACCCCCACTTCGACTCAGGAAGGGCTGTTAAGTAGTGGATTATTTGAATCCGACGTGTTAGAAGAGGGGAAACACTAACTTGGGAACATTTGCTTTAAAGCATACAGCAGGCATCCTTCTGATAGTGACTCATGAGAAAAAAATGTATTTATCTTGAAGGGTCTTTTTTGAGGAGACTCACGTGCAGCAGACATCAGCATGTCAGCAGCAGACCTACCTGCTTACCAATGTTCTGGCTGAAACACATTATTCCTTTCTCATGAATAGGAGATGGGTCATGTGGATGTGGAGATGACTCTCCCTCCATCATGTAGAGTAGCAGATGGAGCAGTGCTGTGTGAAAACAGCCACTTTAACAAAAAAAAAAAAAAAACACTTTAACAAATGAATCTGTTATATTTTATTGATTATTGAATAGTGGGATAGCTTATGATGTTTTTCTTTGTTATTGCTCCAAACATGGCTTTGTGCATTAGCAGCTCTTAAAAGATTCAAACTACAGCCTATAAAAAGGAAGTGATATGAGATCTTGATTGCTTCCGCAATATTCTGAAACTCATTTTTTGAAGTGCTATGTTTGTGTAATTAGTATCTACAGTTTCTACAGATGATTCCCCTGAAATACTGTGCTTTGTTTGCATGTGGACATCAACGTATCATTTATTAGTTTAATATAGCTATTGCTATGGGGGAAAGTGGAGAAAAGTGGGGGAGTGGAAGAGAGCACTGCTGACCACCAATGAGTGAAGAATTTTTCCGAAGCCATCCTTCTCCCCTGGCTGTATCTGACTGGCCGGTGGCTATTTGCCCTGGACCATGGGGCAGTTCATTATTGAGGAATGTACTGGTCGATACAGGAAACACACTCTCCAGCCAGCCAGTACTGATACAGCACTTTTATCTGAACTCTAAATGTCATTGAGGGCTCAAGAATCTCTTCTGGATCCAAGTTCCCTGCACTGGCTATTGTGACTGTTTTGGTTCAACGCCTGAAAAAGTGCTGCGTGAAGTACAGTGGGAAACAATTTTGCTATATTTAGATGTGGAATAAATGACTGCATGTGTTGAGGTGTGTGAAACTCCAAAATAATAACTATCAGCTAATAAGTGGCATAGAACTCTAGTCTGTTGTCTTTTAGTAAAGCACTCTGACAGTGTTCTCAGTGGTCTAGGTCATGAATACATATCATTGTTTGGGAACAGAATCACTCATTCATGATTCATGGACATGAGCTAATCCTACATGTATTTATCAGTATTAGGCCATTTCTTTCTTTCTTTCTTTCTTTCTTCCTTTCTTTCTTTCTTCCTTCCTTCCTTTCCTTCCCTCTTGTGCAAGAGCATCTTCCTGTCGATAGCACGATGCGACCACAGATTAAATATTAATGTCCTGATTCAAACAGGTCCTGGTCTTCTACCTGACACAGCAGACTCATTTGCACTGATCCTCTGGTGATAGCACTGAATTTAGCAGACTGATTAGATTACACAATAACAATATAACAAGTTGAATTGAAAGGAGTATGGGCGCTAAATGTACTCTTCTCTCTCTGACTTTTTTGAACATTTGAGGCCATCCTGATACATTTAGATAGCGACTCATGCCAAATAATAGTTTTAAGTTTCTGTGAAAATGTTAAATACAAATATGAAATATAAATATAAATATGAAATATAAATCTTAAATGTAAATGCAGAAGTTAAATGTTTGGTTCATATGCTAAGGAGTGTGTGTCATGGGGTTTTTGGGCTGATTTAAAAACAGTCCACGGCCGCCAGGATCTTGTTGCAAATAATAGGAATTAAAACAAACAAATTTCTACAAACATACGCTTTTGGCGACTAGATGTGGACGTGTCCATTGATGGAACAATGCCGAGAAAAGTTTAACTTTATGCAACTTTGGAGCGACTTGGTGCAGCAACTACCAATGGGAGTGAAGACAGTAGACCGCACGTGATCTGTGGCTTTAAACGTGCTAAGGTCATAAACTGAGCTAATCGCTGCTTGCGCTTTCGCTGCAGATAGATGGCTGCAATGGCAAAGAGCACACACTGCTTGTCCATTTCATATGAAATGATGCATATATACACTGGTGAATTTTATATACAAATGCTATCCCTCAAGAATATTTAATTTTAGTGGCAAGAAAATTGGTTTTCCAGGGTTTGGTTTAAATCCAGCTTTAGCTCCAGCTTTTAACAGCCTCAGCCTTTTTCCAAAACTAGCATTGTATTGTGTAACCTTGGCAACCAAACCGCCGCTTTCCCCGTGATGCACACTCCTAGGAGGCGGGGTCAATTAGCATATGAACCAAACATTTAAGTTCTGCATTTACATTTAAGATTTATATTTCATATTTAGAATTACATTTATATTTCATATTTATATTTAACATTTATGCAGAAACTTAAAACTACTATTTGGCATGAGTTGCTATCTAAATGTATCAGAATGACCTCAAATGTTCAAAAAAAGTCAGAGAGAGAAGAGTATTCAGCTTTTTACATTTGGCGCCCATAAGGAAGAGACTGCAGAAAGTACCGGTATTGCTTGGATGGTCTACACAACGTACAGGTAGATTGCTAATTAGATACAGTTAGGCATTATTAAAATCTAGCAAAATAGAGGGAATGTTATCAATTTCACTCTGTTCTTGCTTAGTTTGCTAGGTTGTTGCTTGTTATTTGGTTGATTTGAATGTACATGGGACAGCACAGGCATTATCTCACAGCTCCAGGGTCCCTGGATCAATGCAGGGCTCAGGTTACTGTCTGTGGAGTGCTCTTGTGGGTTTCTCCAGGTTCTCTGGTTTCCTCAAACCTCCCAAAAACATGCCTGTAGGTGGATTGGTGTCTCTGTGTGTGAAAGCAGACTATGTAGCTTGAATGCAGGAGGATAAGGCACTGAAGCGTCTGTTTTACTTGCGTTGTTTCCCAGTCTTTATGGCCTGGTGCTTTACAGACTCAGAAGTACTGAAGTAGTGAAGTGGTTTTCTTTTCCTTTGCACTGCTGTCCCATGCATGCTTTGGTTTCTCTTCCTTGCTCTCCAGGTTGTCATTAAATGTTGATGGGGATCAGTGAAACCAATAATCTCGCTGCAAAAACATTGCCAGCAATCAATAGGTTTGCAGCGCTCGGGGCAGGTGTAGCAGAGAGACAGGGAAAGAGGAAGAAAGCTTTATCTATCAAATATTAATAAAGCATTCCCACTGGGGACAGAGGAGAATGTCTGTGATTCACTCTCAGTCCCAATTAAGATCCTCAGTTAGGCCTGCTGTTGCTTCTGTGGTCTGACCATCAGTAGGTATGTCTCATCCAGAAGGAAGAACTCCATGAGAATGAAGAGACTCAAGAACAGAAGAAGCAAAGCAGGTCTCTTAGGGATAGCACGCTATTGTTTTACTTGTGATTAATGCATATCCACACACAGCTGTAGAAGCAGGCAGTTAATTGCTGGGGTTTAAAAATTTAGAAGATAGCCTGCAAAAAAAGTGGATCAGTTTATCTGATTCCTCAGATTGTACTCTTCATACATAACATCTTTGGATTCCTTTTCCTTTCCTGTGTCCTTCAGCATACCCTCACATAACTGTGTATAAATTTGTTTTATCATAGACTTTGTGTCTTCTTTGGTTTCTTTCCTTCTAATAGGTGTATATGAATCTGTGGTGCTCCAGTAACCACAATTGTTTTATACAAGTGAGGGAGCCTGTTTCTAGTTTATATAGATTTTTATTCTACACAACATGAAGCACTGTACTTCCATTACTTGAGAATACTGAACAATTATGTTTCGTTAATACGTTTTCATCTTGTTTCAGCGTATAGTGGTAAATACTTCTGGTAAGAATTCTAATAATGATTTCTTGGTGTATGTTTTTTTTTTTTTTTTAGCTGAACACAACCCTGAAAAAAAATTGTATTTTTTTCATCTCTTGTATTTTACTTCACAGTCATGACGGCAATAAAACACAAAGGCAGCAGGGGAAAAGTCCAAAGTCCTGCCTAATATTAGTCTTTGTCTGGATTTGCAGTGATGGTGCCAAGCCTGAGCTCTGTGGCTGCTGCTAGAAGGTGCGGCTCCATCTACAAGGGCTTTGCCCAGTGTCTTCTGGCCCTGGGGGACAGCTTGTCTGTCAACAGCCAAAAAGATGAGGACATGCACGAGATCGACTCAATCTGCAGGTCTGTAGACTGTAACATTACGCTAAGACACATACACAGTGCAGGGATGTTCTCAAGCCCAAATGAAAAGATATGAGAGTAATGCATCAAAGAAATGGGCTCCATGGGTATACAAAGCTTTGTGTACACTATGATCCAGTTCCACCTACACACACTGTAACTCATTCACACCTCAGGATTATGTGTCATACTCTACTCGTGGGATTGTCAAGTACATAATAGGTAATATATTGTACAATGGCTCACTACCACAGCACCTTATTCATTGACTTTCTTCCAGTGATTCCATTTCCATCTTATCTATCCTTCTTGCTGGCAGGATTCTTGTCAATCATTAGTCCATGCACCCTTAATGCATATTTATACAGTGTCTCCTCCATGTCTGCAGAAGCTGCTTAAGTATTCAATGTGTAGCAGCAAAGTATGCTTTTAAAACAGCTCCATGTGTTAAACTTACTAAGTGAGCAGCATCATGACAGCTGCATTATAACATATTATAATTACACCACAGTACTGTTGAGTTCTCCATTCTCATTTGTCTGATGGTGATTAATTTTCTATAACAGCATGGCTGTTAGAAAATATGTATAATCATTGATATGGTAAAGCTTTCTGTAAGAAGACATTCATTCAGTATTTATGGAAGGAGTCTCCAGTGTCAGCACTTTGTAACAGATGATGTTGCTCTGCCAGGCCTTTACTGCGGCTATAGGCTTTCAGTTCCTGCTTGTTCTTGGGGCATTTTGCCTTCAGTTTTGCCTTCAACAAATGAAATGCATGCTCAATTGGATTCAGGTCAGATGATAGACTTGGCCATTTCAGAACTTTCCACTTCTTTGCCTTAAAAAAGTCTTGGGCTGCTTTTGTCTGAATCTGAGCAAATAATATAGCCCTATACAAAGAATTCATCCTGCTGCTTTTGTCAGCAGTCAAATCATCAACAAATACAAGTACAACAAATGCCCACACCATAAGATGAGGTGGTACGCTTTGGATCATGAGCAGTTCCTTCCCTTCTCCATAATCTTCTCTTCTCAACATTCTGTTGATCTTTCTGTCCATAGGATATCAGAACTGTACAGGCTTTTTAGATGTTTTTGGCAAACTCTAATCTGGTCTTCCTATTTTTGAGGCTTATCTTGTGGTAAACTTTCTGTATTTACTCTAGAGAAGGCCTCTCTCAATAGTTGATTTTGAAACAGTTTTGCTACCTCATTGTTAATTTGGCCACATCTAATGTTTTTGCTGTCTCTCTGATGGTCTTGTTTTGATTTTTTAATCTAATGATGACTTGCTTCACTGGCACTGACAGCTCTTTGGACTTCATGTTGAGAATTAACAGCAACAGATTCCAAATGCAAATGCGACACTTTAAATCAACTCTAGACATTTTATCTGCCTTTTTTTAATTGTAAGTGAAATAATGAAAGTCTGCACTGTGAGCTCATTGAACTCATCATCAGTATTCAGTTTCAACTCCAAAGTACTGTGTAAACAGCTAAAATAACAATAACTTTGGCCAATTATGTCCAAATGTATATGGACCTGACAGTGTTTTAATGTCATACTGAAGCAAACTAAAGTCTTATTGTATCTGTATCACTCAGAGATGGAGGGTTCGGCCAGGGCAGAAGTAGGTTATTTTAGTTACATCTCCTGTTGCCAGGTCAGTTGTCATGCTATGGAACTGAACTACTTTTGAACTGCTGCTGTGCGTTACACTTTTCCCAGTGGGTTGGGGTTGGATAATTATTCAAACAATATATTCATTATTATTATGTACAGTTATGTAGTATGCAGTGCATATTCACATGTAAATAAAAACATTATTTATACAAACATCCTACACCAAACTAACCCAAAGATTGTCTCTCTCTCTCAACATAAATTATGTTGTTTGTCAATGAATTGGTCTACAGATTCTTATAGTTTCACAGGCAGAAAAATGTAAATAGTCCTTTATTTTCTGTGATACACCCGAATCTTTTTTTTATTTTTGTGGGTCTATTAAAACTACAGACTACAACTTTAATGCTTAAACAGCTCTACATTTGTGTTGCATGAAAGCAGAATTACATGACCAGTTTTTTTTTTTTTTTTAATAATTTACCCTTGGAACATTCTAAAAGTGAGCATTTGACAAACGTTAGAAACCCATCAGGAACCGAGAATGTCAGAATGTTTTTGAAATATATAAATGGGCTACACCATTAAGTTAGGCAAGCTAGCTCAATACTAGCTAGCTAGTAGTAAGTTGAAGTAGTAAATTTCTCTATGAGAAATTTTGTTCAGCTACATTAAAGATATCCTACAAATTAGATGGCTTTGGTAGTTTAGCTACACTGAAGCTACAGTCATTACCTGTTATGCTAACTACAAATTATAATCTAAAGAATCCTCATATGTATTGTTTTTTTTTGTCACAGAAAGCACATTTTAAAAAAAATTAGACCCTTTGTCCCATAGACTGTCTTTGAATCAGTCATGACGTAGACCTGCAATCGAATACTTTTTTTTTTAGATAAGTGTCAAAAGGTTACTGGTTGAGAATCAGATCTCTAAATCGATTTTGCTTCTGACCAACCAACCAACCAACCAACCAACCAACCAACCAATCAATACGAAATACATAACTTACATTAATAAATGTTACAGTGATATTTATACAATGAATAATAATTAATTTTTATGCTACATTCCATAATTTATGAAATGGACACTATCACAACACTATCAACATTACTCTTATATTTGGTCAGTAAAATAGTTGCTTACTAAAAACTATAAATATCTGCACTGCTTGCAGAAAAGGAATATTAAAAAAAGAAACTAGTGAAATTATGCTAAAGAGGTGCAAGAGGTTGCTTTTTCCTGTATGTATATATGATGTAAGTAATATTGGTTTTAGGTAATACTGAAAACATTGCACTTCACTCGTCTACATTCGTAAAGTAACAAATATGAGACTTTACAAATTTTTAAATTACTGACTATTTTTTTTAAGCTGATGTTTACCACACTAGTATTTTAAGTTGTACTTCATTTATACATTCTCAAACTTCTCAAATATAATCAGAGAGGTTCTGAGACTTGGCAGTCAGCCATCTCTGCAGTAAAAAGCTGTCCTTTCCCAGAAGATGTCCCAGTTATTAATGAAGCCCAGTCCATTTTCTTCAACACATAGTCTGAAAAAATTTAGGAGAACTTGGGTCTTCCTTTTTCTGCACCGTCGTTTGCCATGGGAGTGAAATTATTCTTACCCTTAACCGCAGAGGTGCCCCAGGGATCAAGGGTTATTTAGACTGCATCAGCATCACCACAGCCTCAATCTTCCTGTTGCTTTACAAGCCCTATGTTCAGAGAGATGATTCTTAGTGTGTTTTTCTTTCATAGAGTTCCTTTTGCCCTTTGAATAGTTTTAATTTACTATGACTAATTTAATGTAAATGATGATGACTAATTTAATTTAAAATTTGTTATAGATTTTTATTTTATGACATCTACATTACTGATTCAGTACAAAAACATTAGTTTTCTAGCACAAAATTAAATGTTAAAGAAAATGTTTATGTCAGTAAAGAAAGCAGCATATTACATGAGACACCTTTCAGACAAAAAAAAAGACATAATAAAGGCTGCTGGGTTTTGCTGCAAAAGATAAGAAGCAAGTGTGACAGTCAAAGTCTCCAGAAGAACTGTGGCTGCTTCTGCAAGATGCTCAGTAACACTTACAG
>CM074950.1:13339364-13351683 GCA_037577455.1 Pangasius macronema | reverse complement strand
TAGTATAGTATAGTATAGTATAGTATAGTATAGTATAGTATAGTATTTTTTTTTATTTTTTCATTTAATTTAATTATTTTTGAAAGCATCTTTGCTCTACAGCATTTTTTACATGTGCCTAAGACTTTTGCACAGTACTGTGTATGTATATATATACATACATATATACACACCGATTAGCCATAACATTATGACCACTGACAGGTGAAGTGAATAATATTGATTATCTAGTTACAATAGCCCCTGTCAAGGGTTGAGATATATTGGGCAGCAAGTGAACAGTCGGTTCTCAAAGTTGATGTGTTGGAAACAGGAAAAATGGGCAAGCGTAAGGATTAGAGAGATTTTGACAAGGGCCAAATTGTGATGGCTAGATGACTGGGTCAGGGCATCTCCAAAATGCCAGGTGTTGTGGGGTGTTCCTGGTATGCAGTGGTTAGTACCTACCAAAAGTGGTCCAAGGAAGGACAACCGGTGAACTAGCGACAGGCTCATGGGCACCCAAGGCTCACTGATGCGCGTGGGGAGTGAAGGCTAGTCCGTCTGGTCCGATCCCACAGAAGAGCTATTGTAGCACAAATTGCTGAAAAGTTAAAGCTGGCTATGATAGAAAGGTATCAGAACACACAGTGCATCGCAGCTTGCTGCGTATGGGGCTGTGTAGCTGCAGACCGGTCAGAGTGTCCATGCTGAACTCTTTCCACTGCCAAAAGCACCTACAATGGACATGTGAGCATCAGAACTGAACCACGGAGCAATGGAAGAAGGTGGCCCGGTCAGATAAATCACATTTTCTTTTACATCATGTAGAAGGCCGGGTGAGTGTGCATTGTTTACCTGGGGAAGAGATGGCACTAGCATGCACTGTTGTTGCAGACCAGGTACACCCCTTCATGGCAACGGTATTCCCTAATGGAAGTGACCTCTTTCGGTAGGATAATGTGCCCTGCCACACTGTAAAAATTGTTCAGGAATGGTTCGAGGAATATGACAAAGAGTTCAAGGTGTTGACTTGGCCTCCACATTCCCCAGATCTCAATCCAATCGAACATCTGTGGGGTGTGCTGGCCATCAAGTCCGATCCATGGAGGCCCAAAACTGGATGTTTTCCAGTCAACTGTCCAGTTTCTGTGAGCCTGTAGCCTCCGATTCAATTCAATTGAATTCAATTTTATTTGTATAGGGCTTTTAACAATGGACATTGTCACAAAGCAGCTTTACAGAAATAAATGGTTTCACAAAAATCTATTGTAAATATGTGAATTTTTCCATGTGAATTTATCCTAATGAGCAAGCCAGAGGCAACAGTGGAAGGAAAAACTCCCTGAGATGATATGAGGAAGAAACCTTGAGAGGAACCAGGGTCAAAAGAGAACCCGTCCTCATCTGGGTGCAATGGATAGTGCGATTATAAATAAATCCCTTCTATTATTATGCGCTATAAGGACAAGTAGTGCAATTGTGCAACCGATAAATTCATCACAGTTTTTGCAAGAAGTCCGGTTGGTTAAAATCTATCCACTGATGGAGTCCTGAGTACGAAGGTGCTCGTGGCAACTGCAGCCCCAAAGCCACTACAGCAATCGCAGTCCCAAACCATTACAGTACAGCTCCCCATATGAGATCCCCAAGCCATCTCCACAGCCAGATAGCACCATCCCCAGCAAACCAAACGGTTCTTCAGGCCGTCCATATGGGGCCACCCTCAGCAACAGCGAGTGAACTCAACCGATAAGAATTCCAACCAGAACTAGGGCATCAGGATGGGTCAAGCACCGAGGAGGAGCAGACAGGGCCTGTCTGACAGGAGTGGAACCCAGTTTGGTCTTCTGCTGTTGTAGCCCATCCATCTCAAGGTTTGACATTTTGTGCATTCTGAGATGCTCTTCTGGTCAACATGGTTGTACAGAGTAATTATTTTGATTTACCATAGTCTTCCTGTCAGCTTGAACTAGTCTAGCTGTTCTCCTCATCAACCTGGTGTTGCTCCCCACAGAACTGCCATTCATTGGATGTTTTTTTATTTCTGCGCCATTCTGTGTAAACTCTAGAGTGTGAAAATCCAGCAGAAGTTTCTGAAAAACCCAAACCAGTCTGTCTGGAACCAACAATCATGCCAAGGTCAAAGTCCCGGAAATGAAAAATTGTTCCCATTCTGCTCTAGACCTGTACATGCATTATTTTATGCGTCGTGCTGATCTCACATGATTGGCTGATTAGGTAATTGCATAATGTGCAGGGGTACAGGTGTTCCTAATAAAATGGCCATGATTGTAGTACAGTATATGATCTAAGTAAAAAAAAAAAAACAGGAGTAACCAATCATAAATCATTTTTGCTATTTATGTTTGAAAACTAGATTCTGAGCATAGGGACATGAAGATGAGTGTAAAATATGGGAGTTTACAGTAGGATGAGGAAAAGAATTCAAGAACAGATTTTATAAGAGAAAATATTCTCTCCATTACTAGCGTCATTTACAGTGGAACAGTCATAAAGGTATTATGAAAATGTTACTTAGATGGTAAGATTGGTTAGTGGTAGATCGTACCTTAAAATGATTAAACAATATTTAAGTTTAATCCTGGGTCATTCCTAGCTATCTCTCTGTGCTGTATCACATATTTTTATGTACTTTATGTACTACAGTAGCACATAGTGTACATTACAAAATATTGGTACTAAATGTACTGCATGGTGTTTTCCAATATGCTGCAGTGTATTTCCTTTGCCTAACAGATACTATCCCTACTTAGCTAATCATTTGTGAATTGTGCCTGTTGCAGATCATGGGACGATTTCCATAACTGTGCAAACTTGGCCATGGCTGGCTGCCCCGATGAAGCCGCTGCTGTGTGGGAGTCCCTGAGACAAGAGTCTAAAAAGATGCAGTTTGCAGGTAACTTGTATGACATGTGCTCTAGTCGTAGCCAATCAGCAGCCGACACAGGGGCCCAGAACCCAGACGAGATCAATCAAGAGTCCCTGAAAGGAAAGGCCAGTCATTTAAGCCTAGGCCAAAGCATCTTTCTCCCCACTTGCTTGTGTTTACTGTTCCTCTACCTGTGGATATAAACCAAGACTTTCTGCTTCAGGAGACATGCAGTGGAATGTAATAAATTACCAGTGGACTGACATGTGTGATGTTGACATTTCTCAAAGGTAACACATTGTAAATATGTTTTAAATATTTCCTTTAAAAAGGCATGCTTTTGAACAGAATTCTACACATGTACAGTTCCCTCTTGAATTATTGGCACCTTCATGAAAATGAGCAAAAATTAATATCTAAAAAGAATAGCACATGCAATAAATGATTATGTGGAGCACAAACATGCAAGGACATTGTGTAGTTTTATTGGAACATTTTTTTTTTCAAATACAGTGCAATTTCTTCTACAAGTCACTGGTTACAAAATTATTGGCCCCCTTACATTTAATATTTTATGAAGCCTACCATGGAGAGAGTAAATGCACTATAAGAATAATAGCACAAAATCTGAAAAAGAATATAAAGTATAGCAGCATGTTGTTTTGAGGGTGACAGATATTATTTCACCTTTTGACATTTTTCAAGTCTCATTAGTCCAAACATGACTTAGGCAAACACTGAGAGCTGCATACATTTGCAAGCATGCTTAATAACTATATACAGCAAATTGGTTTTGTTTGACAACATATAATTGTCAGGATTTTTTTTTCACACGATTTGCAAAACATGTTTATGAATAAAATACTACATTTTTATTACAAATCTGTTATTTTCTTCTGTGTAAATATTTGTATATAACATTCACAACAATGTATAATTTAAAAAAATGTCTGCTATGGGAAGAAAATATAATTTACTTAAGAGAATGTTGCGGTTCATTTTGGGAAATAATGTATGTCAAATATTCAGTGACATCTAGTTACATTCCATATTAGATATTTGTGAGCCAACATTTAAAGCTGTTCAGCTCACATTCTTCATTTTTCCTTCTATTTGTTTTGAAATTCTTCTTCTGTTTTGATTGCCAATTTAATACTAATGCTGTTACTTTTTAGAGTCAGTAAGAATGTAGTGAGGATCCAAAATGTTCCACCTGTTTTGCTGTATAGTCCATGATTTAAAAGTACAATCAGGGAGATTAAAGAATGAATTTTACACAGGTGGATTACTGTAACTCTGAAGAGAGAGTGAACCTGTTGATGAGCATTTTTAACTTTTGTTGATGTAATCTGGTGCTCCATGGTTAGTGAATGACATGTGAATGTAAGAACTACTGTACCTCAAAGATGCACATCAGTATCTCCTCAGAACTGAAATTGATGTTGCAATGTTCTATAATAATATTAAAAATGTATAACCATCAGAACAATTTTATTTTATTATATAATTTTATCCTAATTTTATCATTTTTTTTATTTATTTTTTGGAAATATGACATTTTGCAGTCACACTTTGTATTCCCATCCGACATAAGATTCATAAGGATTCTAACTAGCATTATATTTTATACAAACGGAGCAATGAGAAAAGCTGTGAGCACTGACCTGCTCCTTCACTCTAACCTTAATACTCATTACTTTTTATGCTAGGTGGCTCATTTGGGATCTTAGGAATTTGCAATGGCGATAGTCCTTTAAAGATAAAGGGAGATGTCACATAGTGCATGGGTTCATTATAAGTCTGTCCTCATTCTTTTGAAGTTGAATCCTATATCATTTCACTGTCTATCAGATGGGAAATTTTATGTAGAAACTCTAGGATTAAAGGGATTTTACACATGGATGCCATCAACCAGAAACCCTGACACTGCTTGTCCAATACCTGCCACTTTGTTATTTATGTCAAATGGAGGTTTCAAAGACAATCTCAGAGGCTAAATGAATATAATTAGAACATTTTCCAAGTATATATAGTGTTAGTCCTTTTTCTATCCTAGAGTATGAACATTTCACAACATGAAGAGATAATAAAATGTATTGACTGATGAATTTCTGCTTGACGTTTTGCATAAATATATCACACACTTCATGTAACAGCAGTAGATGCTCCATTTACATGCTTCACTCTGGTACTCTTGGTATGTAAGTGCATTCTCCTTGAAAAGAATTACTATTTTGCTGGATGTGTGAGATCGCAGTGATCTGAACACTGAGCTCTGTGCTAATGCTATAAAATATTGCATTCCTGTCTCCAATGCTTATACCTTTTTTTTTTTTATTCCTCTGCCTACATGAATATTTCATCCATCCCAGCTGCTTTCATAAACATAGACAGTTAGCAGGAGAACGCCACAGAGTGAGAACCCACATATATGCACACTGGAATGTGAGAACGTGGAGATGTGGCTGCTAATAATAATTGATCAACAGCAATTATTTTCACATTAATTGGCTCTGAACCAAATTCCTGCTTTGAGTTGTGCATCGTGAAACTGAAAAAGCTAAAAACAAATTGAGGTAGCTGATCCTGAAAAAGGTGTCATGAGTTAGATTATGTTTATGTTGACATTACTTATAATCCAACATGTTTCTGAGTTATTTAATCTCAGATTAAACCTATTCAATTCAAACGAGGAAATGTGCAAGCATAACCCTTGTCTATGTTTCATGGACCCCTTTGAGAACCACTGTTCTAGGGCATAGAGTCTCTTACATATTCTGCTACAAAAACAGAATAGTCAGGTAATAAAAAATAACCATTTAATAATCACCTGAGGCTTTCTACCATATGGCAGCTCTTTAGCAAGAGGCAAAAATGAAGAAAAAAAAAAAACTTCACAGTGATCCTTGTCCCATTTTGTCTGGGATTCTTTTTTGCTGCAGTAGGCAGATTAAAGTTGTCCATAAGGTGAAAACTGTGAATATGCAGCACCACACACACAAGAGACACATACATACACACACACACACACACACACACACACCTCAATCCAGAGCTTTAATATTCACACCACTTTCATGAATTCTAACACTGCCTGATTGATCTGGGAGAGGGCTGGCATGTTTGATTACTCTTGTACTGCTCTCCTCCATCTCTCCTCACCTCTCCACCATCCTCTTCCTCCTTTCACTGAGGCTCCTCACAACTGGTATGATCTGGCAGGTTACTGATTTAGCCAGGTACTGTTTTTATGAAATCACTCAGAGATGCACAGTTTAAAGTCCAAGAAGATCAGATGACAGATAAGAGACTACTCAATTTCATTCATCTTCAACAGTCTTCCTATATCAAATAAAGTATATGTAAAATGATTAGATACAAGATTCCACTTGAACACAAACGTCTCAATTTAGTTCTGTTATCTTTCAATAACTTCAATACCAATACCAGAAACCTTAAGTCTTTATACAGTGCCCTCCAGAATTTTTGGCACCCTATATGAAAATGAGCAAAACCCATTGAAATACAATGAAATTCTATGTCTTTAATCATTCTTGTTGTGATTTGGATGATATGATATTTTATCATTTTGTTCCAAGCTCTATCCATGGCCAAGCCTGAACCTGACTATTGTAGTATTTAGCAGACTTCATGAAGCCATCAATCTTCACAAGAGCCCCTGATTGTCAATAAAATTGGCACATGTATTTTTTTAAATAAGAAAATAGTATTATTTAAAAAAAGTGCCCTTGAGAATCAACATTTTCTAGAGTTTATCTTGGTGGATGAAGCATCATGTTTATTCTGCTTTATATGCAGTAACTATGGATCAGTTTAACACTGAAAAATGCTTGCAAGCAGCATGTGACTTTATTAATACAAGACAAAGCTTAAAATTAGCTGATTCATAATGCTAGAGGTCATATTGGTTTATCATCCCTGTGCCTTTAAGTGTCAGGTTTATCTTAGTCTGTTTACTATAAAACTTTTATAATGAGATGTGACGGCATACCTACACAAAACTACTGCATGCTCCTTGCACAACTGCTGCCCGGGTGCTGAAAGGACAGCTCCACTTCAGGACCATTGTTGTGGATAGTGAGCGAGTGCATGGCTACAAGGCGGGCTGGCAAAACAGAACATGGCTGGCAGCCAATAATGACGGCAGTCACTCCTCACCCTCCTGGAGAAACAAGGGGAGTATAAAACGATGCAGCAGGCACAGCGAGGTGAGCACATTTTGTCACCATGCCCACACTGTTCATCCCACACCCCATAATCGGCGTGTCCTTCGAGACAGTGGGCATGGACCTCGTAGGGCCACTCCCAAAGTCTGCCAGGGGCCATGGGTACATCCTTGTCATCGTGGACTATACCACCCAGTACCCCTAGGCAGTCCCTCTCTACAAAATCACCTCCCAGAACATCGCTAGGGAACTCATGCTCCTCTTCAGCCATGTGGGGATCCCAAAGGACCTTCTAACCAACCAAGGGACTCCCTTTGTATCTAAACTAATGTAAGATCTCCTTCTAGCTGTTGCAGATCAAACATCCCAGAATGTCTGTCTATCACCCACAAACTGATGGCCTGGCTGAAAGGTTCAACCAGACGGTCAAGAGAATTCAGCGGAGGGTGGTAGATGAGGGAGGGAGGAACTGGGACCTCCTCTTGCCCTATGTCCTGTTTGGTGTGTGAGAGACACCCCAGGCATCTATGGGCTTCAACCCATTTGAACTCCTCTTCGGGAGAAGACCCTGAGGGCCAAAGAGGCATGGGGGAAACAGCCCTCACCATTCTGCACAGTAGCTGAGTACATCTAGAACATGCAGGAGAGGATTGACCAAGTGGCGCCGATTATACCTGGACGTTATTGACATCCACTCCACTGTGTGGTTGGACCATCCACACCAATTCAGGGAGGTCCTGGGGGAGTTCTGGAAGGCCAGGCTTACAGCCAACCCATGAAAATGCCATCTGGGGCTGACTGAAGCACAGTACCTTGGGTACCGCATTGGCTGGGGTCTGCTGAAGCCACAAGAGAAGAAGATGGAGGCCGCAAACGGGTACCCACGTCCCACCACCAAACGACAAGTGCATGCATTCTTGGGGTTGGCGGGGTATTGCCGAAGATTCAGCCCTAACTTCTCCTATTTAGCATTCCCTCTCAGATTTAACAAAAAAAGGCCAACCAGAGAAAGTGCGGTAGTCTGAGGAAGCGGAGCAGGTGATCCAAGCCCTGAAATGAGCTCTCATCGGCTTGCCGGTGCTCAGAAACCCAGACTTCTCCCAGCCCTTCACTGTTCATATTCATGCTTCTGAGACTGGGCTGGGTGCCATGCTTTCCCAGAACTTAAACAAAGAGGAGCACCCAGTATTGTATGTGAGCAGAAATCTGACCCCCGCTGAACGGCAGTACGCTGCCATAGAATGAGAAGCCCTGGCCATAAAGTCAGCCATCAAGGAACACAGCTACTACCTCGCAGGCTTGCAGGGACAGTCTCTGGGCACAAACACTGCTGGCAGTAGGGTCAAAACCACTGCACACTCCTCTCGAAACTGCTGCCTGGGTGCTGGAGGGACAGTGGCACTTCAGCACCGTTGTTGTGGATAGTGAGTGTATAGCAAAAAAGAGCATGGCTAGCAGCCAATAATGACATGCAGCGGGCACAGAGAGCTGAGCATGTTTTATGCTGATCTGTTTCTCTCTCTCTAACTCGACAATGCTCCCCCTCTGGGCCGTGTTGAGAGCACGCACCTCTGACTCCTGTGGAAAGCTGCCAGACCTCTCGACAACGCCACTCCCCATTGACCGCCAGCGCCTAGCCGGCAACGGTGCACCCCCCCCAGCGCCTCACCGCAGCCCACAACCCAGAAAGCCAGCCACCCTCACTCTCCCTCCACCTACACCGCCCCTCACTCCTGCACACTTTTTAAAAAAATAAAAGGAGCACTAATGCACTAATCCTGCTGCTTTTATGTCTCTTTTCTGCCTACCGCAGCTGCAAGTTGTTACAGAGTATATATTCAGACCCAGAATCTGGGGGTATTCAAAAATGCTTAATGTGAAAAAGCTTAATATTGCTTATTGTACGTTATCAACAAACAAGCTATAGCAAATCTTTATATTTATATTTAGTTTATAGGATCATTATTTTGATAACAGACATTAGTTGTTATTGATAAAGTGTAGAAGAATTTTTTTGTTGCTAATTTTATTATTAAGTCAAATTATGTTGTTTATTATAATACGTTTATAATAGGAAAAAACTTAAGGTGAAACTATGTGCTTTATATTTGGTTTATGGGAATAGATATGAGAATAGACAGTAGTTATGATCAATAAAGTGTGTGAGAAGTTTGGCATTTATTTGTTGCCATTTTAACACTTTAAGCCAATGCTAAACTGTTTCCATATAATGTGGTTTCTGTAGAGTGCAAAACACTTAAATTATTATTGTGCTAATTTTTGATTACTATTTTGTCCTTTGGCCAGTGGATGTTTATAAGAAGGTAAGTGTGTGTGATATTTGGTGTGGCTTGTTTATCATTTTGGTATATTAAGGTTTGTAAGCCCACTTATCCACTTATTTGTACATAAAGTGTCTTCCATTGTAAGCATGTGTTTTTCCAAATTACTACCTTTTTTTTTTCAAATACATGTTAGAATGTGTTTTAATACAGCAGCAGCTTGTGAGCATACAGTCAGTTCAGTTCTAGGTTTTTATTTATCAGACCCTAAATAACAACTGTGTGGTCCTCAGCAACGTCTATAAATGAACAAATAGCATCAGGTGACAACAAAATGACCCAACATATTTCAATATGTAGTCATTTTTTCCCAAAAAGTAAACCAACATTCAGAAACCAAGTGGAAAATATAAGTACACCCTATAATTCAGTAACATGGTTTTTGCCAAACATGGTGGTGTGGTTGATGACCAAACATTTCCACCTTGGTCTCATTAGTCCAAAGGATATTGTTCCAGACCTTTCGTGGTTTGTTCAGATGCAATTTTGCAAACCTAAATCATATTGCCATATTCTTTTTGAAGGGAAGGGGTTTTCCTAGCAACTCTTCCATGAAAGCCAAATTTGTCCAAACTTTTTCTGATTGTGCTGTCATGAACATAAACGTTTAATGTGTTTACAGAGGCTTGTATGTCACATGCTGTAGTTCGTGGGTTTTTCTTTATATATCTGAGCATTAAACAATCTGATCTTGGACTGATTTTCCTGCGATGCCCACTCCTGGGCAGCTGTCTTCAAGGCTCTCCATTTGTGAACAATCCTTCTCACTGTAGAATGATGAATTTCAAATTGTTTGGTGATGGCCTTATAACCCTTCATAGATTGATGAGCAGCAACAGTTTCTTCTCTGAGGTTATGGCTGATGTACTTTCTTCTTGGCATGATGTATACACACACCTGAGTTCTCCAGAACAACAAACTGTTCTGCATTTAAATGTTCTGCTTTTCACACTTCTTGATCATTAACCTTGTGCATTTGATTAGTAAGACCTGCCTGCTAATGACTGTCCTAATGATTGTGGAAGTAGGGTGTACTTATTTCTTCCCACCTGATTTCTAAATGTTGGTTTACATTTTGAAGAAAAAAATCGACTACATATTGTAATCTGTTTTTTTTTCTGTCACCTGAGGTTATTTGTTTGTTTATAGAAGTTGGTAAGGACCACACAATTGTTATTTACGCCCTGATAAATAAAAACCTAGAATTGAAGGAAGGTGTAATTTCTTTTTCCCCATCAATATAGATTTTCTTGGGGCAGGATGACATTAATAATGAAAGCCTCAAATAAAATTAAGCAGAAGAAGCTATCACACTTATGCTCTAGGCTACTATCTAGGGCATTTTTAGAGCAATACAGTAAAAGGCAGCTGAGAGTCAACAACATACAATCATCCAGCATACAGCAGCACATTTTGAGTAGTTCTTTTTCTTGGCCTTTTGCGTGGGTAAAAAGGTCAGTGTAATGTACATGCATTTCTGATGTTCAGACATTGTCCACATCATAATCCTCCTTTCTCTCTGCTAATCTTTTTGCCAATCTTTCTGTCATATCTTACAATAGAAATGGTTCTGCCTTTGTTTGCAGAAAATTATTACATTTAATTCCAGTGATTGCACAACTAAAAAGGTGAGCAAATCAATGGAACATCAGCTTATCTGTCAAATAGCAAGATTTTTCAAAATCTTTGGTCACTCAAAAGAGGTATCAATATATCAGTGGAATTTAAAAGATACAGAGTTATGACTGAGGACTTTATGGAGATTAACATTTGTTGACGGGAGATAAAACGTGGGGAAAATTAATATTTGATCCCTTGCTGATATTGCAGGTTTGCTCACTCACAAAGAAATTAAGGGTCTATAATTGTTATGGTAGGTTTATTTAAACAGATAGAGACAGAATATCAACAAAAATTCAGAAAAAACACATGATACAAATGTTATAAATTGAGTTGCGTTTCAGTGAGTAAAATAAGTATTTGATCCCTTACCAACCAACAATAATTCTGGCTCCCACAGTCTGGTTATGTGCTCATGTGGTACACAGATTAGTCCTGTCAATTTAAGAAAGTGCTCCTAACGACAACTTGTTATGTGTATAAAAGACACCTGTCCACAGAACCTCTATCTTCCATTCAAACCTCACCACCACCATAGGCAAGACCAAAGAGCTGTCAAAGGACGTCAGGGACAAGATTGTAGACCTGCACAAGGCTGGAATGGGCTACTAGACCATCAGCAAGAAGCTTGGTGAGAAGGAGAGAACTGTTGGAGTGATTATTTGCAAATTGAAGAAATACAAAATAACCACCAATCACCCTCGGTCTGGAGCTCCATGCAAGATTTCGCCTCATGGGGTTAGGATGATCATGAGAAAAGTGAGGGATCAGCCCAGAACTACATGGGAGGAGCTTGTGAATGATCTCAAGGCAGTTGGGACCACAGTCACCAGTCAAACCATTGGTAACACAATATGCCACCATGGATTGAAATCCTACAGCACCCACAAGGTCCCCCTCCTCAAAAAGGCACATGTACACGTGAAGTTTGCCAATGAACATCTAAATGATTCAGAGAAGGAATGGGAGAAAGTGCTGTGGTCAGATGAGACCAAATTCCTGGCCAGGGACCCAACCCCAGCCACTGGACACATGACAGTGCACTCCCAGTGCCGGTCCCAAGCCTGGATAAAATTGGCAAGGGTGGCATCAGGAAGGGCAACCAGTGTAAAAACTGTGCCAAATCAAATATGTTGACCAATGATCTGCTGTGGCGACCTCAGTAATATATATCAGTCAGTCAGTCATTCATATTTATTTATAAAGCACATTTAAAAACAACAGCTGTTGGCCAAAGTGCTGTACAAATTTTAAGCATATACCAAAAATACAAAAGTAAACATAGAACACAGCAACAG
>CM074950.1:13306501-13335783 GCA_037577455.1 Pangasius macronema | reverse complement strand
CATTGTGAGATCCCTTGCTTGTGCAGCTCAACAATCCTGCCACGTTCAAAAACAGAAAGCCTTTTTGATTTTGTCATCAGGAGATCATGACAGTGTGACTGTCTGAAGGACAATGACATTAAAGCCATATTTTTTTCACAGATTTTAACTGTTAAAGGCTATGGTCTTAAACTTTTGATCAGCTGATGATCAGCCTGTTTGAGTTTAAATGCGGTTTTCAGTAAATTGCCTACTCTCTATTTTTTGTCTCTTGCACTTGTTTCTTCTTTTGGCATTTTGAAGAAGTTTCAACCTGGTTACAATCCACCAGTGCGAAGTGCGAATACTTGTAATATTTTCCCTGGTCTTAAGATTTTGTTCAGTAGTGTATATCCCAAACAAGTTCCTATTAAAACTGTGGCGGTTTGTCAATAGGGGCAGGTTGTGCAGAGCTCCACCATATACAGTGGGGAAAATAAATATTTGATCCCCTGCTGATTTTGTAGGTTTGCCCACTCACAATGAAATTAAGGGTCTATAATTGTTATGGTAGGTTTAGAGACAGAATATCAACAAAAATCCGAATATCAGAAAAAACACATGATACAAATGTTATAAATTGAGTTCTTTTTTAGTGAGTAAAAAAGTATTGGATCCCTAAGCAAAACATGACTTATTACTTGGTAGAGAAACCCTTGTTGCCAAGCACAGAGGTAAGACGTTTCTTGTAGTTGGTTACCAGGTTTGCACACATCTCAGGAGGGATTTTGGTCCACTCTTCTTAACAGATCTTCTCTAAATCTCTAAAAAGGTTTCTTGGCAACTTGAAGTTTTAGCTCCCTCCATAAATTTTCTATAGGATTAAGGTCTGGAGACTGGCTAGGCAACTCTATGACCTTAATGTGCTTCTTCTTGAGCCACTCCTTTGTTGCCTTCGCGGTATGTTTTGGGTCATTGTCGTGCTGGAAGACCCATCCACAACCCATCTTCAGTAAAATCCAAGATTTTACAATACATGGCCCTGTCCATTGGCCCCTCAATGCGGCAACGTTGGCCTGAACCTTTAGCAGAGAAACAGCCCCAAAGTGTTATGTTTTCACCTCTGTGCATGACTGTAGGGATGGTGTTCTTAGGGTCGTAGTCATAATTTTTCTTCCTCTAAACACTGCGAGTCGAGTTGATGCCAAAGAGCTCAATTTTGGTCTCATCTGACCACAGCACTTTCTCCCAATCCTTCTCTGAATCATTTAGATGTTCATTGGCAAACTTCACCTTTACATGTGCCTTTTTGAGGAGGGGGACCTTGCGGGCCCTGCAGGATTTCAATCCATGGTGGCGTATTGTGTTACCAATGGTTTGACTGGTGACTGTGGTCCCAACTGCCTTGAGATCATTCACAAGCTCCCTGACATCCTTTGACAGCTTTGAATGGAAGATAGAGGTTCTGTGGACAGGTGTCTTTTATACACATAACGAGTTGTCGTTAGTTGCACTTTCTTAAATTGACAGGTCTAATCTGTGTACCACATGAGCACATAACCAGACTGTGGGAGCCAGAATTATTGTTGGTTGGTAAGGGATCAAATACTTAATTTACTCACTGAAATGCAACTCAATTTATAACATTTGTATCATGTGTTTTTTTTTTTCCTGGATTTTTTTTGATATTCTGTCTCTATTTGTTTAAATAAACCTACCATATAGTTTCCATAAAGAAATAATCACCTGCAATGTTGAAGCAAGGTTATATTATTGTGTACTGAGGGACACTACAAGGAGTTTAACTGAATTCTTTATGACTTTCTCAATGTTAAAAATATCATACATCATAGAATTCATACAAAGCAACATTATCCTCTATTTTAGCAATACAGTATATTCAAAGAGGGGCTTTGTTCCAAGCTCTTAAGCAGTGGATTTGAGAATATTAATAATGGAGCAAAAATAGGTTGTGTCATATTTAGCAAAAAATTATAGCATTACAGCATTATTGTTCTTTCTTATTTAACACACCCAATTCAATTCATCAGCTAATTACCAAAACCTTCACTGACTGAATTCGCTGTGTTTAAGAAGGTGGAAAAATGAATCTCTATAGGCTTGCGGCCTTTCAAGACCTGAGCTATAGTCCAAAAGGAATGCTGCTGTCTCATATAAATAATGAAATGCTACAAGGGGCGTTATTTTAGATCACACAAGTACAAGCAAATGAGCACAGCAAATATACTATACTAGTGGAAGGTATTAATTATATATGTGCTCAACACTACACAAAACACTATAAACAATTTAGTAAATGATCAGTTTACCCAAATTTCCATTAAATGTAGTGTGTCTAAAGAGATGAATTCAGCTTTTTTTGTTTTATAACACTTTTATGCAGACATATTGTTCAGGTTTTTCCAAACATACCTGCATTGAGAAATAACTAAAGCAACAATGGAGTGATTTCAGTCCAGTTGAAGTCATCTGGAATGAATGCAGTTCAGTGACATTCTTCATAGCCTGAACAGTTTTGCAATGAGGTCTTGGAAAGTGTACCCAGATATACTGTAGCTGTCCTTTCTTAGATATTCAGTGTTACAAGAGGTCAAGTAGAACAGCCAAGCATTAAAGATATAGCCAGTGATTTTGCCAGAAGCTAAATGATCTGTTCTGAAACTCATAAATTAGCTTTCAGTATCCTCTCGATGCTATACCCGAAAATCAAATGTTGGTGTGCTGCCTAGGCTAGAATGTCTAAATGGTAGTGAACTGACCAGGAACATGATTTTCCTGGGTCAGTGTTGGTAGTACACAACTCCCATTAACCTGGAGGCAATTATTTTATTAACAGCTACCTGAATGCGAAGACAATTTCTACAAATGTTACAAAAAGACACCACCAGTCACCAGATCTCAACCAGCTATACACACCACTCCACCATCATCATCAAAACACCAACTCAATATCAAGCCGCCTCACTTCCAGAGACGTTCAGGCTGTTCTGAAGGCTTGCGGTGGCCCCTGGTAAGACACCAGTGCACATTTTTTTCTAGAGAAACAGGACATTTCAGACAAAGGAAAATGTAGATGGTGCAACCAGTCGATATTCAAAATGGCTGAAATAGTATACATAGTGCATATTGAGTATATACTGAATGTACTGCAAGAACCCCCTTCCCATAATTGTTACAATCCTTCAGGCCTCATCTTTTTTTTTCTGGTTGACCGTTTATAATTACTAATTCAAAAGCTAAATGACAAAGGTATGTCTCTCATTCACCTTCCATATGCGTTCATTCATGGAGGCTGCAGTCTCACCTGAAATAAGCACAAGATCTAAAAATACCCTGAGAATGCTGGGAGCCTTGTAAGTGAATGTAGTTGGCCACATGGGAATGGCATACTGGCTGTTGTTCCTAGCACAGTCCTCTCTGAAAGCACTGGAAGGGCAAGGCCAATTCTTTTGCTATACACTACATTATATACACATTTAGTTTGAGATAAACGATGAATATGAAATAACAGATAAAAATTTCAGCTTTCATTTCCTGACATTTACATCTAGATGTGTTAAACAACTTGGCACCTTTTGTGGCAGAACACCCAATTTTTAGGTGTTTAGTGTATAGCAAAAACAAAATAATTGGCCATGCCATTCTTATATTTTTGGAGGGGACTGTATATTTTTCACCTTTTATGATGCCTGTGCTAGAGCATGTCTTTTTAATACAACAGTTAGTTCCGGTCCACTAATTTGATTGGACACGCATCATTCCAAAAGTGCTTATATTTAGTATAAATACACTGGGATGTTTCACGGTGTGTATCATTCCTCTCGTCTGCTTTCGCCATGTAAAATTTCAATTCTGGCAACAGTCCCACTGAAACGGTTACTACTTTAGATTACTACAGTGGACATGGCAGTGGACATAAAAGCAATATCACACTGTCACATGCTGTTATATTGAATAGCAGCACGGCTGTGATTACTTGCAGCATTCGGCCTGCAGCTTTGTGCTTACGGCCGAATCATGCTGTACTGATATTCGGTATAACCGCACTTGTGCTCATGCGATATTACTTAAATAGATCAAGTCTTTATTGCTCACTTGCAGTCTACAAGCTAGATGCCTGGTTTACATGGTAAAACTATCCATATATGCACTCATCTCTTATTCTACACTTCTCTTTAATATTTCCTTTTCTCATCCCAACATTAACCCACTATTTTGTTAATTCTGTCAAGCTAGAGACAGCAAACCCATGGATTTTAGTATTACCTAATTTATTTATCTACAACCAACAAGTTTGACCTTTTGACTCTGTTCATGAGTGCACTTTATACTGACGGCACTAATTTGTATGTTTGTATGTTTATTCAAAATAAAGTAGAAGTGATAACAGAACACAGTCTGAGCATCCAGCTGATAATGGATGACCAGAACTGAATAACAATGAGCAACAATCAAGCACATCAATAGAATAATACATACGTTATTATACATGTATATCTACAATAACACATTCATGTGAGACACTGAGAGGATGAGTATCAAATGGGTTTCAGTAGTACTGAAAGAACTATGCTTCAACACTGCTGCCAATTCCAACGTCCCTTCTCTATTACATAAAAACATACGGATGTTCAAACCATCATTGTACACTAAGCTTACCTTTTCATTAAACATCTCTCTATGGCTTTTCTTGGAGTAAGTTAGGCTTTCTATAGGCTTGGCTACGGTCATTTATTGCATAACACTTAGTGTCTCCTCTCATTTCTTATTTAATAGATTATACAAACACAATCAACGTAGAGATTTAAGTTTGTCCCAGTGAAATACAGGTATTGATCGCCTCTGTAACAGCAATGCAGTGGAGCGGAAATGTGAAACCAGATAGAAAGGGCCTCCCTCATGAAGAAGTTCCAAGGTGTCTGTGTATCTCTGTCTCGCCTTGGGAGTCACTGGGCCATTGGAGATGCCTTTAAACAAGAGTATGGGCTAGGAATAGCAATGCAACAAAGAGTTGTGTCCAGAATTTTAGCTACAGTATATTTGACAACAGATTATACAGCAAACTGTCCACCCTGGCGGATCTATGGAAGAGAAAAATTTAGCATATGTTTTTCGTAGACCTGGGACAAGAGATAATCCTCCAAATATTTGGATATATTACTTTCAGAGCTGTCCAGAAAGTGAGCAGAGCTTTAAAAGGGGAATTAAAGAGGGAATTGGGAATCAAGATTTTTTTTTTTTCCCACACATAAGACTTTCATCAGGAGAGCCTAGAGACTGAGCCCAGTGTCAAACACAAATCCACTGCAGAGTTTGTGTGCAGATTGGCAAATTTCAGAACAGCTATAGATCTCAGTGTCCTGTTCAGACAGCCAGTCTGGACAGGCCCACAGGCCAAGACTGATTATCATGAGAATAATTGAGAGAGAGAGAGGAAGAGTCAGTGCGGCTTTTAATAGAGCCACTTCTATCTTCATGCTGATAAATAATGTACACCAGTCAGCAAATTTGGATTTAACAGATGGTATTGACCTTTTTGGGTAGATAGGAGGGAGATGAGGCTAGGGGGAGGGGGCAGAGAGAGACAGAGACAAAGAATGAGTGAGAGAAACATAAAGAGTGGAAGCACCAGAATTACCGAGGGGACTTAAAGACTAACCCATCCATCAAGCCAGTTGATTTGTTTTGCAGATTGTTTTACAGCTGCTGTGCGACAAAGGGTACTGCATAACCAAGTAAATAAATGACAAAAAGGGAAGAATCCTGCTTTCACCTTCAGCATGCACTCACAAACAGACTAGAGAGGCTATAGCTGTCTATTAAGTTTGTCTGTCCATTTATGTTCTATTATCCCATGCCCCTTATCATTTTTCACTGAAACACTTTATCTTATCTAATTCAGAGGGGGTCCATCAGAGAGTCTGTGTCCTTTACAGGCTCCAGATGGCTGTCACCAAGTCTATAACTTAACATTTCATCTGGCATTTCCACGCTGCATTCATAAGCAGCACTACATCATTCTATTGCCCTCTTTCGAATTTGCCACAGACTTATTCAGAGCTGCATTTGGGATGAAGCCATTGTTCAGCAGACGAGAAAGAGAGGGTTTGCAGTATTCATTATAACACCTGCAATGTACGTTGGAGCACCACATGGGACACCAGCAAAAGACAAACCACCAGTGAAAAGACAAGTGACCAGAAATGTCTGTGATGATATAAACACAGATATTGACATTCTTTCAGCTGCTGTTCCTTATAGGAGAAGGACAAGGTGTGCACAGCTGAGTAGCAACACTTGCAGTATCACTGTACACTGAAACCTACATAGAACAAGATCAGGTAATATACCAGGCATCTTCATAAGATATGGTTATAAGCATATATTACACACATGTTCTTTGTCTAATGCCATGTACTGTGACATACATACACATATATTGCATTCAGAATTCAGACCCCCTCACTGTTCCCCATGCGGTTGTTACTTTTTCCTTCTTTATTCTTTTTTTTTTTTTTTTTTTAATCTGTCTGCAATCAGTATATACATACTTGGGGCCCAGCACAATCAATTTTTATATTTAGATATTTATATTTTCACAGGAGAAATCATGGCATATGCTCAGATTTGTATTGTTTTCGTGATAAACAAAGGAGTCTGAAGGAATACTGCAGTTAGTAGTCCGATTTGCTTAAAAAGAAGAACAGTGTCATCTAGTGGTTCCATCCATCCACTGAGTTAAACACATTGGTAAACTAAAAGCACAACTAAAGGACACATATGCATGATTGATACATGAATTTTACTGTCAATACAATGACAATAAAATTCTTATGGCAATGTCAAAGAAATTGTTAACACATAAGGCATAAAATACACATAAAATAAGGCATAAAATAATCTTCCATTAACATAATTATTAATGAGGCTAAGTAATGATATGCCTACTCCTACATTTAACCCTAACCTTAACTTCAGGGAACATTTTGGCAATTTTAGTTTGTTTTTAAATAAAACCTACAGGTTTGTAAAAAAAACAAACAAACAAACAAAACAAAACAAAACAAAAAAACAAAACAGAAAAAAAACCCCAACAAAATAGAATTCCTCATTGGGACCAGCCAAATGTCCCGATAAAATCTAAATAAATAGTCAGATATACTTCTTGTGGTGACATTTGGTCCTCACCAAGTCACCAAGATATAGAATCATGACCCCCACAAACAAGAGCAACAACTATCGACCTGATTTATACAAATATGATTCAAATAAAAATTAATAAGTACAATAAGAATACAATTATATAGTATAAGAAAAAAAAAGAATGGTGTAAACTAACTAACAAAGTACTGCACTGCGCAAGTGACTGAGTGACAGTGGAAGTACAATGGACATAAAATGGCTCAAAAGCTTTAAGATATGATGTAAAGAATGTTCAGATTGAACTGCTATGGAATATGATAACTGATAACGTGCATGTCTGTATCCTTGACTGCAGTCATTAGGAATAAAGCACTATTAAAACAGTGTACAGATATTACTTTGGCCACTTGTTATTATGCTGTGAGAGTGTCACCGTAGGTCTAGGTGACTGGACTCATTCCTCTTGCCACTTAGGCGTTTCATCAGTGTATTGGGATCTAATGGTAGGCCTAATTCTAGGCAGACAGGATTGTGTTTTAATCTTGAATACATTTCCCTCCTCATCCTAGGGGCCTATATCAAGTTCACTTGCTCAGACTTACCATAACAGATGCTTAAAATGACCTTAGACAGTCATGCAACAGGCAGAGGGAAGCAGATCATCAAGGCCTCAAGGCCTCTCTTCAGCCAGCATGATTCTGCTGGAAAGCATTCAGCTTACAAGAACTCTGTTTCAGAGAAATGTCTAAAAAGTTTTCTTGGACTCAGCAGCATAGATTTCAGCAATACTACATGCTTCAGCTGAAGCCAGCAACCAAGTGCAATAAAATAATTTTAACAAAATAAAAGTCAGTATAATATGAATAGTAGTAGTAGTTTTAGAAGAACAAGAAGTTTTTTTTGACAATGTTTGTTTTGATGAATGAATGAATATGAACAATTCTGAAATATATTTGAGTGAAAACAAATGTAATTATATATATATATATATATATATATATATATATATATATATATATATATATAAAATGTACAACATGGCAATGTCACATGTGTAACTTACTTTAAAAAAAACCCTCAAAATTATAATTGAAAGGACTTACAAATTTATCAATTTGTACTGTTCATTAAAAGTCCCCACCACCACCACCTTTTTAAAGTACATTATTGTTTGCTTCTCTGACAGTTTATTCTGTTTAACAGGAATTCTTTGAGAAAAGCTGAACCCTCTGACAAGCTTTTGCTTTATGACAGACGTTTATCCCTCTGACAGAGTTTTCTGCTCTTTGACAGAAGTTTACCCCTCTGTTTGCCTCTCTCGGCCATGTTGACTGCTTCTGGCTTCACCCTATTTGTTGCAGGGGTCGAAACAAGCCCAACTCTTCCAAAAGAAAAAAAAATCTCAGTCCAGGGAAAAAGGTGGTCCCGTCCTGAAAACACCGCTTCGACTCGAAGCAACAGCCCACAAACTCTTTCTTGGTCGATGAAAAAGTTAGTGTCGGCTTTCTGTGTCCACCATGTGGCTGTTAGTGCGTGTGGGAAGAGGAGCTGAGTCGGAGTGTTTGAAGCGGAGGAAAGTTGGAGAAAAGCTGCGCTAATAAAATGGAGAGAACAGCTGAGAGTGGGCTGAGGAGGCTGGCGGCGCTGGAGACCTCTGCAATCCTGCCCTCTTCCTCCCTGCGTCGAGTGCCGCAAAAACAGCGAGAAGGTGACGCTTAAACAAATACTTTCCCCCTTTTAAAGTATAGCTTGATTCGGATTGAGTTGTCTTAATACCTAGAAACACAAGTGGGACGAAAAAACAAAACAAAACAAAACAAAACACCCGTTTAGCGCTTTACCGTTTACCTTTTCGTCCAGGCCTCGTGAAGACAGTTAGGTGCGGGAGCTGTGTAACATCGCCTCACACTCTTTGTTTTAGACGTGTTTTTACACTGCGGGAAATATATGTACATAGCGCTTGAGCTTTCTAGTCGCTCATTTTATAAAGTTATGTACATTTTAACATCAGAGACGTGCCTGTTCATTGTGTATGAGGTGAACTTTGCCTGTTTACTTCAACCCTAAATAAAGTTAGTTAACATTTTTTTGGCTACATTCCTTTCACTCGGGTTACCGTAAAGAAAGCCGCCGCTACCGCCGTAAAGCGCCTCGGACTTGTTTCAGCGCCTTGTTTCATGTCTGTACTGCAGTTTTACAGTGTCCCATTCTATCATTTCAGCTTGTCTTGTGAGACTGGAGCAGGTTTCTCAGCTCCACTCCAGGAACCCGCTGACCTGTACACTTACACCGCTTACTAACTCCCAGCACTCGTGAAACACCTGAAACAGGGCACACACACACNNNCACACACACACCTGAAACAACATCCAGACATCTGAAACAGCACATGTACCTGAAACCGGGCACACACACACACACCTGAAACAGGGCGCACACCTGAAACAGCATGCAGGCAGCTGAAACAGGGCACACACACCTCATCCAACTCGTTATTAATCTTCATGAGCTGGATCAGGTGTCATGAGCAGGCAAACTGAAAGCTGCAGTGTGATGGGAAGGACTGAGAAACTCTGCCCTGCTGAAAGCTTGGTCTGACCAGCCCCAGCTTGGCATGTGTTAATCTAGGTTAGATAATCTACATAAATGTTATATGTTTAGGTTTCCTTTAGTCATTCTTATGTTAGACAGTAGTTCATTACATTAGCCATATCTTCTATTACCTGTATTATAATGCCTATATTATAGAAAAAGTAAGAATACAATGTTCTTGCATGAAATTACAGTATAAAATTGCATTATAACACAATTGTTGATGTGATTTCTGACACTGATTCTTCTTGTTTTCATTCTTTCAGACTGATAGACTTTGCATTTACATATTACCTGAGGAGAAGATTGTTCTCTGGTAGAACTTGGTGACTGTCCTTGTCATCCTCGTTTATCGTGGCATTGAAAGCTTCTGTCTGTGCCTTTGGCTGGCACGGGTTATGAGGATGTGCTGCCCGCATTGGGTGCGAAGGATCCTGACGTGATGGGGTGCAGGACGAGCAAGGTCCTCCCAGAACCACCAGCAGATGTGCAGCTAGATCTTGTCAAGAAGGTTGAGCCTCAGCAAACTGATGTCTATAAGAACTTTATTCGTGTGGATGGCAGTGACAAGAAAACTGGCTCTCCTTCCCCTCAGGGTCAAAGCCAAGCTACAGGTGTTGCCACTAATTCCCCTACGGCAGGAAAAGGCCAGCTGGAGCCCTCTGAACCACGGCGAAACAAAGTGGCCAAATACCGGGCCAAGTTTGACCCTCGGGTGACGGCTAAGTATGAGATTAAGGCACTCATTGGTCGTGGCAGCTTCAGCCGGGTGGTGCGGGTTGAGCACAAGGGTACACGCCAGCCGTATGCAATCAAAATGATCGAGACTCGATGGCGTGAGGGTCGCGAGGTGTGTGAGTCGGAGCTGCGAGTCCTGCGGCGTGTACGCCATACCAACATCATCCAGCTGATGGAGGTTTTTGAGACGGCTGAGCGTGTGTACATGGTGATGGAGCTGGCCACAGGAGGTGAGCTCTTTGACCGCATCATCGCACGCGGTTCCTTCACCGAGCGGGATGCCACACGTGTCCTCCGCATGGTGCTGGACGGTGTGCGCTACCTGCACATGCTAGGCATCACCCACCGCGACCTCAAGCCTGAGAACCTGCTCTACTACCACCCTGGTGCTGACTCCAAGATCATGATCACTGACTTTGGTCTAGCGAGTACACGCAAAAAGGGAGACGAATGCCTTATGAAAACAACTTGTGGCACGCCTGAATACATCGCACCTGAAATCCTAGTACGCAAGCCCTACACCAATGCTGTGGACATGTGGGCGCTGGGGGTTATCTGCTACATCCTGCTCAGTGGCACCATGCCCTTTGAGGACGACAACCGCATGCGCCTCTATCGGCAGATCCTGAAGGGGAAGTACAGCTTCTCCGGGGAGGTAGGAATCTAGTATTCTAACTTTATTCTGGTCTCATGCATATTCTAACAGCCAGCTGAGCCGAAGAAGGGAAACGGGTTTATTTTTCAAACTCTAGACAAAAGTACAAGCTGGTGAAGAAAATTTGAGTAATGCTTTACATTAAGTTTCCCTTAACTAATATTATTTACTGTAATAAAGCATGAACTTCAGCATTAATACACCACAATTAAAGTTAAACAAATTAACGTTTGTTTAAAATGGCAATGAATATACTTGCATTGATTAATTTTTATTCAATCTGTGACTGAATGTAGATAACTTACTGAGCTTTGGTCTCCACGTATAAATACTGGAACTTGCTATTCAGCCTTAGTTGAGAATTTTGGCAGTCAACAACTGTAAATATGTTCGTTAATCTGTTGTCTGTATTGATTATCGTGCATTTCATTTACTTACTTATAAATTTACTTTAATTGCTCATTGATGGCACAAACAATAGTTTATACAGATGTTCATTATTCGGCTTATTATTAAAAAATATCAATGAATCAGTATTACTTGCTTTTTCAGTGTTACTGATTGCTTATGAAAGCTTATGCTGAAGTGCACTGAAGTGAACTAGTGCATTAAATAATGACAGTTAAATGAATCTTAATTTAAGTGTTACCAAATTTTGAAAGAGAAGCCAAATTATGGCTGTTGCATCCATGGATGTGTGCTAAAAGGGATAAAAAGTGTTGACTGGTACAGTATTTGTAATGGTATTGCACTAGATTTTGGTGTGACAGTCATTACACAGCCTAATGTAGGTGTAAACATATCAGTTGTGTCTCATTGCTGTTGCACACATGGTTTAGAATAATGACACTTAATGGTTTTTGCTGTGATTATGCAGCTCTGTGCTGTAATGTATTCAGGGCCCACTGGTGGTTTGTGGTATAGCATAAAGACTCGTGACAGACTGTTTTTATAAAGCTACATGAGGACATGTAGACATTTAGCCAGTCCATTCACAATCTACGTTCCTAAGCAGAAATATTCCCCAGAAGGCCGCTGTCACGACACCAGAAAACAATACCCCATGATTGTCTGGCCTCTCATCCCTCTGTGCATGTTCATTATAAACTTTATTATAAACCTCCTTTACTGTAAATGCTCTTTTGATGAATGAATTGCTTGGCTGTCCAATACCAAATGTATGGTTGTGCTGTTGTAGCAGTGTACTTGTGTTGTGGATTCTGTGTTTGTTTGTGTCTTTGTGTGTGTTGACTGGACGGTAACCAGAGCTTTCTGCGATCACATCATGTCCCACACGAACCCTTTGCCGCAGTGTTATCTGTAAGATTGTGTGCGTCAGTGTGTCTTCTGCTTACACAAAAATCTGTGGGCTTTTAAGAAAAAGAGTTACACAAAGCAACAAAAGCCTGTATTCTGTCCTCTGTGTTAACAGTGTGGTGAGTTTGTGAGATGTAAACAGCAGGGTTAAACATTAATGGGCAGTTTACTTTTTTCATATTAGTCAGGTTAAATGTTTACAAACCTTATTAGCTTTCTCATGACTCTTCTCAGTGAACAAACTAATCTTCCAAAAATGACCATGCTCATGTGGAGTAGCTTTGCCTAAAAAACATTGTTGGCCATTTCTTTCCAACAGTTCTAAATATTATGAGATTACTCATAACAGATGCAGAGTATGTACATTTCTTTAAAAAATGTTTGATGAATTGATTTTTTTTATTGTACAACTTCTGGATCTTGTTAAATCTTGCTTAAGGCCTTATATATATTTTATAAACTCTTTCAAAAAAGTGACTGAAACAGCTAGTCTGGCTGCAATGTTTGTGCATTAGTGTTTTAAATTAGAAACAGAAGAACATTTTTATTACTTAATTACTTAGTTGACTCCGTGCCATATAAATACTGATATTGATAAATGCTTATATCATGCAGATATGTGAAAAGTAGTACACAAGAATCAAAAAGATTTGACATCCTGAAAATACATGTCTCTATATTATATATACATGAAAATCTACATGGGATTTGTTCTGTTCATGTTCTGAGAAAAATCTGTTTCTGCATTTCATGTCATTTTCCTGCTCTCCTCACCCCAGCCGTGGCCGAGTGTGTCCAACTTGGCAAAGGACTTCATTGACCGTGTGCTCACTGTGGACCCGAGCGAAAGGTTGACGGCCGGCCAGGCGCTCAAGCACCCCTGGATTGTTAGCATGGCTGCTTCGTCTTCCATGAAGAATCTACAGCGCTGCATCTCTCAGAACCTGCTCAAGAGGGCGTCGTCGCGCTGCCAAAGCACGAAGTCAGCACAGTCAACGCGCTCCAGCCGCTCGAGCAAGTCAGGCCGGGCACGGCGTGTCAGAGAGAAGGAGCTGAGGGAGCTCAACCGCCGCTACCAGCAACAGTACAACGGCTGAGGAAAGGAACCTGCAGTCACGCTGCACATGCTGGCATCGACACTCCGGGACCCACTAGACATGTGCCGATAATCTTTTAGATGATATGTCACTGTCCCTGAATCCTATTCAGAAGGCAGCCTAAGATCTTATAAGATTTAAAGGTCTCTTCTCTTGGATCCTTCATCGTGAAGCCAGTCCCATAATCCGGTTAACTAAATGAGAAATCGTTTGGGGAAAAAAAAGCTGGCAAACAGAACTGTCACTTGGTCTTCTATGGCTGAGTAATAATTTTGTCATTTTTAGAATATCCTTATACCTTGTGAGCTCTTAAGCTATGAGGAAAAATTAAGCAATTCTCCTGATGATAAATTATACTATCGGCACATGCCTAGGACCCACATGCTGTGAGCAGAGGAGGTGAAGTGGAACAGGAGTGGCGTGTACTCACGAGTCTGACGGAAGAACTCTGCGAGACGACACCCTCGTTGACCACAGAGCCAATTAGCAGATAAATATATTTCACTCATTCTCCAGTCCATCTCTGTGCTGGTGTTTTTTTTCTTTATGTTCATGTTATTTGTGTGTTCCTTTCCCTTATTTATTTATTGTTAATGTTTTTTTTTCATTGTTATATTGTCTATGGAGTTACTGTCTGATTAAGCCTTTTACCTTTTGATTGTATCTGTTGAACAGAATTCTACATTATGAAGTTGCTGGAAGGACTACTAAATCTGTGTTCGCTGTTTTTAGACCTTCCTGATTTTTGCTGTGAAGTATTTTCGTTAATCGTTTTATTTAGTTGCTCAGAAGGGGGATATTGATGCTGTCAGCTGTTACCCGTTTATCACAGTTTCTTGTGCCAAAAATCGTTTAAAACCTGAAGGTGGACCTATGCCTTTTCTTTCTAAAGAAACCACTTGGGTGAAGTTATAATTTCTGGGAGCTTGTTACGGCGAGTTCTCTAACCATACCGCTTGAAGTAATTCCTGTCACCTTTAAGCATTTTGATTTACAGATTGAGCTTCAGTATGTAAGGTTGGTTTACAGTATGTTTAAACAAAATGGACACCCCAAGCATTTGAGCTGATATGCAGTACTTATGATTATATAAGTTTCATTCAATTGTAGACATGTTTTATATGTGATCTTATTAATCAAATCAGTCAGCACATTAAACCATTTCACATATTTGGTACTTAATTTTACTTTTTTTTAAAGAACATTTGGTACATTGGATTTATCATACAGTGAATGTGCGTATTTTGTTACGAGGATCAGCTTGGAATCTTGTCTTATTTTAGGAATTTTCCCACACTTGTGAAACTTCCCTGTTGTGTTTATTAGTAAACTTTAACGCTCTATTAATTTGAAAAACGAATGAGGTATTTTTTTTGGTTCTGCTTTTTCCCCACTGAAGTGGCCAAACTGATCAATTTGAAGCAGTTACAACATATTAGTTATCAAGCTAGTGAAAAATGACTTTCTTGTTAGTGTAACAGCCTGCTATACCTTTCTCATTCCAAACTTAAAGTTCTTTATCACTATGAATCAACACAATAACTGACTTTTTTTTAAAAACAGTAAATTCTACTTCTTTTGGGAAAACCACTGATTTATAATTTTTGCGTTTTAACCGAACGACAAGGTTCTTTTTAAGGAAGGAAATTTAACAGTGTTAATAGTTTGAATTTATGTCTGCCGCATTAATAAAATGATTCCTTTTCCAAATTGCCAGTTAAGGAAATGTGCCGCAAAAAAAGTATGAAGAGTAGCAAGTTCCTGGATTTCCCAAGACGTACAGTATGTGGACTTCAGTTGTTTGTATAAACCTAGTTTGATAAATTTTCTGTTTGATGAAGCTGATCCAACACTGTCTCTTGAAGGAAAAGTGTAAATATATGTTGTGTTTGTGTTGTTTTTTTTAATGAAGGTTAATGTTGGATCATGTTAAATAACCTTTTTCTCCAGAATAGTGAATTGGAAGTTTTTAAAAAAATTTTTTTTTATCAAATGTCTCTATTAAAGAGTTACGTGTAAAAGGTGTTTACATGATTGTTCTGCTGTTGTTCTGTTTTCTCTCTTCTGTTATTTTAGCAACAGTCCTGTAATGGGCTGGTGTATTCAGGGTGTATTCCCACTTCATGCCCAGTGATCCTGGGATAGTGTCTGGATCCAACACAGAAGAGGGACAAATTAATGTAGTGCTGCAACTGAAGTGTCATTTTATGTTCATAGAGCAGAGACATAAATTTTACATCTCATTGAATTCTAGATAATTTAAAATGACTGCTTGTTTTTGAGCGGTCACTTTTTATAGCGTCATCCTGTGGTCATAATCATCAGTCATATTTAGATCACTTTTCTGATATAATTATTTCAGAGTAATGTTATACAAGGAAATATATATATATATATATATATACACACACACACACACACACACACGTATATAATCCAGGCTAATCTTTTTTTATCCAGACTCCAGAAATTGATTAGACTATAAAAAAGAAGAGCACAGAAATATAATAAACGTAATTGTGCTTTATTTATATTCTGCATTTCAGTGTGCCTCACTGTACTACACAGCAACACTGCTATATATGACGCGCTTAGACTCCGCCTCCAGGCCCACTTCTGATTGGCTAAAGCCTGCATCGCTCACCGCTTTACCCTGCGTATCTGTTTGTGATTGGCTGCCTTGTTCTCCGACTCTCAGGTTACTGTAGCAAAGCAAACAGCATTGATAAACCAGCTACATCTGTTAGCAAGCTGGAGCTAAACATACCGTCTAACGAAGAGCTGCTTTACATGGGATTTATTAGATCGCATTACATTTTGCTGGAGAATGGCATGGCTGGTTCTCTGATGTGAAAGAGTGAGTGACCTTTCTGAGATCCTGTAGATAACTGGCTGTTCAGCTGAGACGCGCTGTTAGTTAGCCGTGGTTAGCTAGCTCTGGCAGCATGTCTAAAGATGCACGCATGTCTACTTGACTTAGGTATTTATTTACGAGACACTGACTTTAATTAATATTCATTCGCAATTTCATATACAACTCGAAACCTCAAGCAACCCTACTTAGTATTTATTACTGCAGAGAAAGAAAAGAAAGCTGGAAAGAGAACTTTCTGTTCAAGTTGGCCGAGGAGCTTGCTAGCTCGGTAGCTCTAACTATCCGCTTAAACACAGGATTTTTATCTGTAAACAAATGATAATAATAGAGTATAACACCAAGGGTGCTAATGGTTATCTTAAAAAATTAGCTTAATAGTAGCAAGAATAGATTATTGTCATGCTGGAGCCTGTTAGCTAACTGGAAAGCACAGCATTAGCTGCATTTGATTTTAAAGCCCAGACACAAAGCGACATGATTTAACTGAGAAAAATGGGTCATTTGCCTTCAGGTTTGTTCACTAACTTTGTTCAGGCAAACCCGCAGGTTTTAAATAAACCGTAATTTACCTAGAATAGGCCAGTATGTCAGCGGAAGTGACATTGCAAACACAACAACAACAACAACAACAACAACAACAGTTATGTCTGGATGCTCATGTTATCTCTCCATCAAATGTGTAGCTGAGGTTAATTTCACTTATTTGGCTTTTAATTCTGAATACTTTGTTGAAATATGTTTAAAAGACATTAGTATGTATAAGTATGTACCATGTGTGTTTAAACAACAATGCTCCATTCTGCTCCATCTTGAGTCTGATTATTGAAAAACAACTTTACAACACTTATTTCCTTTATTCTCGCCATCTGTATTAAAGAAAACAAAAAACAAAAAACTATGAAACCCACAAGATATTCCCAGCTTTATTTCTAATTTTGACGATTTTATAAGCACCTACACCAAATCTTCATGGGAATGTTACAGACTGTTTTGCATCCATCTGATTAGGAAGTGCAGGCCCATCTCCTGTGCACATTGTGCTCTGGGCTTTTATTTCAGGATGTGTAACAGCCTTACACAACATATCATCACTTTAAATCTTGGAGTAAGGAGGAAAAATCCATGCTGAACAATTTCATCTTTATAATTAATGTGTAGAATTGCTCGCTGCTGCTGCGGATGGCTCCACGCGGACAGCCTAATGATCACCATGAGATCAATATGAGATTACTGCGGATGGCACCACATAGAAACCATAAAGATGCCTGTGGATGTTCTTCCTTAGATAGCCTTAGGACTGTAATTACTACCAACAGTTTTGCACTCAAGTCTCCATCAGTGGACAGCTGATCAATTCAACATAACAGACTTCAAGTTAAAACTAAAGAGTTCAGAAATGACCCTGATGCTCATACTCATAAATTCCTGTTTACACAATTGCACTTTTTGACTATATAATACACGGTTATAGAAGGGAAATTATTTATAATCGCACTATCCAGTGTCACCCAGATGAGAACAGGTTCCCTTTTTAGTCTGGTTAATCTCGAGGTTTCTTCCTGGTATCGTCTCAGGGAGTGTTTTCTTTCCACCACCGCCCTTGGCTCGCTCATTAGGTGTAAATTTATACATTTAAAATTCATATCCAGAATTTATATGTCCATTGTTAAAAGCGCTCAAACGGATAGGATTCGAAAAGCTTCAGCTTTCATGCTGCTACTGCTGTCCACACCATCACGCTTGCAATCTCAGAGACCACTGACTTGCCGAGTCGAGTCTCTGCCGTAACTCTGCACAACGGCGTCATATAGCTAGCTGAGGAAAGCAGTTCTTGCTGTTTTGTTTTTAGGAGCTAACAGCAAAACCTGACAATATTACTCTATGTTTGAGATTGTTGAAGGCTTCTCTTCTATTACACACTATTGGAACTGCGCTAACCATGTCCCCCGATACATCAGCTCAACACAACTGCCAACTTCATACCGGAAGAACAAGAATAAAGAACCAACCAATAAATTAGCATCGCAATCATAAAATATGCAATAAATCATAAATATTTCGATGTAAGCATATTTAATGTGTTTCAGGACGGACTGTTCCTTTAAACCAGGGAGGGAGTGCCAGTTTTCCCAGAAACTGAAATACTGACAGTAAACTGTGTTTTGAGCTCTTTTTTTTTTTTGTCTTTATGGAAATGACCTTTGCAGTGATTTTTCAGTGATTTGTCTCTGTTTAAAACACTTGAGTAATAATGACATTGTAATCCATCTCTGTGTACTTGTTTACACACAGCACTTGATTTTTGTTGGCCATTAACTTGATACGAGTCTAATGCAGTGCTGTTGATTATGTTTGGCCTTTTATTTTATTGATTTTTTTTTTTAACCACAGAACATATAATTTGTAGTGGATTAACTAATCACAATCAAGTCCGATACACACTGTTGTGGTTGGCGCTTGATTATCATACTGTTTTGTTTCCGCCAATTTGCAGTTTCTCTTATAAATGACGTTTTATGTTCTGTTTCTGTAGGAGGCAATTGGAGGCTCTCACAATTTGGAGCTGAAAATCAGATTATTTGAAATCCTTATCTGCTTTAATATTCTCTCCATGTGCGGTATGATGGCAAGCCTCATTCAGTCTGTGCTGCATCACTGATCATCTCTGCTGGATCCGAAAATGGAGAGAAAACGCAGAAAGAAATGAAAGCCTAAGCCATGCATTCCCCAGGCTTCTCAGAGTTCTGGATCTAAAGCAGCCCACAGTCTCCTTCTCTGTTTCATCACTCTTTACTTAATTCCAGCCACATTTATACAGTGATTTATGAAGCACAGACACTTTTAAACTCCTTTGGATGGTTATGAACTGAACCGGAGTGTGGACACCATGACACTAACAGCGGTGTGGCTCCTCGTGGTTGTAGCCCTGCTGGCGGGGTACATGCCCCCGGCTGGCACTGAGGAAGAGCGAACCACCTTCAGCTCTTCTTTCTCCACGGACGGGTTCTCGAGCTCCAACTGCTCTCAGCTCACCCTCAAACTAGACTTCTCCTCCAAAGTAGTGGAGCATGGTAAGTGGAGTCACTCTCTTTTGCTTTCGTGTGCTATCACTTTAGTGTGATACACTGATATGTCTATCCAGTGATCCAATTATTGATCTAGGAGTGAAATTCAAGCCCATATGAGATTTAGATACAAATTAGAGATGATCATTTCAAAGGTGCTGTTTCCTGGACGTACGTGAGCAAAAGTTTTAGTCATTGCAGTGTACGTATAGGTGTACGCATATTTATCATATTTCGTACAGGTGTCAAGCTTTAAGCATCCGGGACACTTTCCATAGTAAAAGAGTTCTCAAGGCTCTCCTTAGCAGTATGTGTATGTCCATAATAGATTAAAGGTAACATTATTTATACTACGAGTTTTAGATCAACATCCTTTCCTTTCAAATGACCAGTCATATACAGCTCTGATAAGTGAAATCATTTATTATTGGTATTGTTGGAACGATGAGCAACTTTTCGTTATGTCAGTCCCCGGGAGATCCATATATAGTTGCACCGCAGGAACCTTTTCATAGTACCTGACCTAATTGTGGAACTACCCACTTTTTGGCGTTTTCGCACCTCCGCAAACTGGGTGGGATTTTAGTACCGGACTGCCTTTTTCGAGAACCAAATTATCTCCTGCTCCGGAGCAGGGTGATTGGTCGTGTTGACCATGATAGGCACTGCATTCATCTGCAACTAACCGGTTTGCGCATCCTTTTGCGGGAGTGGGCCCATGCTTTAAAACGCCGTGTAAACATACTGTAGTGTCAACTTACGCTGAAAAATGTATCACATTCAGGCAAAAAAATTGCCACTACACACTTGTAATAAGAACATCGCCCCTGTATAACATGATTGGACTCCTACTGGCATTTGGGTTTGGCTGAGAGATTGTAATATTTTAACGGCACTATTTAAAGCTTTGAGACTGTGCGGGTTTGGCGAGAGTTCATCCTGTTGTTTATTAAGTGTTCACATTTGTTGCTTGTGATCTAAGCTTTAGTTCCATCGCTTTTTGCGTCCATCTTTGGCAGGTTCAGAAGTAGGTATATACCATAATACCGATGGATGTAGAGAACCCTGAAACAGTTGCACCAAATATTGATTGTATCAGAAAACCTTTTTACATTTGAATCTTCAAGATCATGTAAAAATCAGTCACATTATAATGACGATAATTTATACCCAAGGAAAGAACAAGACAACGAAAAATTTCCGTATTTATTTTTTGACGACGAAATTTTTTAATGCTTGGGGTTTAGATTTTTGGATTAGTGTACTCTGATAGTTGTTTTTGGTTTCAGCTCTTATTTATTTATTTTTGTTTGTTTGTTTGTTTGTACATTTCAGTACCTCTCTAGTTGAAAGGTCAAAACCACAGGATTTTTTTAAACAAATCGTTTGAGTAACTATTTTCCAAGCTGAAATTGTCAAAGATTTTATTGATGTTAACATTTTCCCAGCACGTTAGTGTAACTAATTTCGAGATGTTTGAAAGATTCATTAGGCTGAAGTGTAGTTGTAAAACAATGTGTTTGGTTTATCTTGGATCATAACATTTTATAGTGCAATCAAATGAACTATCAGTTTATTTCAGCTGTTTTACTGGGACAAAAGCATCTGGTTTCTTCCTTTTAAATCTTTCAAAGCTAACAGTTAAACTCGAATGATCATTTACTGTGTTTTGGGGCTCTCGGTTGATTGGAGTTTTTCTGCGGCTCTGCGTGAGTGTGTGTGTTCACTGGCTTTGGGCTGTGTGTGCTGAAAAGACCAGTGTTGTACACATGACTAAAGGCCAGAGCATAACATGATCTTTATAGTGACCTGATGGCTGGCCTGTGAATGTGAGCTTTGTGCAGAACCCCAAATGTTTTATTCATTCACTCTTGCTCAACCTGCAGAAGGGAATTATGCAACCTGGTTTTATCATGGTGGCATCCCAGGACTCGCTTTTCGTTATACACATCTAGGATGGAAAGCTGAAATGTGAGGTCTTCTATGTATAATACATATACACCAAATTTTGTAAACTAACTAAATGTAATAAAACCTTGGTCAAAATTTAAGATTGATTTATAAAGGCTTAAATCTTATGAACGATGAATGATCAGTATGAAAAAAGATGGCTTCTCACTATGATCTGACCTCTCTCAATTGGGAAAGACATTAAATTAAATAAAGCAAATATATATTTTTATTTTAGAACAAACGGCTTTCCACTGTGCAACAAAAAAAAAAAACAAACAAGAAAAAAAACACTTCAAAGTTGTGACTAGGTGAACAGTTTTGGAAAGTTTATAGCTTCTCCAAAAGTGACATGTGTTCCAGGATCACTTTTTAACCCCCAGGCGTTCTACTGGATTGGATTATTTCCAATGCTCCACTTTCTGGAAATTATCTGCTTTCAAACCCTAAATGAGAACCAGGAAGGGTGGTCACTTCTAAACATTCGAAAAGATGCCTCCTGTTTAGTGAGTTGCATAAACACAGCTAGTGGAAGACCATGAGTGTTTCTCATAACCCACGCAGATGTCAGCTGTAGTTTCAGTGGAACCGTGTGGAGCATCAAACGAACACGGTATTTGACTTGACTTTTATTGAGTGATAAAAGAGACAGACGAATCGACGGACTCCCGACAACGATTAACCGGCTTTATATTGAAATCTCGGTATGAAAGAGCACGATTTTCAAATTATTATTATTATTATTATTATTATTATTATGATTTAGTGACCTTGATTTTTACCTGGCATTCACCATGTGCACTGTGCATGACAACAAAGCAGAAGCATTAGGAGAACAAGCACTGAGTATTAACAAAAAGATGAGCGCTTCATCTGAGCAAATGAGTGAGCGCCAAGGTTCAGTAGCCATGTCGGTACCTAAAAGAAACAGCACCTCGTATTTTTGGTTTCAGAAAGAAAACCCGTTCTTCAAAAAAGGTCACTGTGCAAACATATTGAGCACTGGCGCTTAACTTAGGTGACATTACAAACCTATATCGGCATAAAAACTTCATAGATAGAGTATCACGCCATATGACAAAAGCTCCGAGAGATAACAGATACTAGAAGTACTTAGCTAAAGACATGGTACCGATTTACGCAGTGTCAAACAAAGGGTTCCTGTAATACTAAAGGACAGTTCATTTCCGGATGTATCGCATAAAGACCGCATTCATTTCCAGTTTATTTATTTATTTATTTATTTCACTCAAGCTACTGAGCTGCACAGAAATCCATTGAGCACACTGTCTATATACTGTTCACTTTATTAATACATTTCATTTATAATAGCTTTGTCATCACAACTGGCACATTGCTACAGACAAAACAGACTGAATAATAAAGAGAGCTCGAGAGCAAATGAGACTCTGCAATCCAAGTTCGTTTCTTTTTTTCCACTTCACATCCAGTGTGTTGTGATGGTGCTGTCTTCATGACCAAAATAACCCCATTTCTGTAGTCAGTAAACGGGAGTGTTTGCTTGACGTGGCTGAGAGTGGGCGTGGCTGAGAGTGGGTGTGGTTGGGAGTGGGCGTGGCTGGTAGTGGGTGTGGTTGAGAGTGGGCATGGCTAAGAGTGGGCGTGGCTGAGAGTGCACATGGCGGCCAATGGGGATTCTGTAGCTCTTGAACTAGGCTTTACACAATTCCAATAATTATGTAAAACATGAAAAAGTTAATATCTCTCAAAAAAAAAATCTACCAGAAATGCTTTTGTTGCTGTTGCCCTCTTCTGATTAGTATTTTCATTGATTTGATCATGACACTTCTTTTCAACAGTGGATCTGGTAACATCTGAGGACCATGAAGATCTTTTCATGGAGAAATGAGATCGTAATTATGCTTTGTAGATCTGTGAACCTCTAATACAATTGCATTTCTAATCTCAATCACAATTTTGCTTAGAGAAATTGCAATTAGATATTTTACCCAAATTGTTCAGCCCTAGTTGGCCCTTGTTTAAGGCTTTGTTCATGGCCTTAATCGGTTTGTCAGAACAGTGTGTATTTCACTGAAGGAAAAAAAAACTAATCGAATTGACTTAATTAAAATGTATACATCGGTTCCATGTTAATGAACTGATTTATATTAACACAATTTGTGATTTGATGATTGTATTTTCAAAGCCCTGAATAAAAATCGAATTGTGAAGCAGCCGTATTATTCGCTTCGCTTTCGTGCCGCGCATGATATAATCACGTTCAGTTCACTACTGTAGTTTTATATAGCAACGAAATCACAGTTTATGAGAAGCTACATTTTTTTTGTTTGGAAACTATACATAATATGTTCTCTTACATATTCTATTCCCTTTTTTCAGTGTTGGGCTGCCGAATTGTATCATATTTTTTTATATGAGGCTCTCGGTTCAGTACGGCTGTGTATCCAACAATTCATTCGGCAGAAAGGAGGCAATTAGTCATAAAATACATGTAATATCATGTGATGTCAATTACTGTTTAACGTACTCAAGTCTACACTCTGTCCTCTGAAAAGCTACAGGAGTTGCTGCTTTTCATGAACTAATATGCTAGCATATTAGCCAGCACTAGTAACACACACATGCACGGATACACACACACACAGTGAGTGAGTGAGTGAGTGAGTGAGTGAGTGAGTGAGTGAGTGAGTGAGTGAGAGTCAAACGAGTCAAAAACTCTATTACTTGGGGAGAAATTTTGCTGAGACCTGCAAACCTATTGGCCCAAGAGCTAGTGTTTAATTAGTCGTGGGTTTTTTTTTTTTTTTTTTTTTTTTTACATTTTAATGCACAGCTTTTGTTTCATTATATGCTGCTAAGAGAATAGATAACACACTCTATGCAAACACTGTCATTAAATTTCTATTATTGTATTTTGAATGTTTTAATCAGTGGTAGTTTTGTGGTCTTCTGTTTTGAATTTGAAATATTTTTTTGACCAATATTCGAATATTTGGACACCGCACATGTACCCAAAATGAAATGTATGACATGAAATATTAATATTTTGCTGCAGTTAAGCTCTCATGGTCTTTGTAGAGGGAGAATGTGGCCCTGTTTTTAAAATTTTAAACCTTGAAGCTGTAATTAAAGCTTAATGAAACTTTAAAACATAACTACTCAGACAAACCACTTATGAGATACGGCAAGAAGTGTCTCACTTTGTACCAGCGTGGATGAAATTCTCTTTGTTTCGCAGCACAGAATCATTTGCACATTTAGTGGGACATAGGGCTGAAAATATCACTCATGTAAAGGTTCATGTACACATCTCTGTTGACATGTTTGCGTATTTGCATAATTGTGATGCACAGAGTGGGTTTGTGGGTAATGGCACACAGATGAGCACTGACAGGCTGACGTGCACACCTCCAAAGTCCTAACAGCGTGTGTGTGTGTGTGTGTGTGTGTGTGTGTGTGTGTGTACAGTTCTGTTCGTCACCCAGCCTTCAGGCGAACGCTGATTGATTGAAGTGGGGTGGTGTGTTCATTCTCATACCTGGAATTGCTTTATCAAGTGTTTAGTTAGTAATATTGTCAATATTATTATTTAATGTTTTGATAACCTGACATTGTTCCAAAGCAGAGCTATAATGAGCACCCGGAAAGTGCAACTGTGCAGAGAGATAAGGGAAAGAGAGGCATCGAGCTGCTTCATATATAAATAAATGTAGTTTTTCGGTTCCTGTTAGTAAACCTGGTAGCTAAACTATTGGGTTTATTATATAGTCTCTGTTAATATCTTATCTCCAACCCTTTAATCTTTGAATTTCATTTTCTCTTGAGCAAATCTGAAAAATCTCCTACTGTCCAGTCGACTTTAATAGCTAATAGTGCAGTGTCAGTGCTTGAGAACGTGGAAGTAAATAGCATTGAGCTGCTTCTTCCTTCTGAAGTGAACTGCAAGGCTTTCATTTAGTTTTTCATTTTCTGCTCCTTAGTGCACACTAAGTTTGGGTTTCATGCAGGTATGATGGCAGACATCTATTCATCTGCCTACAAACTATTCCTTAGATGCTCTCAAATACCTGGATGTAGAAGTATGAACCAGGCCCTTGCTGTGAGACAGATAAGCATGATACTCTGATGAGGGTGGCCCTATGCCTCTTAGATGGAGTTTTGCAACACTGCATCTGGAAAAAATAAACTGTTGAATAGCTTTCAGACTTGCAGGGAATTCCACAGTGAGCTTGCCTTGATGATGCAGTCAATATGGGTGGTTTGAAAATTTCACAGTATGATAACCCAGTCTAAATTTGTCAATGTTCTAATCGACCACTTAAAAAAAAAATGTAAACTAGTGATGAAAATTAAAGGAAATATTCATTACTAATCTCTTTGCTCTTTGCAAGGAAACAAAAAGATCAAATCCACTTATTGTGGTTTCTCTGGGATAGAATTTCCAGACATGTCTGTTCAGTAATGTCGTGACAGATTGGCACAGGAAGTGAACGCTAAATAAAACACAGAGCTGGGAGTGTCTTCACGATGTACCCGTTTGTCATACTAAAGATTCCACGCGAACTGCACACACCTTTAAATACAAACTCATCTTTTTAATATTCAAAAACAACATCCGGCACACCAACACGTCCAACACGAACAAGTAATCGCCCAGTGTACTGGTAGTGTACTATGCAGTCTTTACCTGTGCTAGGAAGAACTAAAAGCCCAGAAATGTAGCATCTCTGACGGGTCCTTTTAAACATTGCCTATATTTTTATTGTTATGCATTTTTAAACTCAGCCAACATTTAGTTACGGTTTGGTTTTAGAGTGAGATGATAAACTGAAGTAGTGTGAAATGGAGAGTGGCTGTGAGGAAAGTGCAGATGGAAATGCATTTTGCTCAGTATTTTGAAAAAGTCAACGGTCCAATCACACGCTGCGACTACCTGTAAAACCAAACACTAGTGGTGCGCGAAAAGAAAAACATAAGCTGAAGGCACATTATGATATTCTTTTTTGCCGACATGCAACTCTTGTGATTAGTATTAAATAATAGCAAGAAACATCTAATTTATCATTTGAAATTATTAAATTCTCTAATATTGATAATTGGAGGAAAAAACCTTTTTAAAACCGAATGATATGCACATGACAGTTGCTTGGCTTTGATTGCAAGTTATTCATCTTGTAGTTGGATGGGGAGGAGTTGTTTTGTGTAACATCTTGGTTTGATTTGCGCTCATGTGGAAATTATTTAAAGCAGTACTCTCCAGTCTAATTTAGATAAGAAGCACCTACAGGCAGTTTATAAATTACTCTCAAGCCAGCAAAAGTCCTTGTGTTCACTGACTGTGTAGTTTACAGCATCACCTTTTAATCCTTCTCAATAGCTTACTATAGTGAAACACTACATTTCAGGGGGAAAATGGCATCCAGAAGTGGTTTGTGTTCTGTGTGAGCAAAAAAGGAATGATCACTGCAGTCATAGTTAACAACAAATGGATGTTCCTCTCAATAATTCAATATTGCAGTAAAGTGATTCAGATGAATTCACAAATGACTTTAAATTTATATTTAAGACACTTTCTTTCTTCCTTTCCAGAGTATATAGTAGCATTTAATGGGTACTTCACGGCAAAGGCGCGCAGTCACTTCATCAGCAGTGCCCTGCAGAATGCCAAGGCAGTGAACTGGAGAATCATGCGACGTGAAAACCCGGCCAGCGACTACCCCAGCGACTTCGAGGTGGTGCAAATCCGACAGGATGCACACAGCAGTCTGCTTACGCTGCAGGACCACCCCTACATCAAGAGAGTCACCCCCCAGCGCAAGGTCTTCCGCACACTCAAACTGCTCAGCGGTACGTTCGGGTTTACATTTAGCCATTACTCTACCCATTTCAGAAGCACACCATATCACCTATCAGACTAAACACTGCTACCGTGCTTGCTGTCTGTTTATATCTGAAGTGAATGGGCAGTGTGATGGCAGGAAGGAATACAGTGTGATGTGCAAGGATGTTGTAACTTCATGTACATTGATATGGCCAGTAATGCCCATTTGGTTAAACTGTGAGATTAGGCCATTTTATCCTTCCTTTTTTATTTTTACTGGAAAGCACCTTGATAATGTGGATGACTTAAAACAGTATGCAAATTCTGGTCATTACTGTGTCTTTAGCTCATGAAACTATTAGACACAAAGAAACACCCAATTTACACTTGCCTCAGTTGTTCATTTGAACCAAATGCAGTGACCGAAATTGCACTCTGTAAGGGTAAGTGTATTGCCCACTGGGGGAGAAAGCAGCAGATGACTGAGAGACCAGCAATCATTTATGTCTGGTTCGAATGAGAGGAAACAGACCCCCCAGTGGAGTGAGCACGGAAAGAATGTTGTGTCTTTCACACACGCACACACACTCCAACCCACACCCAGACTAACACAAGTCAGACTAACATCAATCTGCAGCAACTATAAAGTCCTTGTTCAGACCTGGCATCAACATCTATATCTGGTGATCATCGTAAGTGGACAGTGCTAAGTGCAGGTGTGAATCAAGTGCATATTGTTTTCTGATCACTGAAACCACTTGTAGAGGTCGTCAGAGTCTCATGTGGCCACTTAACTGAATTGTGAATGAGATACATAAAGCATTTAAGTTGTGGTATTGGGCTACAATTTTATCAGGCAAACCTAGCAACCGTGTTAGCCCCAAACCTGGTCACACACAATCACTTGACACATTTGAGACATGGATAGATTTGAATAGCGCCAAGGGCCTTAAAAGTATGATTCCCTCCCGACCAAAGACACAGGAACATTGTAGGAACATTGTAGGATTCTCTGTGTAGTTTAATATTCATTGGATAAGAAGAGTAAAAATACATCTGTGTCCAGGGAACTCGACTCAGAAAAGCTGCATTATGTTATGGCTGGTTTCCCATTACATAGTCCATCAGTCTGAAGTGTACTCCCACACACATCCCACTTTTCTAATCAAACCTAGCAGCCATACGCACAAGTTCAGTAGGAACATGCCTAAGAAAGTATTAATTGGCTGCTAGTCAGACATGGTAGGTGTTTGAATGACATATAAGTAGGGCTACAACTAATCAGTGTAGCCTTACATATACAGCAGTAATTATCATTAAACTTCACTAGGGCTTTGGCCGTGAGAGCCAGCGTGGGTACAAAATGAATCTAATTATAGTCTGTGGAGGAGGACTTGGGGCATGTCTAAAAATCCTCATCAGTACCTCTTGAAATGATTAGAATTGCAGGTCATTTTATTATGCCTACTCTCCTTCTTTGGATTAGATCTCTGCAATAAGTAAATAAATAAATAAATAATTAAATAAAGCTTTACCACTCCATTACTGATTTTGCATGAACTTCAGATTGTGCCTCAAAATAGGATTAATAATAATCTCTCAATTGGATATAATGCTTAGTGAACACATGAAGCAGTCATGGTTACAGACATGTAACACATGGTGAGTCTGTTGTGTTTATTATAAAATTGATAAAAATGATTATGAAATTCTACAGTCATGTTTAATTCTAAGTCAGATCTTTTAACTGTTTAATAAATTGATTGTCATTTGTTTTTCTGACCTATACTCAAGCACTTTATTAGGAACACCTGTACATCTACTGTACATAAGCCGATTGTGTGGCAGCGGTGCAGTGCATAAATTCATGCAGATACGGACCAGCAGCATTGGGTAATGTTCGACCATCAGAATGGGGGAAAAACATATGATCTCAGTGATTTTGACTGTGGCATGATTGTTGGTGCCAGATGGGCTGGTTTGAGCATTTCTGTAACTGCTGATCTCCTGGGATTTTTATGCACAACAATCTCTAGAATTTACTCAGAATGGTGCAATAAAGAAAAAA
>CM074950.1:13289490-13300562 GCA_037577455.1 Pangasius macronema | reverse complement strand
TAGGAATGGGATGGCACTTAAGTTCATATGTGAGTCAAGGCAGGTGACCGAATACTTTTGGTAATATAGTGTATAACCACCCAGAGTGCTCACATCAGATGACCTGTATCCTCTTTAATTTTTAGTACTTTGTCCTGTCTGGCATTTTATATATCAAATTTTAAATATATATTGATATATATCAATAGATTTTTTTTTCCTTCATTGTACCCAGTAGGCTATGTCTTTTCTCAGCCTTCTGGTTTCTGTATATATTTATTGCTCTCTTTTTTTGACATACAGTCGTTGACAGAATGTCCTTTCCAAACACTTTAAAACAAAAGTTTGTGGCTACCATGACTGCAGCTGTATTGTGTGTTTCCTTTAAAACACTCCCACTGATTTTATTTATTTGTAACAAACTCCGAACACAGTTTTTATTTTAGACGCAGAGTGTATAACAGTGCTTGAGAGAGTCACTGCAAAGATAAATAAAATTAAACAAGAGGCAGACAATTTGTCTCTGTTCATGTGAACGAATGTCCCGTTTGCGCCCACACACTCCTGTGGGGCCAGTGAGTCATTCAAACATTTCTTTTGTGCCACTGTTGATTAACAACAAAAAACAAAGGCAGTGAATTAAAAGAATCAATCTCATCTCCCTTAGAGAGAAAGCTTCAGGTACTCTTTGTCTTGCTGTCGTGCTGCCTTTTTTTATTTATTTATTTATTTTTTTTTATGTAGGTCAGGTCAGTTAATATGAACTGGATTGCAGCAATCCGAGGGTCTTTCATACTACATCTTCAGTGTCTTTATTCTCATTTTCTGGTTCTCGCAGTGCATGTGGCCTTCTTTTCCTCTTGTTAAACAATAATAACTTTGGCCAAATTAATGCAATTTAACTTGATCTCTTTGAGATACTAACAATCACTTACAAATATCATGTTATCTCTCTTCTTTCGTACTCTCTCTGCCTCAGTACGGTGTTGAATCGAGAGCTGGTAAACCCAGCCAGTATGAAGCAGGCTCTGATTGCATCGGCTCGCAGGCTCCCTGGAGTCAACATGTTTGAACAGGGCCATGGCAAACTGGACCTGCTCCGAGCTTACCAGATCCTCAACAGCTACAGACCCCAAGCCAGGTAAGACAGACACACACACACACACACAAGCCATGCCCATGCGTGGCCACTGTTGCTATGTAGGTCAAGCGTCTGAGAAAAACGGAGGACAGAGTTATTGCATAAATCCAGTTAACACCAAATCATACATCAGTTTTAGGAATCAAGAAAGGTTTTAGGTGCCATCAACAGGGTATTCAGTATGTGTTAGGTAGACAAACTAACATGAAGTTTTAATCTACCTCGACCAATGGATCCTTGCAGAATTAAGATAACTGTACTACTACTGCTACTACTGTTTGCTTGAGATGACCTAGCCAACTTAATTCATCAACAGTCTGGTTAATTCCAGCTTTTTAGGTGAACAAAGATACAAATGGTCGTGTAAAGACAAGTTATCTAACATTGTCTAATGCTTCATGTTTCAGTCTCAGTCCAAGCTACATAGACCTGACAGAATGCCCCTATATGTGGCCCTACTGCTCCCAGCCCATCTACTATGGCGGCATGCCAACGATCGTCAATGTAACCATCCTGAATGGCATGGGTGTGACTGGCAGGATTGTGGATAAGGTAATAAATAAATAAATAAATATGTGTATATATGTGTGTGTGTGTAAGTAATTGATGCTGCGGGTTGATAGTTTGAACTGTTTTGCTGTTTTATGAAGAATTTGCCCTTATTAGGGATGCATCAATACTGACCTACATCCAATACCATGTGCCATAAGCCTACTGTACATTGTCACACTAAGGAACTACAGCATCATCCTACAATACAAGTAATATGATAAAACATATTATGTTGTTTAAATAGAGCGTGCAAGCATGGCTGTCCTGAGAGCACAGAGCCGTATGAGCGAGTATGGTGCTTAAAAATGAACAAAAATTGGCATGAAATGTGCACACACACACACACACATTCATCAGCATGAAGCGAGCATACAGAGAAACTGTCGCACATAAGAGCACATCAGTTCTGCGAGAACTGAGACACAAAGGCTTCCTTTCACCAAGGTCTACTTGATGCGCGTCAAGAGCAACCAACATAAATAGCGCTAAATAAAATTTCCCATGGTGCCCCTAATTGCTTAATTCTAAGGTTACTTATTTCAGTATCAGTATCTATACAATTGAGTATTAAAACTACTTGTACTCCATCTGAAAAAAAAAATGGTATAGAGGCATCCCTAGTTTATATGTTTATTCCATTAAATTTTAACATTTGTTCCCCTCAGTAACTACCTGTACATTCCTTCAATAGCCCATCTGGCAGCCTTATCTGCCCCAGAATGGGGATCATATTGATGTGGCTGTGTCTTACTCACCTGTGCTGTGGCCGTGGGCTGGCTACCTGGCTGTCTCTATATCTGTGGCCAAGAAAGCGGCATCCTGGGAGGGAATCGCTCAGGGTCATGTGATGCTCACTGTGGCCTCACCCGCAGAGAATGATGTGAGTAAAATTAAAAAATGTCTGTGCTATTCCCTAGCAGAAAGTATTTGTTTTGAAATCTCCAGGAAAGCAGTCTAACAGTGTGTGACCATTTGTTTGTGCGTAGTCAGCAGTAGGAGGGGAAATGACTTCCACAGTGAAGCTGCCGGTGAAGGTGAAGATCGTGCCCACTCCCCCTCGCAGTAAGAGGGTGTTATGGGACCAGTATCACAACCTGCGCTACCCACCTGGCTATTTTCCCCGAGATAACCTGCGCATGAAGAATGACCCACTCGACTGGTTATTTGCTTAACAATTTCTTTAGTTTTATCACCTGAAACCTCCCTGAATTATAAAGCAAATTTAAAGTGCTTTTTAAAATAAATAAATGAACCTATGTTTGTTTCTATAGGAATGGTGATCATATCCATACCAACTTTAGAGATATGTACCAGCACCTCAGAAGTATGGGATACTTTGTTGAAGTTTTGGGTTCACCCATCACATGTTTTGATGCCAGTCAGTATGGTAAGAGTATAGATTAGACTTTAGATTGTGACTAAATCATTATATATCTCAAATCAGCAATACTGAGGAACTGTATTAGTTCAATAAGATTTGTGTCCTGTGTTTGAAATGCAGGGACTCTGTTGATGGTGGACAGTGAGGAGGAGTATTTCCCAGAGGAGATCACCAAGCTACGAAGGGACATAGATAATGGTCTGTCACTGATCATCTTCAGTGATTGGTACAACACCTCAGTTATGAGAAAAGTGAAGTTCTACGATGAGAACACCAGGTATTCATGCCTGCCATGTCTCACTTCAGTGATCCTCTAATAAGTATTCAATTATCTGTAGTGGTGTAAAAAAAAAAAAGTGTCCACATAACATTAGTTTTACTATAGCAAACTTAATTACTATGAGAGCAGTACTGAAACAATGCTGTAGTGGGGAAATAATTATAACAGAAAGATGGTTATTGAAAATGCATTAGAACAGAAAATAGAATGAAAATATCTGAATGTGATAACGATGAAATAAAGTGATTGTCTTCAAACATTGACAAATTCACTTGAAAAATGAGACTGGCTGCCACGTGGCACAACAGTTTCACCCTATCACCAGGAGATCGTGAGTATGAATCTTGATGATGCCATAGCCGGGAGCCCGAGAGAACAAAATTGCCATGTTCTCAGGGAGGGAGAGGTGACATACTCTCTCTCCCATGTCAGCTAGAGCAACACTAGCCAATCATAGGCTTCTATGAGCTCATGCATGTGGAAGTGGGTGGATAGCGTTTTCCTCAGTGTTACGCCGCCCCTTGATGTTGCATGAGCAGCAGTTTGAAAAGATATGATCATCTGGCTTCACATGCCTTAGAGGAAGCATGTAATAGCCTTCGCCCTCCCTGGTTGGTAGCTATCATGTGATAGGGGAGAACTGCTTGATGGGTGGGAATTGGCCATGACTAAACTTAAAAAAAGAAAAATGGGATCTCAAAATAAGAATTTCTTATTGTGCATTGGCGAGCAACATTTTTCTTTCTCAAGTCATTGTGTGTTTCTGTGGTTCCAATCATGCCACTCCATACTTGGGGGAGAAGCAGCAGATTTCTGCTTGGCACTAACTTGACAGTTACATCTCATGTACCATAAATATTACAAAGCCCTTGACTAAGAAAAGTGATTAAAAAAGAAAGGCTGTGCTCTTCAACAAGTACACATCCCTGTTAACGTGGCAGGTTTTTGTGATGAAAAAACAAACAAGATAAATCATGTCAGAACTTTTTCCACCCTCAGTGTATAATTACAGTGTATAACAATTATCATATAATCAGATAACAATCAGAAAAAATTTAGGGAAAATATTCTTCATATGTCTATGGGGTAGAGTGACGAAAGGAAAAAAAAACAAAAAACATCCAAACCCAACTAAATCACCCCAAACCAAAATGTGTATAAATGTGTTGTGGTCTGATGAGACCAATTACAAAAGCTGTGATAATTGCATAATTCCAAAAGGTATGTCTGGCACAAAAAAGCACATCACCAAAAGAACACCATACCCATGGTGAAGCATGGTGGTGGCAGCATCATGCTTTAGGGCTGCTTTTCTTCAGCCAGAACTGGGGCTTTTATCAAGGTGGAGGGAATCAGGAATAGCTACAAATACCAGTCGATTTTAGCACAAAACCTTCAGGTGTGTGCTAGTAAGCTGAAGATGAAAAGCATACATCCAAATCAACAAAGGAATGGCTTAACCAAAAGAAAATCAAAGTTTTTGAATGATCTAGCCAGAGCTCAGACTAGAATCCAACCAAAAATCTGTGGGGTGACCTGAAGTGGGCTGTGTACAGGAGATGCCCTTACAGTTTGACAGCTGTAGAATGTTTTTGAAAGGAAAAGTGGGAAAATATTGGCAAGTCAAGATGCACCATCTGATAAACTTTTACTCAAAAAGACTGAGTGGTGTAATAAAATCAGAAGGTGTTTTAACAAAGTTTGGGGTGTGCACACTTATGCAACTAGGTTATTGTAAGTTTTCTATTTTTCTTTTATGCCCTGAAAGTTTCTGATTGTTTTTCACTATATTTGTGTACTTTGCATTGTCTCATTAAAGGTGGAAAAAGAGCTTATGTAATTTATCTTAGTGTCATTCTTTTACTTCACAAAAACCTGCCATTTTTTACAGGGGGATGTAGAATTTTACCACTGTACATTTCCTTGGCATTTGTATAGAAAGACATGAGTGTGAAAAGAGCCTCACACATTAGATGATTAATTATATTAGCTCATAATTTCAATTGCTTATTATAGTTGCCACAATATGTGCCATATTTACATTTCATTTATTTGAGCCTGTTCATATCTTAAATATGAAGCCTTGTAATGTTTGCATTGGGTGTGTGAATGGACTTGTATTTGCTTTTGTAGGCAATGGTGGATGCCGGACACAGGGGGCGCCAACGTCCCAGCTCTGAATGACCTCATCTCTGTATGGGGTATGGCCTTTAGTGATGGATTATACGAGGGAGACTTCACAATGGCAGATCATGACAGTAAGGTTTTACTATAACGCATTGTATTTCTCATTGGTTTAACTACATGAAGAATGACACGATCATTGTAAACAGGTTACACATGTACGTGGGTAATAAGTATAGTACACATTGTGATCTGTTCTCTCAAACCATATTAGAGCGTGTCTGGAACGCATATGATCACACTGCATTTGTAATATAAACATCAATGCTTCTCGATAAAATAATTATTTAGCTCATGACCATAGAATATGGTGGGGCAGGGGAAGCATCGATAATGCCATAACCTCAAACAAAACTAAGTTGAGAAGATATCGATTAATTTTATAGGCTACTATCTAGTGAATTTTCAGAGTAACCCTGTAACGGTCAGCAACATACAGTCACCCAGCATGCAGTATAGCAGCTTGTTCTCAGCTGGGTTTGATATAGCAGGGGCATTCCTGTCGCCATTAATCATGGTTGTTAGATTTAGGCAAACTGTTTATTGCAACTACAAACCACACAAAAGTTGTGAAATTATCCAGGCATTGGAAAAGGGATTCTTCTCTTTCTCAGTGCATTCTTCTTTTTCTCAGTGTTTGCATGGGAAACAGCGTCATTGTTGTACATGCATTTCTTTATAATCCAACTTCCCCTCTCCCAATCTTTGTAAAAATATCTTACAGTAGAAGTGGAAAATCCTGTACATCATAGACACACTGTCTGCACTTACACTTTGCCTTTGTTTGTAGTAATCCATTAGATTTAGTTCAGATTATTTGTCATAATACAAGATCTTGGTGGCTGGTGTATATTTTTAAACTAGTCCAATTTGGCATGGCCATGGACTGTGTGTGTGTGTGTGTGTGTGTGTGTGTGTGTGTGTGTGTGTGTGTGTGTGTGTAGATGAACTGAACTGTTGTGTACACACAAGGATTCGTGAGATTTCCTGTGCAGGCGTTACCGATAGACGAAATTCTTCTATGTGAGCATTACGAAAGGACAAGATTAAAAAATACATTTAAACCACTTTGTTGACCAGATTATGATTTGGTCAGGTCTGAAATTTGATGTAAAAGAGAAATAATAGATTGCTTTGAGATTTCATCAGAAAAACAGTTGGCCCACTTTCTGTAGAAGATGCCATAAGTAATCACTTCTGTTGGTGTGAAACTCTAGTGAGTGTCATAGGTATGTATGGCTGGAAGTTGGGTGCATTCTTCCATGTTAACATATAACATTCTCTCTCTCTATTTCTCTCTTTGCCTCATTAGTGTACTATGCCTCAGGCTGTAGCATTTCACGTTTTCCAGAGGATGGGCTCGTTATTGCACAAACCCTAAAGGATCAAGGTAAAATAAAAAACACTCTTGTGGCACACTCCTGCCACAGCCTCACTCTTGTTGCCATGGCTACCAGTGATTTGCTGTCATTCTCTTGTTCTGTGATTCTCGAACACAATGCAAAGACAAACCCAAGCCTAGTGTTCTGCTCTTTATATGTTTTTAGGACTAGAGGTGTTAAAACAAGAGACTGCGGTAGTGGATAACGTTCCAGTGCTTGGATTATACCAGACGCCCTCAGAAGGTGGAGGTCGCATTGCACTGTATGGAGACTCTAACTGCATAGATGACAGTCACAGGCAGAAAGGTGGCATTCAGTTGTCTTTTTAAAATTGTCTGTGTAGTTCTCTAAGTAAGCTCTGGGAGAATAACCTGGTGGTTCCACTGTTTTATCTTTTTTAATGATGTGATGGCAAATTAAAGTAGGAAGATTCAAACTGTTTGCAGGTTAATCATATTATATGCTGAACATGGTCTTAATCTTGTACTCTTATTCTGGTGTCTGGTTTGATGTTGGTGTGTGTCTGTAGACTGTTTCTGGCTTCTTGACGCCCTGCTGCAGTACACAGCCTACGGTGTGACTTCACCTAGCTTCCTTCACTCTCAGAACAAAGTGCCATCTCCTACAGGCAATGACAGACCTCTTCCAGAGAGGCTGGAGGGTAAGACCAACACTGGAGATCAGCTTTATGTTCTTCCAGATTGCACTATATTACACCAACATTTGCTGTAACCCTCTGTGACCTGGAATTGGTGAATGAAATGTTGCTGAAGGCCAATGTTAATACTGTTTTCTTCTTAGGTAATCACCTCTACCGTTACTCAAAAGTGCTAGAGGCCCATCTGGGTGACCCGAAGCCGCGCCCTCTACCTGCTTGCCCTCACTTGTCCTGGGCCAAACCTCAGCCACTTAATGAAACGGCTCCCAGGTCAGTGCCTATGCAACTACTCCTTTACCATCAGGGCCCAAAAGATTGGCTTTAACTTTGTTTTCTCTGCAGTAACCTGTGGAAACACCAGAAGCTGCTTTCTGTGGACATGGACAAGGTGGTGCTGCCCAATGTAAGGTCATATCGACCCCAGGTCAGACCTCTGTCACCAGGGGAGAGCGAAACCTGGGACATTCCTGGAGGTGAGATAGGCTTAAGACCAGGTTTTATTTGGGCAGTACATATTCTGGCTATTCACTGAACAATATCAAGAATATCTTTGACACATTTTCAGTCATTGATGATCAATTGAATATCTAGAGGTAAGTAATAAGCACACGTGGCTGGATGTATTTTATGGTATGTGCTAATTAATTTTGTGATGTCATGTGAATGTAATGCATATCATATTATAGTCTGACACACACACTGCTTGCTTGCCTCTTTGATCAGCTTAGATCTCAGATGACTAGACAAAGACAAGAGTGAAACATTAATCTGTGTATTGTGTTTTCAGGTATAATGCCAGGTCGCTATAATCAGGAAGTGGGTCAGACCATTCCCATGTTTGCTTTTCTGGGTGCCATGGTCGTGTTGTCCTTCTTCGTGGTGCAGCTGACTAAGTCCAGGAGCAAGCCAAAGCGCAGGAAACCACGCATTAAAAGGCCTACCTATCTCCAACAGCAGCAGCAGCAGCAGCTCCCTCACACAGGCAAGAACCCTACAGTGTGACATTGCCTTGCTCTGAAACTTTAACACACCAAGACTTTGAGGTGGTGGATTAAATTTGCTACAGACTACATTGTCATGTGACACAGTGCTTATGAAACTGCCACCTTGACCTCCATTTGTGGGGTTTTCCTATGGACATTGATGTTCCTTTGTCCAAACGTCATTTCAATGACCAAAATAAACTTTTTTTTTTTTTTTTTTTTTTTTTTTTTTAAATTTATTGACAATGTTTGATGATTTCAGCCCTTGATATGTATGTCAAAATGGACAACCATGGAAAAAAAAACAGTTTATTACACAAAGTGTAAGGTTCTGGATATTTTTAAATACCTTTTTCATACCTCTTTGTCTTCATAGTCAATATTTGGGATTGAGTCATTTTGTTCTTTGTGTCCTGTTTGTGTTTTTATATAATGAGCTTCTGATAATTTTGTAAATAGCAATCATGATTTTTCACCTTTGTAGGTGGGCTAGCATAAAATGTCATCTGCAATAAAGCATTACACCTGCCTCTGCTTTCGTATTGCATCTAAAGGAAGTCTTTCTAAACCAGGGTTAACAACAATTGATCACTAATTTTAAATGTGATGGAAGATGTCAGCCTGTGTGGTAAGGTGATAAGGTGAAAGAGATACAATACGTTCCATAGGTCTTGTTTATAGAGCAAATACATTCAAAAGCAAACATAATTAAAGCGGTCCTGATTTCTTTCTCTGTCTAAAAGATTATTTTGGAAATGCGCAACCTTGAGGGCTTCATGCATATGATCAGCAGTGAAATGACATTGATGTCAGATTTCTGTGCTTATTTGGTCTTAAAGCACCAAAACACAGAAAAGGTTGAGGGAACATAAAATCCATGCAAGGACCATCCTGTTCTCTGGATTTGAATGCTACAGAAAACCAGTGATTTGATGCGAAGAGGACAGTCCACATGCTTACCCATAAGGATCTAAAAAAAAAGCTATAAATGTTATGCATGGACCAGGATCACTCTGTAATTGTCTCCAACATTCTTAGCTATTACAGGAAGAAACTCTGTGCCACTGGAGGCTTTATCAGGCTTTTTTTTTTTTTTTTTTTTTTTTTTTAAACAGCTTAGCAAGTAAAAATATTAAAAGAAACAAATTCATTATTCTAAAACAAGTTTTATATAGATTAATACTTTTCTATCTGTTGGATGATTTTGTTCATTTCAAGCCATTAGTTCTATTAAGATAATATAAAGCTAAAAAAAATACTGTATGCAGTGTTGGGGTGCCAATATTTTTAAAACCTGTGTTGTGCTGGAATAAAAATTGCACTACTTAAGAAAACATATTGTATTAAAATACACGGCATAATCAACAGCATGTGGACACCACTCCTAATTAGAGTTCAGGTGATTGAGCCACACCCATTGCTAAAATCAAGCACGTGGCCATGCAATTCTTCATATTAATGCCCATGGGTTTGGAATGGCCAACAAGCTCATATAGTTGTGATAACTACATCACAACTGTAGTGTATAACTATAGTGTTTAAGCTTCCTGTGCGAAAATATACTGGAAACCACAGAAGAACCACATTATAGTCCATTACAGTCCAGAAGACAATATTGTGTTATTAAAGTGCAGATTTTTTTCATTTCAGTTCAGCTGAGTGTCATAGAACCTGGCTGCCTTGGGGAAGGAGCTGATTTGTTGAGGTGTGTAGTCATGTGCCTCTTCACTGCTAAGCCATGTTTAAAAGGTAATGTGGCATTGCAGGCTCTATGTGACTACTGAATGGGAATTCCCAGGGTGGGTGTTTGGCACCAGGTCCAGTGGACAAGGCTAGTGTGGAGGCTCAGTGTCCATTCTGACTGTTAAAAAAGTAAAACTGGCTGATGATCTCCATCCACATGTGGCTTGCTGGCAGTGGAAGCAAAAACCAAGGCTGGGAAATTCAAGTTCCACATGATTTAAGAAATTCACTGAGGCACAGATAAATGGTCACAGGGTCAGTTCCCAGGTTCTTCATGTAATTAACCTCCACTGTGGGCCATCATCCTGATCAGTCAGTGACATTTTCACAGGCTATTCTGCCCCATTAAAAGTGGATCAGGGCACAGGGTTTAGAGGGAAAGTCTACCCCCCATCACCTTTAATGAAATCAGTCCACTTCACAGCAGACTAGGCCAACAGCGTGGGTGATGGGCGCACTGATGTGTGGTGAATGTGGAAAGAATTTGGAATGATTTCAGGGAAAAAAAGAAAAAGACAGAAAAGAGTTAAAACTTCCAGTTGTAGAAGAGAAATAGATTACTTTAAATAGAAGGTCTACTTTTTACAGATTTTTTTTTTCTTGCTAACAAGCCCATTAAAAGTAAAAAAAAATATTTTAGTGATTAGTTTTCAAATTCTCATATTTGTTTTTCACATAAAATTGGACTTCATATACAAATGGGTGACAGAACAGCTTCAGTTTGCCTTGTCATCAGTTCAAGTCTCTGAAACTGTATGGAAACTGGATGGTTGAACTCCTTTCTTCCAA
>CM074950.1:13272354-13283568 GCA_037577455.1 Pangasius macronema | reverse complement strand
TTTGTCTCTTGCTCCTTTTTCTTCTTTTGACATTTTGAAGCAGTTCTTACAACCTGGTTACGATCCACCAGTGCAAAATGCGAATACTTGGAATGCTTCTCCTGGTCTTAAGATTTTGTTCAGGAGTTTATGTCAATATAACATCAATTAAGTCTGTTATTTTTGTTATTTTTCCAAGCTTAAAGGTTTGCATTAGTCAAGTTAATTTATTTAATGTGCTTCATTAAGATGTCTACTGAATTAAAAGTCAGCCCATATTTAGTGGATTAAAACTTATTTAAGGCATGACAAGTTACCACAGGCTCAAACTCTCAAGCAGTTTCTCTGAGCAGTCAAGAGTTGATGGGATCAGGAAAATAAATTTCACAAGACCTAAACCAGAAATTTTACCAACAGGGAAAACCATAATGGAAGAAACAGACACAGAGACACTGAGAAAATTAGCAGGAAAAAAGAACTGTCAAATATATTTGTAAAAATCCAAAACCAAAAACCAGCATGATAGTTGAAGTAGTCTTTAGAGGAAAGTGGAATGTGGAAGTCCATGCTTATACATTTAGAAATATGAATTAGCTTAATATAGTAACATTGGCATTTTAACAATTTCTGTGACTTGCGATAATGCACTAGGCTCATTGCACACCACTTCAATTTGACCATGGCAGGGTATCCTTCATTTCCCACTGTTACTGCCTTATCATATTCTTTATTATACTGTTTATTTATTACAATCCTTTGCAGTTGTTTCTATTTTACTTTATTATCTTAGGTGCAATATTTTATTACATCTATATATATTCTTTCTTATTATTACTGTCTATTACTCTTTTACTCTTGCTTACCTGCACAATCCCAGTGTCAACCACTCTGATTAAAAAACCTTATAATCCTTGAATCCTTAATAAAGGACCAATTGTAAAACTTAACTTGCAGCATGGTATAGTTTTCTCATTTTAGTGTAATTCTTCAAAGGTAACTTTTGCACTCAGCTATACAGAAAACGTCAGTCTGTGTGCACATGATAAAAAATGTGTTTCTGTATACACTGATCAGCCATGACATTAAAACCACCTGCCTAATATTGTGTAGGTCGCCCTTGTGCTGCCCAAACAGCTCTGACCCGTTGAGGCATGGACTGCACAAGACTTCTGAAGGTGTGCTGTGGTACCTGACAGCAAGATGTCAGCAGCAGATCCTTTAAGTCCTCTAAGTTGCGAGGTGGGGCCTCCATGGATTGGACTTGTTTGTCCAGCACATCCCACAGATGAGCGATCGGATTGAGATCTGGGGAAAGAGGCCACTGCCATTAGGGAATACTGTTGCCATGAAGGGGTGTACTTGGTCGGCAGCAATGCTTAGGTAGGTGGTACGTGTCAAAGTAACATCCACATGAAAGAACCCAAAGTTTCCTAGCAGAACATTGCCCAGAACATCACACTGCCTCTGCCAGCTTGCCTTCTTCCCATAGTGCATGCTGGTGCCCTCTCTTTCCCAGGTAAGTGACTCACATGCACCCTGCATGTGATTAGCTGTCACAATTTGGCCCTTGACAAAGTCACTCAGATCCTTATGCTTGCCCATTTTTCCTGCTTCCAGCACATTAACTTCAAGAACTGACTGTTCATTTGCTGCCTAATATATCCCATCCCTTGACAGGTACCAACAAGATAATCCATGTTACTCATTTGATGTTATGGCTGATCGGTGTATGTGTTCATTGCAGGGCCAGAACTACCTCAGTGCAGCCCGTGCACTTACCCTGAGGACCGTGACATCTTTGTGTGGCTAGTAACTTACACCGAACTGTGTTAACATGCATAACTGCAATACCGAACTGTTAATTTACCTGTTTAACTACTCTAGCTTGTATCTTCTGCATTTTAGAAGTAGACAATGAAAGGAAAATTAATCTATTAAATCTATTTAATCTAAACTTTAGATGTCTATTATATCTAATGGATTACAACTTTACATTCAACTGAGACTTTTTCCTCACAAAATATTGTATACTGAATTAAAAGTCATTAATTGTCGGTAGAATTACACAACTTATATGTGAAGTTATTTACAGTTAGTTAGTTATATATTTCTGACAGTTTAGCAGCCTACCAGCCTGCTTGGCAAAAGTATCAGAAAGCCTTTGGATTATAAACATAAAAATGGAGCTCAAAAGCAAAGAGAAAGGAAACACAAATAATTGGACAGGGCAAAGCTCCAATAATTTGCTACATTTCTTTCTTTCTTTCTTTCTTTCTTTCTTTCTTTCTTTCTTTCTTTTTATTTATTTATTTATTTTTATACATCTGCTCCTTTTGGCACCTCGTCTTATGGCACTTCATAAGTGGCTACTAATTACTAACAGCTGCAATTTTTGACATATTGATCTGTCTTTTATAGCATATTTAAATGCTACTATTTGCTTAGCAAATCAGGCATTGCCTTTTCGGGACTGGCATTTTAGGAGCTGTCATTTTCATATGCTATGCAAATTAGGTATTAATATAGTATGGGTTTGTTTGGAGATCGAACATCAGTGTGAATCACATCCTTTTATTTCTCAGGTCTTCCTACAGCTGCTTATACAGGGTGTTTCTCAATTCCAAGACCATGGAGAGGCCTTGGCACAATGGGTCCCTGTGCAAGCATTACATATTGGCCATACTCACACTGCTGTTCCAGATAATGTATTTGGAATACATGTGCATACTCCCAAAGCTTTAATATATTTTATGACCATCACTAACCTGGTACCTCTTTTATGGACAAGTACTGGGTACACCTACTTAACCTGACCCAGTAGTATCATAAAAAATACAGCTTGATCTGACCAGCTGCTAGCTTTAAAACACAGGATGAGCTGGTCGTTAGTGGACCACCTACAGTACTGTGCAAAAGTCTTAGGCACCTATTTTTTTTTAGTACAAACTTTGTTATAGATTTGTATTTTATGACTTCTGCATTATTGATACAGATTTTTTAGATTTCCAAACATTAGTTTTCCAGCACAAAATTAAATGTTACAGAAAAATGTTTGTATGTCAGTAAAGAANGCGGCTGCTTCTGCAAGATGCTCAGTAACACTTACAGCTCATTTCCTTATAAACCTGCACACATTGTACCTGAGACTTTTTTTTTAAAGTGAAGGATCATCACACCAGATATTGACTTTGTTTCATTTATTACTGTTTACAGCTCTTTATATATATATTTTTTAAACATTTAATTTCATTATTTTTGAAGGCATCTTTGCTCTACAGCATTTCTTTGCATGTGCCTAAGACTTTTACACAGTACTGTATGTCAACTGGAAAGCGCTGGCAGAAAGGAAACAGTTTCTGTTTTTAAGAAAACAAGGCAAGAGTAAAGGCAATTAAAAATACATCTCCGACACAATACATAGGTACATAGAATACAATATTACTAAGTAGGTAGCCTAATTTAATTAGTATGAAAATCACAGCTGCTATAATACCAAGCCTGAACAAGCAATGTGTGACTTTGCTGAGCAAATTGTGTCTTTTAAATAAGCTACATGACAGATCAATATGTCTAATCATAACTAATCAGTATGTGCACTAAAATTACCAAACCAAGCTAAACTAGTTATGATAGTTTACTACTTATCAGCCAGAGTTTGTTGTAGAGGAAGGAGACAGGGTACCAGTAGGACCAAATGTAAACAAACAAACAAACAAACAAACAAACAAACAAACAAACAAACAATAAGCATCAATTTTTTTAAGCTTATAATTGAAAGCCATTCTGATAATTTGGCCAGTAGGCTGGTGGCTGCTGCACTGTTAGAAATTTGGACAAATCATTAATGAAATTAGAGCCTACATTCTATTAGAAATTAGTATCCTACACTCTGTGACTTTCATTGCCACCGGGGTGGTACCCTCAACAACACATTTTTTGTGTGAAATGTGTATGTAGTGTAGCTTAAGGTTCAAGAGTGGTCCTCAAGGTCAAGTTATATACCTTAACCCTTTCATGCATAAATTATTTATATGCATATCCAGATTCTTTTACATTTTCTTTCTTTTTTTAAACTTAAAATTGCATGATATATGAATTTTGATACTTTTATTAAAAATTAAATGGACTGTTGGATGCAGCAAAAGGTCTTCCCAAAAACAGCACTAGTTTAAAAACAAATAAACAACAAAAAAAAAGTTTTTTAAACTCTAATTTAAATTTTTTAATGTAGAAAGTTAGTAGAGAACAATAAATACATTAATTTACAGTAATGCTCTCAAGTGATTTGGAGGTGATTTACATCTCAGATTTTATTAAAATATAAAAAAGAACCTTAAACTGACTGTCCGTAATGTGATGCTCTGGCAATGTTCTGCTGGGAAACTTTGGGTCCTGGCATTCATGTGGATGCTATTTTGACACATGCCACCTACCTAAACATTGTTGCAGACCAAGTACACCCCTTCATGGCAACAGTATTCCCTAATGGAAGTGACCTCTTTCAGCAGGATAATGCACCCTGCCACACTGTAAAAATTGCTCAGGAATGGTTCAAGGAACATGACAAAGAGTTCAAGGAATACACACTGGATGGGATGCACCATGCACCCGCATTAACACACTTGTGCACGGGAACCCGCAAAATCACATTGGTCAGGTTTATGACCGTTCAAAAAATCCTCTTGAACTGTGCCTGTACTACTCTTGTTGAACATAAACTCAGCACAGACAGTAACACCGGCTCAGGACCAGGGAAACACCTCCATGCTGCCCTCAAAAGTAAATTATAACCATGAAACAGATTTAGAATTAACAGAATTTAACTGTAGTGACGTCAGCGTCCCGGCCCACCTGGGTGAAGTCAAGCTCCGCCCCTGGACCCTCTTCCCTAACCTCCCTCCTGGTGAACTTCCTAAGTGCGAGCGCTTGGTGTTCCGCGGCCTGTCAGGACTCAGGAATGGAGGCGCAGGCAGAGGGAGACGCAGGTCTTTTCGACAAGCCGAGAATGAGCACGCCAAGCGCGAGGCTGGGCTTCTGCGGCGCCGTGTTCATCATGCTGAAGTCCGCTCTGGGTGCAGGACTGCTCAGCTTCCCCTGGGCTTTCTCCCGAGCTGGAGGAGTTCACACTGCAGTCACAGTGGAGATGGTGAGTAACAGTAACTTTATAACCAACGTCTAAAAACACCCATCATCAGCTAGGCTCAAGAAATACAGCTTTAATTAATAAGTTATAGATTTGAAGTAAGACTTAAAGGTTTTCTAGCTGGAAAGAACGTAGAAGTGTAGCCTTTAAACCTTTCTACTTCAAATCAAACACGTCCAAAACTCCCAAATCAGAAATACACAAACTACTGAGTAAAGTAGTATGTGTTATGATGTGATGTGTTATGCTGATACACTGTAGTAGGCTATACTGTGGGTTTGATGTGCGGTTTACTACTCTAGTCCTGACATTCCCAAATTAACTGCAGCCCCTTTAACTCTAACATAAATCCCGCAAACCCTCTCAGTACAGTTTTATGATACATTAGTTTGATATGTTTACATATTCCGACTAATAATTTACTAATTAATTCATTATTAAACCGATAAATAACCCCTATCCTGATCTGTCCACCAACATTACCAAATTAGGAAGGTTCAAGTAACTATTTATAGGCCTACTATTTTTTGGGATATTGAGGTTTGGATTTAACCTTTTTGATTTAGCCAAACAGGCTATTAAATAGAAGAACTTAAAAAGAAAAAATAAACATGATAATTTTGATAATGAAACATTTCAATTTCCACAACAGTAACAATATATAAAAATTACATACTAAAGATACAAAAGGTGTACACTTGAAGGTACCACCCCAGTGAAAAGAAAAGGTTTTTAACATGCAATCTTTTTATCACACCATACTATAATATATGTTCGTGTACTATTTTGAAATACAAGATAGTATGCATTTGTGTGGCTAATCCGATAAGGTTCAGAGTGCTGCACACTGGGGATATGATGCTTTACCTGTCTCCTAATTCCTGCCATTTTCCCCTGCTAGTTTTCTCTCATATTCCTCGTTAGCGGACTGGTGATCCTTGGCTACTCATCCTCCATCAGTGGCCAGAGCACATACCAGGCTGTGGTGGGGCACCTCTGTGGGCCTGCTATAGGCAAACTGTGTGAGCTCTGCTTCGTCTTCAATGTCTTCATGATCTGTGTGGCATTTCTGGTTATACTGGCAGACCAGCTTAAAAAATGTAAATAACCTTCATGTTATTCATGTAGTTTTTCTCAAAGTTCCCTAATGATCATTTAACGGTGGAGTCAGTGATGTTTAAGTTGAAATTATTTTGTAAAATTTTCCTTACATTTCAGCAGCAGTGAATAATATATTCTAATGAAGGAAATACTCAGGGCAATGCCTTGCCTCAAGCACTATAAATATAACTATAAAAAAATTTGCCCACCACCATCCAACCAAACAGTATAAATTATCTGTGAATTTCAGACGCTCTTCTTCTTGCACTAGGATCCAATACTTCTAGACTGCTCAGTGCCTGCATGGCTTTGGAGAGAATATTGAATAAGGGAAGGACTGTATTTGTCTGAATTTTGTAGTCTCGGGGTTGGTGTTAAAAGTGCTCAGTGCTAAAGGTTGATAGGTTGAAGCTAAGCACTAAATTTTGTACAAATTTGAAAGTCTAATGAAAAAATCCAGATGGTGGGGATACCCGCCTGGTATATGTATTTATAGTAATATTACTGATGAAATTATTATTGAATTTGGAGGGAATGGTTACATTCCTAATAACATCTAAACTCATATCGAAAATCCTGCTTGGTGCAAATGTTACAGATGTGCCATTGCCACAAACTCTGGCTAATGTTTAAAATGATCATAGACTAGGTGCCAGTATTCTCTTGATAATTGCCTAACCTTTCTCCACCAAATTGATAGTTGCAGTAAAAACTGTTGTTGGGCAGCATTTTAATTGAACAAACTGAGAGTATCTTTTTGGGATTCAGCTTCAACATAATTTATACTCCTTGTCATTTTTTCAGCTTAGTTATACAGTATGTCGAAGAGCACTGATGAAAATTAGGAGTGTCAATTATAATAATATTTTGAATATTGAATATTGTCTAACCAATTATCTGCACATGTTTAGTATTGACAATTTTAAGGCCTGATAAATGGCTAATGTTTGTTCTTGTCTCTGTTGGCTGTGTGTCAGTGAGTATTTCCATATATGAGCTAATCACAGATTCAGCTGGGAACGAGATGCCTTATCACTGGTACACAGACCAGAGGTTTACACTTTTCCTTGTGTGTCTCTTTGTCATTCTTCCTCTCTCAATTCCTAAAGAGATTTGGATTCAGAAGTACACCAGGTAAGAAACTTTCATGGGATTTTTAAAAAGATAGGATTTGTAAATAATACTCATGTGTTCCATAGTATATTCTATTAATTAAACAGTAGTGAGAGACAAGTTTTTTCTATTATTGGTTTTATATAATTAGTAAAGTAGACAAAAGCTGTCATCTTGTCACTACAATGAATAAAGAGAGATTGCCATGATTGAATCCAGTGATCAAGGTGTTACTAGCATATTACCAAATCCTTATGTAGACCAAATCAGACACCCAAAAGAACATAAGATAATGGTATTCCATACATTATTTACTGGTTCTGCACACTGTATGATCAGTGGACCAATGGTCTGAATCACTGGGATGGGATCTTACCTACATTTTATTTAGTTTAACCAGTCAAGTTCAACATAAAAGCCACTATCCACTGGCTGTGTCACTACCTGAAGCACTCAAATGCTGAATTCACTTTGTTTACTGTGTTTTTGCAAAGTGAGTAATTTCTGGTATATGGAATTTTCAATGTCTGGAATCAGGGAATCAACTCTTTTTGTGACTGAGTTCAGAGAATCAGAGAATCAAAAGGAAACCCCCATGTACATGGGGAGAATGTGCGTGCAGAAAATGATCTCGTAGACTAACCATTTGCCACCACGTTCAGTCGTGTTGTATACTTTCAGAGGGGGAGAAATTTGTGGTAGACACAGACATGTAAAACTAAAAGTAGCCAAAATTATGTTATACTGAATTGAAAGTTGTGCAGAAATACATAAGAACAGCCTTGTTTAAATACCCTAACGTTTCTGTCTTTTCTTAGACATTTCTGTCTCTTAGACTTTTATTGTCCAATTGTAACTGTTTCAGAGTCGTTACATGGTTAATTGCCCTTCAATTATGTTTCAGTTCAGTGTTTTTTCTCAGTACAGGGAAATGATTTGGCACGTTTCCACAATCGCACAGATGCAATAGACAGAAATTAGATTGACATGCCAAAGTACTCCTTTAACATTGCTTGATATCCTTCAGACCTAGCATTTGGATGCACTTAGAAAAAACATTAGTATCAATGTATGTGTACATGTCTCAGAATGTACATTTTGCAAATAATTTGTCCTTTGTGTTATGTCATCTGTAGCGCATTAGGCACAGTAGCAGCCACCTATTTGACTGTAGCCATTGTTGTAAGATATTACACAAGAACAGTCCCTGAGGGCCAACTGTCCCCTTCCAAGAACGCTGGGTGAGTATTTGGCCTCATTTCCATTTCTTAATAAGACTGTGTAAGGATTATTTACTTGAAGATTAGAGATACTTGTTTATGCATTGTTGAAAGACCTTTCCCCCAATGCCTACTTTCTCTTCATTCCTGGTGTTACTTGTATTGATTTTCTAAGAAATAGGCTAGGTGCACTGCATAGATAAATAACTAATTGGATGGATGGATAGATGGATGGATTTCTTGTGAAACAATGAGGGATCAGGGCAGTTTAACAAACCTTTTCTCTACATGTGCTGTGATATTTCTCCTGTTAATCTTGTCCAATCCAGCCTCTCTGGAAGTCAAAGGTATATGGGAAATCCATACACAAAGGAAGTATTTGCCTCTGGAAAATTAGGGTTAAAGAGAAATTTCTGTTNTTTAATGTTTTAAACTCACTCTTGTTCTGACCTTTTTCTTCCTAGGATGGGCTTCTGGGCTTCCATATTCAACGTCATCCCCACAATCTGCTTTGGCTTTCAGGTGAATGCTTTATGTAATGAGTGTAATGTAATAGGACTAGCAGTACAATTTTCCATACTGCCATTTTACCTTGGAATGGCACCTTACTCCTTGTAGTACAATACTTGTCTTGTGTATCCCAATTCCTGACTTACAATATATATATATATATAGCTCTTGTTTTGTGTGTGTGTTTTATATTTAAGCAATTTACCCGAGCCTCTACATAAGCACATGACATACTGTGGAAATGATAACAGGTGCTCAGCTTATGCTACCCCTTTACCCTGCCATAATCATTACATTTAGAGAAAATACAATTCACATAAACAGTGAAAGAGTAATGAAATAATACATTTTGAAATCTCATTTATTGCTTACTGAGAAAACCAATGCACAGTGGGTGTTATGAAAAGTGTAATAAAAACCAAGTGTGAAGACCCATGATCCCTCAACAATTTTAGAATATTCCAGTTGCCAATCTTTTGCCTTTTCAAGTGTCATATAAATATACAGCAGAAAGATTGCCCTCTTTGATTTGAATCACTTTAACAAGATTTAGATTCCATTATTAACAAATAAGATTATTCTCCTCCATGGTAAGGCCAATTTTATTTTTTTAACAGTAAATTTGCCTATATGGAGGTGTGCAGAGGCCTAGTCATCCTTATATTACTTTAGTATGTAGTTGCTTTTGAGATCCAGAGAGTTTCCTGTGGAAGTACTGACGATTCGCATGCAAAGAGGAAGGCCAAAGAGGAGATATATGGACGTAATAAATGAGTATATGAAGTTAGTGGGTGCAAGTGTTCAGGATCCAGAAGATAGGGATAGGTGGAGAGTGATGAATCGCTGTGGCGACCCCTGAAGGGAAAAGCCGAAAGAAGAAGAAGAAGAAGAATTTCCTGTGGAACTACAAACTCATTAAAATGTTTTTAGAGTGGTGTTGTTGAATGTTTTGTTGAATTGTCAGATAACATTCTTTATGTGAACAGCAGTGAAGCCATAATCTCAGCCAAAATTATGTAATCAGTTAAAACAGTGTATTGTTATTGTATGAGAACTCTGCAATGCTATTGCAGTCAGTTACATTTGTTGTCCTTTATCCAGTGTCATGAGTGCTGCGTTGCCGTCTACAGCAGTTTGGGGAATAAGAAGCTCTCCAACTGGATCATAATCTCATTATTGTCTATGTTCATCTGCCTTGTTATCTACACTCTAACTGGTGAGGTTAGACCTTTTAATTTGAATATAATAGCAATTATTTTGCAAGCCATAATCTCAGTCAAAATTACGTATTTTGCAGCCATTGTGTATTTGTATACAGGATGTACAGTATATTTATATATGTAAATATATAAGGAGAGTTTTGGCAGTGTTTTTAATTAGATCATTAGAATTTTATTAAAGATTACAGTTTTAAATTAAATCAGGTTTATGGTTATGGTTTTATGCTTATTCAGTCTTGTATTAAGAGCAATTCTGTTTTGAGTTCATAGGTATCTATGGGTATCTCACCTTTGGGAGGAATGTTGCTGCTGATGTTCTGATGTCATACAGTGGAGATGATGTCCTTATGATCATTGCAAGGTTACTCTTTGGGGTCTCCATTATCACCATCTACCCCATTGCTCTTTTACTTGGAAGGTAGCATATATAAAATGTGTCATAATAGAGTGTTATAGCTTTATAGATTTAACTAGAGTTATATCTGTGTACATGAATATTGTTTTTTATGGTGCTGTTGGACTCCAACACATCGTTCCACCTTAATGACCATGATACAGTGAGGGGAAATATGTATTCAGACGCTTTTTTTTGTTGCTATTTAAAATATTTTCTGTGCATATATCCACTTCAAATTTACACACATTTACATACCAAACCATATTTGGATACTATATTAAAAACATTACATAACGTTATTAAACAAAATAACATAATCAAACAATTAAACTTGAGTGGAAAAATCTACAGAGCCATCATTAAGACCTTGAACATTTGTACAAGACCCTGTCAGTACAATTGGTTTGATAATATGCAGATGGAAGATTCATGGAACAACAAATCTTTACTGAACAGGTGCACCACACAAGATTTCACAACATACTCTCAGACTAATGATACGGAAGGTAAGAGAAGAGCCAGCAGTCACTC
>CM074950.1:13203310-13272277 GCA_037577455.1 Pangasius macronema | reverse complement strand
AACAAAAATAGCACTCTGACAATAATTCAGCTTGCCATATTTGAGAAAAGAAGGGTTGCATGTATGATCCCAAGAACACAAAATATTGGAATGTAACGTCTGTAGGAATTGGATTAAAAACGTGTTTGTTTGGCCAATCCAAATAACACATACTTATTGTTATAACATAGTTATTGGGGTTTTATGATCATTTTTGTGAGCCATGTATTCATATTATTTAATACTTTTCATGAACGCATGTTTAATCTCTTGACCTTCATTTAAAATACTCAGAATAAGAATTGTACATATTAAATGTCTCTACAATACCAATTTAGTGGTGCATCGTTTTCTTCCACTGCATGTTTCACAGGTTGGTGATTCAGGATCCATTACTGCGGCACAGAGAGACTGAGTCTTATGAGACCTGCATCAGAGTTGCGTTGACTGCAGTGTGGATCATCATCACTCTCCTCATTGCTCTGTTTGTCCCAGACATCAGCAAAGTCATCAGCATTATTGGTGGCATTAGTGCATTCTTCATCTTTGTCTTCCCAGGTTAGACTGCAAGCAGTAGGTTTATACTGTACTCACTGTCCTTTTCTGTATGCTGTAGCTGAATTAGTCGTGTGATATTATATAACATTACATTGAAGAGGACAATTGGCTTTTTTTTCACTAAGCATAAGCAATTTTTGCTTATGCTTAGTGACAGTTATTCAAACTGTGTCAGAGAATGAATGATGAGACAGGTCTGGTCATTTACTGGGCATTTTGTTTTACAGTGTGCTGGGTACTTCTGCTATCTAATTTTTTAGTTCATCTCATCCTCAGTTTTCATGTGTTCAGAATTGGAACGCTTTGATATTACATAATCATTATTGTCTCTGCTTGCAGGGCTTTGTTTAATATTTGCCATGCAATCTCAGCCAATATCAGCAAGACTCAGGTGAGATCAGTGAAAGGCTGCCTTTGTTGCTTTAATTACAATTTCTATACACATTGCGTTTGCCAGTAAACGAGTCACTTGTTCAGTGTACTCACTTGTTTTGTTTTTGCAGGTGGATTTTAATTGCATGGGGAATGATCACAATTTTATGTGGCACATTCATTTTTGGGCAGAGCACGTTCTTTGCCATTATGCAGGTCTTTCATAAGCTATGATTCTTGTCAGCATTTGAAACTACCTCTAAACAGAACTCTTCTGTTTTCAATTAAACATTACAAAAGTATTAATGCACCTAATTTTACAAAATATTGCTGGGAAACCCATGAATATATTAATATATGGTGCTATGACATCTTTTTTATGGTAAGATTTTATGTTATGTAAAATTGTTAGTAAGATGGTAAAATTCTTTGAAACAATTTAACAAGGCTTTAAAAATCTTTGGAAAATAGTCATGTATTAAGCCTTAGTCTTTTGTAAATATCAGCGCTATTGTCTTTTTTTTTTTTTTTACCCTCATTGAGACTTTAACTTCCCTATTGTTCCAAAATTCTGTTAGTAATAGTGTGTTGAATTGTGAAATTATGGCAGTGTACACCTTGTTGATCTCACTGTTCAGCAATATGAGAGGTCCATATAAAATAATTCTGTAAAATAAAATTAGGCTTTGGAGCCACTGTGACCCTGACCAAGATTAAGATGAATGAATGAATGAATGAATGAATGAATGAATGAAAACTCACACTGGCAGTAAGATGTTTTTATTACAGTTTAATCCCTATTATTATCACAGACCTACCCAAAAGATACAGAATAGCAATATTCTGATAGTGCTCAGACTCTAAATGAGTGCTTTATTAAAGGCATGTGCGCTTGAAGTGTAAACATTTTAAGCCTATAGATTTATGACTCAAAGCTAGTAGTAACTGTAAAACTTAAATGTGTGCTTTGCTATGAGTGCCAAATAAAGAATTTGGCTTTTCCAATTAGCTCTAGATTGTTCCACTAAAAGTCACTATAGCGGTTCTCAATTTACTAAACATTTCTTGATTCACTTATACATATTCCTTGGTTCCATTTTCAAATTTCTGAGTATTAAAGAGTATAGGGTGTTCAATAATTTTGATGACCAGTGTATACACATACTCCCTGGGTTCACGAGCAGGTGTTCCTATTGCTCATAATAGGAACACCTGTACCCTTACTCATTCATGCAATTATCCAATCAGCCAATCGTGACAGCAGTACATTGCATAAAATCATGCAGATACAGGTCAAGAGCTTTACTTAATGTTCACATCAAACATCAAAATGGGGAAAAATGTGATCTCAGTGACTTTAACCTTGGCATGATTACTGGTGCCAGACGGGCTGGTTTAAGTATTTCAGGCTTTTCAGGGACAACAGACTGTAGAGTCTACACCAAATGATGTGAAAAACAAAACAAAAAAAGAGTGGTAGTTCTGCAGGCAGAGATGCCTTGTTGATGAGAGACATCAGAGGAGAATGGCCAGACTGGGTTGAGCTGAAAGGAAGTCTACAGTAATGCAAATAACCACTATAACCAACTGTGGTTAGCAGAAAAGTGTCTCAGAATGCACTCCCATTTAAATAATTAAACTTGAATCAGGTAGGCTATGTAGCTTTTTGAGTCAGTCACCACACTGATCGCCCAGTGTAGTAAAATTTTTAACACTGCCCTTCATTTATGTTCATTGATTAAGTCTTAACAGTTAAACAGTTAAAGTTAGCAGTCAACCTTTTATTTTAAATTCTGTTTTAATCTATTTGAAATAAAAGGTGTGAAGACAGTAAAAAGAGACAAGTTTTCATTCACGTTAGACCTTTAATTCTATAGAATTACATCACTACATAATCTAGGTTAACAAAGTTAAGACAAATATAATTTGCATCCCTGCAATAAGTCTCTACAATCAATTTAAAGAGAGAAAGCTAGTTTTTACGGAAACATACACAGGTATAAGAATTAGTGTTTTGTTAAACAATGCCATAAAAGTGCCTGTTCATACTTGATTTCTTATGTTTATGTATTTCTCAGTTCAGGTGTTCCTAATTTAAGTAATACAAAATTAAGAAATGCACAAAATCCATTGAAAGTAGCATATCTAAATACTACAGCAAATAAGTTACTGGACATTCATTGAAACATGCACTCACATGAGGGATGGGGAAAGTGAAGCCAAGTTTCATGGGGAAGGAAACGGCTAGGAATGTTCCACAGTATTGTGGACATTTGTTTCACCTCGGTTTGGACCGGTTCACGTCATACAGGAGCCCACAAGCAATTTGACAAATTTCCATTCACAAATACATCAAGCCTACATGCTGTAATTAGTAATGAGGCTGTTTGGGTCGAGGTGGTGAGATTTTGATTGTTACATAATTCATAAGGATTAACAGTTCATTTTCATATCATGTTGTGTAAGTCTCTTTGTAAACAGTGAACTGTTCACTAAATTAGGTTATGAAATGCACAACAAACGATTTATGGGGATTAGTGTTAGAGGACATGAGCTCATTTCACTCAGTATAAATGTTCCACACCCAATATATTTACTATGAATAAACAATCCATATAGTTCTGTTTTAAGCTAAAATATTTCAAGACTATTTTCTCTCAGCATATCAGATTTTGTCTAGATCTGTAAACTTCATTTAAGTAAACATTTATTACACAATTCTTTCATTTATTTGATGCTGCTGCTCTGAGTCCCTGGTTGTGCACTTTGCCCGAGTAGATTAAATACAATTGGCTGAAAACTGCAGATCAATTGGCCATTACACCCTGACAGATATTAGTGTCCATAACATGTTAAAACCCTCAGCTGCTGGACGATCTCATTGAAGCAGAGCAATGGACCAGCAATGCATGTTTGTGCAGTTGCAGTTTACCAAACAGGGATTAAAATTACTCAGATTTCTGTTATTGTAACCAGAGATTACTAATAGGTATACTTTCATGTTCACTGTTCTGATCCACCCAGAAGCCATAAAACAGTCCAGAGAGTATTACATACTATTCCTGAAAGCAACGTTAACAGCATTAAGGAGGACTGCTATGATATTTCACATTCTTTGCAGTCAAACCAACAGCATGTAAACAGTAGTTACAAAAGAGAGGGAGAAAGGGGAGCAGAGATAGAGGGAGCTTAGAAAGATCATGGGAGATATAGAGGCTTAAAGAGAAGGGTATATATGAAGGGAAAGAGGAGGCGCGTGGCTATTCAGGTGTAAGATGAGGCCTTCCACCCTGGCCGTCCTCACTGGCTCCAATCAGTCTCGGCTAAGGCTGCACCAGGCGGCTAGGAAGAGCGAGAACAGAGTGCATCAGAATCATTGTGATCAAACTTAATATTAGGTGTTTTGAAGTAGTATAAGACATAATTTCAGTGTTTTACTAAAATGTAAATGTATACTTATGTGCTTATAAAAAACTTCAACATAACAGTCAGTATTGTATGCGCGTTTAACATTATGAGCTAAGAAACATCGACTAATAACAGGAAAATTGTAATATTAACTATGCGGTATGTGTAATTAAGGATGTATGAAGCAGATTTCTTAAATTGTGCAGTGATTTTTGTAAAACACTGGACTAAAATTGATCAGTTAATACTTAATGAAGCCTTCCACAGAGAGAATAACAGCACAGAGCCTTTTCTTCTAGTATTTAACAAAACTGAAAAGCACTTAGAGGATCTTGAATACTCCTCCACACTACATTTCAATCTCTTATTCCTAAGTTTTGTAAATGTAAGCTTCCCTCTTTAGTTCAGGCAACAGGTTTTCAGTAGAGTTCAAATCTGGTGACTGAGATGGTCATAACTGTTTCTGTGTTTATTTTATGTACGTTTTATGTCATTATCTTGTAATATATTGGTATTAGTGGAATTCATAATGGCAAAAGAGCCTATGGACTAAATGCAAAACAGCTCCAAAGCGTAAATGATCAACCGCCATATTTTACACTGGATGCAGTCCACTATTTTATTCCAAATATCCCAGTGGTATACTTATGGGTTTTTCTGAAAAAGGGCTAATTTCATGCAACTCTTCCAAACAGCTTGTTTTTGTAGACATGGTATCTAATAAGAAATTGTGATATCCCCAAGATTCAACTAAACTGCGCAATTCTGAAACTTATTTTTGGCTTCTTCCTTGCCTCCCTCATTATCCTCCTCGCTGTGTGGGTCTTCTGTGCATCGTCTTCATGGCAAAATGTCATATTTCTGTTCCAGACTTTTAATCGTGGCATCAGTCGCATTTAATGGTGTTTTTAAGCGTTCCATTCCAAAATGCAGAAATTAGCGATTTTTGGTAATTAAAGATTTTTTTTAGGTCTGGCCCACTGGACAAGATTGTTTTATTCTTATTATATTATATTATATTATATTATATTATATTATATTATATTATATTATATTATTTAAATTTACTTATGCACAAGAATTGTAAGGACACATACATATACAGTATGCATCTATGTACAGTCTGGTCCGTAAGTATTTGGACAGTGACACAATTTTTGTAATTTTGACTCTGTACACCACCACAATGGATTTTAAATGAAGCTGTCAAGATGTGATTGAAGTGTAGAGTTTCAGCTTTCATGTGGTTTAACAAAAAATATTGCATTAACTATTTAGGAATTACAGCCATTTTTTTACATGGTCCCTCCATTTTTACATGTTCAAAAGTAATTGGACAAACTGACAATTATATTTTTATTATTTAATATTATACATTATTTATTACTTGTTGAACATCTGTCCAATCCATCCATGCCATACCATCCATGCCATGGTTAAAATCACTGAGATCACATTTTTTCCCCATTCTGATCTTTGATGTGAACATTAACTGAAGCTCTTGACCTGTATCTGCATGATTTTATACATTGTGCTGCTCCCACATGATTGGATAAGTGCATAAATGAGCAGGTCTACAGGTGTTCCTCTTCACGTGGGTGGTGAGTGCATATATAAATACATACAGTCGGGTCCATAAGTATTTGGAGAGTGACATATTTTTTGTAATTTTGCCTCTGCACACTGCCACAATGGATTTGAAATGAAGCAATTAAGCTTTAATTCATTAACCTGCATTAACCATTTTTTACATAGTCCCTCCATTTTCACAGGCTCAAAAGTAATTGGACAATGAATTTGCATTTGGTAGCTGTTCATGGGAACTCATAACTGCATAACTGTGAGCGTGTGTGTGTGTGTGTGTGTGTGTGTGTGTGTGTGTGTGTGTGTGTGTGCAGTTTTTCTGATTGTTTGAGTGAAAATCTGAATTGACAGACAAACATTAATGTTTTATTTTGTCTACTCTGGTCATTAATGCACACTGTATCTACCTTCATATTTAAAAATAACATCTTACAGCATCTGTTCCCCTGAAAGCCACCTGGGTAACATAAAAATACTGCACTACAAATAGCATAAGTGTTCAGTCAGTTCTCAAGCAGCCTCACCTGGCACAGCCACAGTGGACATGACCTCAGGCTGACACAGTGTGTCCACTTTCACATGCTGGAAGGCCTTGCAGGCTGCACTCTGGAGGTGTCTGATGAACAAGAAGTGAACAAATAGTGGCCTGTGTAAATATGCCTACCTTTAATAATAGACATATATATATGTATATATATATATAGATAGATAGATAGATAGATAGACATATATATTAATAATAGACATATATATATATAGATAGATAGATGTATGTGACTATTCCTCTCTAGGAATATCACACAATACATTATAACGTTCTGTACCTAATTTAACTATTAGCGTCCTCTATTCAATCTGCTAAAATCTGTTTGATTAAATTATTAATAAAGCACCCACTGCTGGAGAGCCAGAGAGAACCATTACTCTCACAGCACATCCCCAGAAGCATCAATAAGTCATAAAACCCTTAATCTATAGTACAGTAGGTAAGCACTGCGGATAACACTGCACAACAGCACTGCAGAGAAACCAGTTCAGACTTGAAAATGACTTTAGATTGTTATGGACAGTTGTATGAGGTGTTGGACAAGAGAACAGACACTGATATGGATCCACAAAGCAAGTGGGGAACCTTTTCCATTCCTCCTCCCCATCCCAGAACTCATACACAACGAAAGAGAGGCCGTCAGGAAGCCGCACTGCAGTCACGCTGGAGAGCGAGAGAGAGAGAGAGAGAAAACAGTAGGAGAAAACATCCAACATAAGTAGAGTGCAAAACAACTAATTTTCCTGCTAGGATTCAATGTAATGAAACAAACCGCCTTTTATATTTCAGTTAAGTAACTTGGTAACCACAGGTAGTACTGTCATAAGTCATAATTTATACTCATATGCAAGACTCCACTGGATGGCAGTAGTTCTTTGTATTGCATGCAGCTTACATCATATGTGTAGATAAACCTGACAGTGTGTATTGACCGCCTCACAGCTTTCATTAGAGGCAGTAATCCTATGGCTAGTGCTTACAGCTCTGTTAATAAAGCACTGCACTACTTTATTGAACACACCACGCTGTGAATGTTCTAAATTAGCTTTATCAGACAACACCTGCTTAGAAAGAGAACTACTGGACTGGAAAAGCTTTTGTGTTTGTGCACATTTGTGCACTCTGTAATACATGAGTGTGGCTGAAATGTATGAATCTTTCATAAACTACAGTTTATGAGTGTCTTTCAATTGAATTGAACATCCCACCCAAAAACACTCTTAAGGTAAAGAAATTAAATAAACAAGATGAATAAGATGCTGAAGAAATGTTAGAGGGAGAATGTGTAAAAGGGGAAAGACCCAGGAAATGAATTACATGTCAATTCCTGAGTAATGGGAACTATTCATAACCTGAACATTTCACTGATCCATTAGTTAGAAGCCTCACATGCATCATGATGGCAGTAAAATATTCTGTCAAAAACCTTAAGGTTTTATTAGACCAGATCATTGAGGATAGCCTCTAACAGACAGAACAAAATGAACTATTCCAAACATAAATATTCTTCTTCTATGTCCTCCTATTAATATTTTATTTGAAAAAAATGTGTATAAGATGCACCCATCTGTGATTTGTACATAACTTGTTTAGAGCCATATACACATGGACATGGCTTTTTGTATTTCACACAAACACAGACATATGCTAAATTTATTGACTGGAGGGAAATTATTACAAAAATTATGAAATAACTCAAGTTAAGTGTGTTGCTTAATCTCTGCTTTTGAGTATCGCAACTGTGTAAGCAGTTCAGTAAATGTTCCTGTTTGGAATCCCTTGCAGATGCCTTTTCAATATCTATTCATTAACTTAAAAAAAAGCACACTGGTTTGGCAAAGTCACCTCATAAACATGTTTTGTGTGGAATTATTCAGTTTTGGTCATCAGATTCTCCTTGCTGGGGATCCCATGTAATGAAAGAAATACTGTATAGTGTACAGCAGACTCTTGGAGCAAATTAAGGGCTTTGGAGCTTCGTTGTATTACTTCTTCAATTTTGTAAATGTATTCCGACTTTCAATCTTCAACTATTAGGACTATGTACCATAATTAGATGATTTAAACTAAGCATAACTTCTCTGCTTGTCATGCTGCATAAATTTCAAGGTTTCCAAACCACATCAAGGTCACAGAATTACTTATTAAGTCCTCATTTTTAATCATTAATTCATGAGCTAAAATAACATCTGGCCAAACAGTGTTGCCTCTGGTTACCGGGCACCCAGTTTCAGTCTTCCTTGGAATCAAAGATAATGACAGAGTAAAATAAATAATATCTGGAAATGACATACACAATCATTTGATTATGGACTGCTTACAGATTATGGACAGTTTACAAATGAAAAAATAATAAAGAAAGTAGTATACACAAGATAAAATTGGCTCAGATCATTAGTACGTAAGTGTGCGCACACACACTTACTGGAAACAGTCCCTCTGGGCAGAGACATTCTTCAGATACTGCTTCAGAGCCTCACAGAACTCTCCCAGCTGCTTCTGGGATACCTTCATCTCTTGGCGAATCAGGTGGAGGGACTGCAGGGTGAAAGAGGGAGAGAGATAATAAGGAAATATAACACATTAAGGAAATCAGTGGCATAGTGCTGGAGAAACTGAAAGAATAAAGAATCAAATTGGCTAATGAGTGCCATCTCAAATCCCAGGCAATAATAACTATGCTCCCTGATGATAAGGTTTTATGAGGCATCTCCCTTAAATGGGTTTAAAATGCATCTCATTTGTTAACGCATTTGTTTAAATAACATTCTGGCCACACCTCTTGAATTCTTTTGAGAAAAGAGCAACTATGAAAAAATAATAATTTCTATGGATATGAGATTCATAAGTGTGCATAATAACAAAAAGGTTCTTCAAAGAGCAATTCATTATATACTGCACTGTTTAGAGCAAGAAGACTGGGTTTTTCGAGAAACCCAGAAAGATCTTGGCAGTGGGATCATTAGAATTTGAACTTGAACGTTTTTCTGTTGTGTCATTTGGGAGCGGCAAATGGATTTTTAAAAAGAAATTCAGCTGTCCTTGATACAGCAGGTGTGGTTTCTGTCACCATGTGTGAGACTAACCCAAAGTTAGTAATGGCATTAACTGTCCTGTCTGCTGCTCTTTCCCAACACAAACAAAATGTTCATAGAGCATGCATGGGCCAGTGTCATTTCTGCCCCGATGGACCTGTATTAGAACTTGTAGTTCCCACTAGGCCACTAGGTACAATTATAACTCTATGAAGCTAAATGGGGCAGTGAGCATGCTGCCCCATAATTGCACAGCATCTAATAACATGACCAAATCATTGGAACATCAGCTTATATCTTTTAAATGGCAAAATTCTTTTAAATTGTTGGTCACTCAATATAGTTGGTCACTCTCTTAATATTTCAGTGGAATTTAAACTGTAAGGAGTTGAGGAATTAGGACATTATGAAGATTAACATTTTTGAATGGCTGAGACGGTTGAACTATGCCCCACCTGCCCTTTGGACCCACCGCCACTGTTTATAATAATGTGAATAAATTCACCTATATTCAAGATATTTTCATTTGTTAAGATGACATTTTTGCAGTTTGATGACGTGGCAGTTGGTTGAAATCTGCACTGATGCATCCCTACTGGATATCACAGAGATTGTGAATCCTCAAATAATGTTCCTAAGAGGTCTTTGATTGTGTAACTTTTCCCCCAGGGAGGAGTAACAAAGAGTAGTCCTGTTTTATAGCACAATTACAAAGGCTAGTTTCCCAGGGCCTGGACAAGAAGCAAACTGAATCCTGGAAATATAAACTGTGAAATTTCATCAACAGCTCTATGCAACACAACACACCTTAAAATGCAGTCAGGAAAGCTCTATTACTGATCCCAGCCCACCGTCAGTCACAATAACCACATGCCCATTTTTAGGGAGTAGAAATTCAGCTCAAGCTTGAGTAAAGCAAGGTTTTGTGATCTTTTTCCCTTGATTTTTAACCATTATTTGATTATTTTGAAAGGGCTCAATTTGTATTGACTGACTTTCATTAGTCTGTTAGTTTTCTTGAACAGCAAGGAGCCATCAAAAGCTAGGCTAAACCCCAGTGAGCTTGTCGGACTGTGGGAGGATGCCTCATAAAGTAACCATAAACAATCACTGTGCTCAGTGGGAGATCTTTGTAGTCTGTTAAAACCCTGAAGGCCAGCAAATTACAGTTCATAATATTTTTCCATATTCTTTTTTGCATAATATTTTTTTTCATATTCTGCACCTTCTCTCTATAGCTTTTTCTTATTAAATTATCTGACTGCAGGTTGTATTTGCCCAGGATTTGCATGTTGCACTGGATGTTATATGCTATGCTTTACTCAGAACACCTGCAAACAGACACTACACTGAGTCTTCAGCACTGAGTAATGGGAATTTTTTGAAACCTTATTTCCCCTTCTCAGCCTATGAGGCATGCCTATGCTCTATGCTGTCAAAATGTATATTCTATTTATAAGTAAAAAAAAAAAAAAAAAAAAAGCTTTATGGGACTACAGTGAGTTTTTGTTGCATTTTAATAATGCATGAAATTAAACTGTCTGAAAGTGGCTCTTCATGCTTTGATCTCTATTGCTAGTAGAAGTTCCTGTGGGTCTATATTGTAGCGTGTGAGTGGAACGATGTACTAATGTGTGAGATATGGTCTACACTGGGAGTCGAACACAGGGATGCAACCTCAAAAGAAGTGTATGGAAATTTCAGTTTCCATGGAAACTGGGGAATACCATCCGCCCTCTTTTTCTTTCTCTCCCACATTCTACCCATCTCTCCTGCTCTTGGAATGGTGTGTAAATCACAGGTTCATTTCCCCACTCATGATCATTTGCATATATTTACATACTGAGCTCCCCTTAAACAGTATTAAAGGGACTAGACTTGGAGAATGGAATGGGTTGAGCATTGATAAAGTAAGCTTGCATCTTAGGCAATGCATGTGCTCTTTCTGCAGCCCTCTCCATGATAATGGCCCTAAATGAGCAGGACGGCTTTCAGATAAGCTGTTATGTATCTCCCTCCAGGGTTTTCAATTTCTCTCTCCTTCTCACTTGCTCCCCCGCCAACCTCTGCCAAGCTCTTTCTATCTCTCTCCCTGCCTCTCTCCTCCTGTCTTTTCCCCTGTTCTTCCTTCATATTGACAAGCCTGATGATGTATATGCCTGTATGCAGGTCTGGAAGAGGCATGCATGGAGACCATTAAGGCAAGTGAAACTTAGAATACTGCTTAGTGAAGCCTTAAAAACTTGCTGAGGCTACAGCTAGAAACAGCAGTGAAGCCACAAAAGACTGTCAGAACGTTTACTCAAAAGCGTTCCCTCCCAGGAGGAGCTTGAACAGAAGATAGGACTGGATAGCCTGCTTATCAAGCAGATTCAGGACTGGCATTGACAAGCTGTCCAATTAAAAGGGGAGCTATTACAATGTCTCAGGGTGTTTACTACACTTGCTTAATGCTAGAAACAGGTTCATGTGGTACATCTCCTGGGGTTAAGAATCTTTAGGTGTGGGCATAACTCATCCATTACCTACACTGCCTTCAGGGTGGAACAGGTCTACACAGTAGGAGTGTAAAGCTAAGCCACTCTGGGCTTGGGACTGAGAATGCAGCCCCAGTGGCTGGTGCCCAGGGAGGGATTCAAACCTACAATCTTCAAAGATCAAGAATGCCATGCTCTACCAAATGAGCTAGCTGGGAGCCTGGGCATGGACTACATCACAAGGTTTTTTTCCCCCTTCACTTTCAGTAACTGCTTTATCCTGGTTAGGGCTGTGGAGGATTCGGTGGGAGTGAGATGAGATGCTAGACCATCATAGGGCACCATCCACACACACATTCACACCTTGGGGCAAGCTATAGTAGCCAGCCCACCTACTGGTATGTTCTTGAGAGGTAGGAGGAAACCAGAGAACCCAGAGGAATCCCATGCAAACATGAGAAGAACATGCACAGAAAGTCCACCCAACAGAGCTCAGGATCAGACAAGGACCCTAGAGCTGTGAGGCAGCAACACTGACTACTTTTTTAATTAAATGTGAATCCTACCATTATGCCCCTGGAAACACTGGAAAAACTGAAAAAAAAGTAAAAACATTGATGTCTTTCAAAGCAATAATGTCTTTACCAAATCAGGGAACTTCTGTCTGTAGTTGACAACAGAAGCCACTTACTAATATTTCTATCATATTTTACTTTAGTTGTGGAGTTTTGTTGCATTCCAGAACAATCAGAAAATTTGAACTGGACATTCTATGAGAATCTACTACAACACTGGGAAGCAGTGCTACTGCTTCTCCTGACATTATAATGCCTGTATGACTTTTCAGTAAGATTTTCATTTAGCAAAGATGAAGAATGATGAAAAGTAGAAATATGTTGCCCTGTGCACAGTGTGTGGTCTGCGTGGGTTATATTGAGTGGCAGCTCTATAAATATTTCTTTTGTGAATTTCGAGCCAGTTTGTATAGAAATATGCTTTTCTTTGGAGCTCACTAAAGCAGTATTTGGATCAGGCTACTGGAGCCCACCACAGAAGACAAACAAACAAACAAACAAATGAACAAAAACAACAGGGTGCCTCCTAGTTTTTTTTTTTATCTGTATTTGTATCTGTTTTCATTTTGTAACATTATCTGTCCTTTCTTTCCTACTGAATTATAAGTAAAAATGTTTCTGAAATATTCCTTTTACGACTGAGTAAACACAATGCAACAACAACAAAAAAAAAATGCATGCAAATATATTCAAATAAGCCAGTGATAGCTGCTGTGAATGCTGTGGCAATTAAGTGGGATAACAGCCAAATGTGCCAAAGGGCTATAATTAAGCAGCCACTGAAACTACAATCAGCAAAGTGATAGAAATCAGCAAAAGCTTTTTTAATGACTGTAAGGCAGTTTAACTCAGTTTAAGGCATGACCTTGTATTGTATTGCATGGTATTTTATGATTTACAACATGAAACATCCTTTCATTTTGTCTTACGAGTTTGCCAAGTGTCAATCAAATTAATATGACACTAATGATCAACAGTTTTACTTCAAAAGCAGTTGTTTTTCCACTCACTGTGCATTTTTTTTTGTTTCAGATGCCTGTAAACTCTCAGATGTGAATAATAAACGCAACATTGGCAAAATTGTAAAAAATATCCCTTAGGTCCATTCTACAACAAATAATTACACACACACACACACACACACACACACACACACACACACACACACACACACACACACACACACACACACATCATGCAGCGCTAATTCTATTTGTGCCATGACAACTGAGTGTAAAAGCTAACAAGGATTAATAGGGGTAAAGGAAGAGTGATTCAATTTCCTCACAACCCTGCGTGCACCACATATATTTGTGCAAATCAGAGGCAGGATGCAGATAAGCTCACTATCCATGGATCTCAGAGCTGTAGTTTGGGTGGGGGGGGAGCAGAAGCGCAGTTGCACTGCTGCTCCATTAACATGTATTTTTTATCAGCAACTGTGCACAGTGCTTCCATGACCCACCAGCTCCCTACCATGCTAACCCTGACATACCAAAGAGCATCAGTTCTCATAAACAATCCATCATGTCTGACACAAGAACAGAGCACATATGCTGCAAATACAAAAGGATATTCACATGTAACAGATATAACAGATGTGAATGTATGAATTGTGAATTTTTATCCTATTGGAGGAGCAGTGAAGTGGTGTCATAGTGCATGACCTTCACTGAGGTTTCATTTCCCATTCTGCATTTTGTAAAGGAAGTCATTTAGTTTTATGAAATTCCAACAATAACACAACCTCTGACAATTATCAGACCTACTCAAAATGCTAACAACCAAATGCCTATGCATATCTTTTCCTCTAAGAAGGGCAAAAAACTCCTTTGGGCCAAAAATGCAATTAAAGATTCATGGAATGCTCTGTCTATGGACCGCAAAAGCAGCCTTTTGCTCAGCACTTAGAAGGTTGGACTGATAATGTACCAGGTTGCTTATGGCTGTCATGCTTGAGGTTATGGGGAAGAAATGAATGTAGAAACGGTGCTAGTGTGTGTCACAGCATGCTAGGAGTTGCTGTGTATCTTCAAATAATCCGTGTACAGCTCATAATGCTACCACCAAAAGTAGGATCTTACAAATCTCATGCAGCCAATTAAGAAAAGTCCAGGGGAAAACATCCAAATAATGGATGGATGCCATGTTCTAAATGCATAAGGTCTGCCCCAGTACTTACTGCGCTAGCTGTACCATCAGTGTCGGTTAGCCGCTGATGCAGGTCAAACCAGACTGTCTGTAATGGGAATAAAGACAGAAGAACCACTCGTGAAATCAGTTTTGCTCCTCAGTTGTTTTCGGCTGCAGCTACTTATCCACACAGACCTTGAGGTCAGAGAGATAAGTGCATGCTTTAACCATAAGCGCCTGCTTTCTCAGTCTGGGTACAGAAATGGATCAAATGTTAACAAAATAGCTTCCCGTAATACAAGCTTGCCACTGCCAGGTGATATTCTAACAGAAATAAATAAGTTCCTTTCATACCCTCATAAACCCTTATACCGTCTAACCTCTGAAAGGTATTAATTCTTATATTTTTACTTAGATTTTTACTCTTTTATAATGATAAGATTGAGCTTGAGATGCAACTTGAGATATGCTACATGAAAACATGCTATGCATATTACATTTAGTAATAATAAGTAACATTAATTATATGATTATTATTATATGATTATTATGAGTTATTTTTGCAATTGATTAACTTATGTGTAACTATCAAAGAAAGTTACAAATTGTTGGTGCTTAGAAAATATTCAACGTGAGTCACATGCCATCACTGGTCACTCAAACTCATGTAGCTTTTAAAAACGATACACTGTTTGCTCAAGCACTGTAAGAGCTTAAGCAGAAGTGCTGCCTAAACAGACACATTTGGATGGCTCGATCTCCCCCCAGTGAGATATCTGGAAGCATGAATTTGGAAGAATGAAATCAGATGGAAGTAAAGCCTCATCTATACCATGCTGAATATTAATTAGGGTTCTTATGATAGCAGCACATAGGTAAATCACTGACAAATGTCATGCTTATAAATTTATGTATGCAAAAATCTAGCTCTGTCTACTTTCTCACCATGAGAAGCATTTTCACACCATTATATGAATGGAGTGGATGAAGACTAAGATCTAGTCTACTAAGTCAGCACTCTCCACCAAGAGCTGAATGCATAATGGCTGCTAATGATGCTATATATCTGCAGAGATCTCCTGTAGAGGCCGGAGATGATGGCTTATCCATCATGCGATGGATGGGTCAGGATGGCAGTCATTGTGGGGCTGAATGGCAGGAGATGCAGGGATGGAGGTCTTAAGGACGCCACTGCAGGAAGTGAAGGAAATGCGTTTTCCCCGAGCAGTGGGATTGCATTATACAGATAACAAGAGCTCTGTGATGAGAGTGAAGCCTCATTCAGCTGCAAGCCCGAGCTGGTCAGGCTGTTCCTCTCTAACCCAGTGGTTGTATACCATCATGTTCTATGATCATTATTGCAGAAGATAGGACTGATATCCTCCTGTACCCATTTATGTGGCAGCAGATTGCATGGGCTGATGATTAATTCCTTAAGCTCATGACTTACTATAGTTATTATTCATCTTAAAGCATATTACTTAATATGTACTATGAATCATTCAGTAACTACAGTAAAATTAACTGGAAAGATATGTAGTTATGAGAGTGAGAAATAAGAGTCTGAACCCAAGCCCTGGGAGTATAAGAAGTATATGCAAGAGCTCAGAAGAGCTTCACTAAGATGGTTGATTATAATCAAATTAAATGATGAAAATGTAATGTTTCTGAGGAAGAGTAGCTAACAGTCAATAACGAAGCATTAATTTTTCACTGAGGTTAAGAAGTAATCTCATCAAGAATTTGTTGTAATTATACAGAACATTTTTGTTGTATTAAATTACAATGTTTAACATGTACTTTGTCCTAACCAACTGTTCAGGACTTTTTCATACAATTATTAATTTATACCATTTAGATTGTATAAGTATCTACACATCAGCAATCATCTTGTTGGCACATTATGGTTTCCAAACACTACACTTTTGCATGGACTAAAATTCACTGGGGAGACATAGTGAACTTACTATCAACTAACTAATGAACCAATGAAATAACAATGACATGGGCTCATTATACACCTGTGGGTAACACATCTGAAATGCTCTGCCTTTGAGAAATCTTCACAGAAACATTTACACAAATAATGTCAGTCTAGTATAAAGAAATTTGTGGCTGCTGTAGAGGATGACCAACATTATGTACGCATTACTGCATGCCCATGCCTGTATTGTAAATTTTAAAATAAAGCTGCCAATTTTAACAGAGAGACCATGAATGTTTGTAAAAGGAAAATCATATTTACTGTAAATTGCACTGTCCCCCATCTCCCCTCCACCCTCTCATACAGATAGGTACATATACCACCTATCTACACAGCAACACTAAATTAGATATTCACAGTCCAATTAATCAAAACTGTCTAAATATTAGAGAAAAAAATCAAACAGCTCCCTAACTACTCTTTCATTCATTTCTTTAATTTTTGAGTTTATATTTTTCACAATTTCATACAAAAATTGCAAAAACTGACTGCCTCAGGCTTGCAAATTTGTTGTGCCTAAATCAGTTAATGAAATTGATTTACTAATTTTATATAATTATTTAAACTACTGATTATTTATCCTGGTGCAAAATTTTGCCTCTCATGTAACTGTTTGTTACACAGCTAAATTAATACCATTCAAAGGCAATTATTTTCCCTAATTTCAGTAGCTCTAATGAAGAAATCTTAATAAGACCAAATCTTTTTTCTTTGACACATGATTTAGAGGCAAAAATAGTGGAAAGTCTTGGATATTTTGATCACAGTATTCTCAAATGTATATTTCCAATTGAGCTACATATGTGAGTAGAGCTTAAAGTTTTATAGAGCTTCAGGATGAGTCCCTGCTCCTCAGAGACGATGCCATACTTTCAGACTGCTTCTGTGAATGTGAAATTAGCTTCATCTAATCTCTCAACATGAGTGATTGTCTGGTTATTCTTAGCTTTGAAAAGAAACTGCTATGTCAAAAACTGCAGGATTAACTAGGGACCACATTAGCCATGGTGCTAAATGCATACATGCTCTGAGAACCTTAGCTCCACCCTATTACACTTGAGATGTTTTTTGTTTTATCAGTAGGCTATTGTTTATCATGTTATCATTGGCAGTGCTTTGTTAGCAGATCAGTACATTGGTGCATAATTGAACATGTGGGTATCTTCATGCAGGATTTGACCTTTCATGATGATGGGAATTACAGTGCTACCTTGTTCTCCAGGCGTCCAATCAGCTCAGCCAGACGGTTGATCTGCATTTCCAGGCCTTCTTTCCTCACCTCGACAGGTCCTGAGGAGAAGAAGATGTCAGATACAGGCATTCCAGTGTACTGAATAAAGGTATACATAATGAATGTGTCTTCCTGTTAAACTCTTAAAGCAGTGTAGCAGTGGAACTTGGGTATGCAACATTTATTACTTTCACCAGGCATTATAAAAAGAGCCTGGGCTTTTGAGGACAATGACTAGTTATATTAAATAATGTTTGTTTTTTTTACACAAAATTTTTATACAGATGGTTATTAAAGTGCATAGCAAGATAACAATACAAAAAGACACTGTGCTTAAACAGGAAATGCTTAATATGATTTTCATGACAGGAAAAAGCATTAGTGACATTAATGACAGCACCACATAACTATCACTAATGTGCAGAACAGAGAAGGATAAAAAAAAACAACAAGCCATAACAATAAGGTGACTGTGGTCCCCTTATAGACAGCTATGAAGTATTGAATGCAGTTGAACTAAACTGTCTCTGAGCAAGACACTCTTTGTTATGGATGGTTTTCATAGTCATACATGCTGACCCAAGTTCTACTGAATCCCTTCAAAGCCTTGAAAGCCTCAATTTCAGGCAATTTAAATATTAGAACATACACCTTTTCAAAACTGTATCAATTTATTTCATTTTTTTCAACTTTTATTGTAAAGGGATTTAAATAATTGACATTCTCTCAAAATAGTTTGACAGAAATACAGGTCTAGATACAGGTTCCTTATGAGCAAGCCAGAGATGACAGTAGTAAGGAGCAAAAATCCCTGAGGTGGAATAAGGTTGAAAAGTGAATCCATCCTCTCTTGGGTGACACCAGTGATATTTTGAGAATAAAGTATAACAGTCAAACAGTGACAAGGGAAAGAGTACAAGATTCCTATATATAATGAAGTTTTAGTCATGAGAAAACAAGAAGGTATTTCCAGATATATGTCTCGCCAATTACGTAAGTGTGTAGAGGTGATTCACAAACATGAGTGAAAGCAGTGTCATACAAGTAACATGTAACCAGTAAACTGTGCCAAACTTGTGATTGAACTGAAACTGGAGTTTGGAAAAGCTGGTCTAACTTTAGCTGCTTTTCAGACTGTTCGACATAACAGACTTTTTACTGTAAGTCAGCCATGCTGATGACAGCCATCACTGTGCATAGCTGCAGTAACATACGGTCAGACGCATAACAGATGGAAAATCCACACACTGCTGTAGGCATGCTGCAAAATATTAAAGAACACGCAAGTGCCATTAATTAACAAACCATGTCAAAACCAGGGCTGTAATGACATAATTCAGGATTCGACTGTCACAATTACATGTCATCATGCTTTAAGCTCATGAACACACCTGAGAGGCAATGATGTTCAAAGCTGAAAAAATAATATCAAAAACTCTAAGAGTTGGAGCTTATTTACTGAGCCCTGTTATGTACTGTTTCATGGGAAAGCATCATCATAATTAACTTAGCAAAATACCAGCTCTGCTAGGATTCAACATTTGTCAGAAGAACACTGACCTGCACTAATCACCATCCACTAAAATAGCTGAACTGTCCCTTCAGCTCGCCATGCTGAAGCAGCCTAAAGATGTAGCTGAACTCTTAACAACTACAAAGAGGTTGTATAATCTGTCTCCTGAATGAATGGCTGTTTGCAGAATGCAGGAAAGGAAATAGTGAGATGCACAAGGGTTCATTAAGGTATGCCAGTTCTACCATTTCAACACAGTCAACTACTCCAGTGCATTTCAGATGCTCAGCTAAGCAAAGCTTTTATATGAATGGTCCAGGATGTTGTGCCTGAAAATGGAAAGCACATGTTTAAATTTAGCAGATCATCATCAAAGAAAAGACCAATACGAGAACTTTGTCATAATGAGATGATGAGCAGAGAGAAAGAAACAGGGGAAAAAAAAGAAACAAGTTAAGACAGGAAGCAAAAAGTGACAAAGAGAGATAGGAGAAAGGTGAATGTGCCATGAATGGAACAAAAGTGAAAACTGGTCAGTATTTTCTACTTGGTGATCAAAAATGACAGGCCAGACAAAGCTTTCTCTGAGGGTGCAGACAACTGCATGAGCAGATACTAAAGTGAACAGGCACAGCTTTATATGTGTCTGGGGGAAACTTAAACCGCCAGCCATCCTACACTGGTGTTACAAGAGACCATTTAAATAAAGTATGTCATTCTATGAGTACTGGCTTATTGAGCATGACAACTTCACCCTGAAAAAAAAAGAAGTAATTGAACCAGATCACAATATATTATTGTCAAAAAAGACACCAAACACATTAAAGCACATCACTTCTATCAGTGTATGCCTCAATCTGTGCCTCCTCAGAAACATCACTGATATATTTTGTGTCAGTAGATAAAGTGAACACAAAATGCTGGACTACAAAATGCAGTACAGTAAAAAGAGCAAGCAGAGGATGATCCAGATTAATCAGGCAATCTTCTAATTATCACATTCCCTATGAGCTAAGAGCATGCAAAACATGAAGCTGTGTAGTGCAATGTTATACTAACAAAATAGCAGATAAAACCACTACAGTATATTTTCAAAAATATAGTCCTTTTTTTCTTGCTGGGTGAGTATTGTGGGATATGGATCAGATAGGATACAGAAAAATTGCATATCTCCAAAAAGTCCTTTAAATACAAAGACCAACACAAGACAGACGCCACTACAAAATAGATTGTTTTGTGTTATCCTTGACAGAGAGGAGTGTAACTGAAATTCCCTTCTCATTTAAAATCCCTCAGCTGCTCTGACTGCATATTACAGTGTATACTGTATGGCTGCTGAACCTACAGAAAGTGCTGACTTGACGCACAGGAGGCTCTGTGCTGTGGACTCTGAAGAATTGTTACACTACTAAAACTGCAGCCCTACTCTAAAACAGAAAGTGTGACAAATGAGGATTCCTGGAAGGCCTCCAAGTTTGTCAGAAAACATACCTAAACAAACAGCATCATGAAGACAATAATTATCAAAACAATTTTGCGATAAAGTTCTGAAGAACTATTCACCAGGCTTTGGTTATCAAATTATTTAAAAAAGGAAATAATATGGCCCAGCTGCAAGTCTGCCTAGAGGAGGCCATCCACCAAAAGTCAGTGATCAGGTAAGAAGGGCATTAGTTAAAAAAGCAACCAAGATGCCTAGAGTAACTCTGAGGAACCTGGCGACTTTCAGAGCTCAGATGGGAGAAGCTGTTCACAGGACAACTATAACCTAGACACTTAAAAAAACTGGGCTTTATGGGAGTAGTGAGAAGAAAAAAAAAAGCCATATGAGTTTGCCAAAATACATTAAAAATGTTTCTCTGTTATGATGAGAGAACCTTCTGGCCTTGGCCTAAAATGCTACATTTGGTGGAAACCTAACACTGCTGATCACAATGAGACCACCAGCAAAGCATGCTGGTGGTAACATGTTGGGATGCTTTTCTTCAACATGGACTGGGGAACTGATAAGGGCAATATACAAGGCAATCCTATAAGAAAATCTGTTACAGTCTGCAAGAGACTTCAGATTGGGGTGGATGTTCACTCTGTGTCCTAGACTCTGTGGCAAGTATGGCTTTTGGAGGTGGGGCTGTCAATGCCTGGTGGATATACCTACCATGTCTGCTTTTTTATTTACTTAACCTTTAATTAACTGCTTGAGACAGCATTAGATGCTTATATATTAGGGAGAATGCTGCATGCGAGTTATGTATAGACCAGATCCATCTCACATTTCAAACGATTCTTAGATAAAATCTACTCAATAATTCTTTGTGCATTTCCATCTCCCACCACCTATAAAGCTTCTCAGACACCAAGTCAATTTCTCTCTACCTGTGATCAATTAACTGAGATTGTCTTAAATGGGAGTAAATGAAGTGTCTTGGGAAAGCACTACATTTTAATTTGCACTCAGTTTGATTTATGGATTAGATGCTAATCCCAAACACTGCAGTGATGTATGTCTGACATGACACATTTAAAGATCTATTCTCATTATTGCTACTTCTGCTGACACAAACATTTATATGGTTCAATTGAATGGTTGAAGTGATGTCAGTTCAAATGCTCAGTAGACTCTCATTATATTCTAAACCTCCTGACACAGCCGTGGACCTGCATTCAAATGTTCAAGTGAAACACAAACACACATACACTGGCATAATTTGCAATGAATATTTATGTCAAGAAATATTAGTTTGACCCAATTACTATAAGTATGTATGATATAAATATGTATATGAGAGGCAGTCCTTAAGACAGGACACTTCTCTGCAATGTATTAGAGTTCTCCTTCATTTTATCCATTTATGTAGAATGTAGAATATATCACTGTCCTACCTGAGCCCACATTCAGATTCCTCATGCTGTCCTTGGCACTAACTCTGTTATTGGGTGGGTAGTCTGGCACTGGAGCTTCATAGTGCCTCTCGGTAACACGTGGACTGGTCTTACTGTGGTAAGATCTAGGTTAAAAAAGGGAACAAGGATTATTCATGACAAATGTAGCCTGAGCAAAGAATCAGGCTAAAAGGTTGCTTGTACCAACACATGTGCAATAACAGTTCACAGAAGTGCATAACCATGCCCAGTTAACTACAATACCACATTAAACATACTATGAGTGAGTATGTTAATGGTTAACGGTTACTGATTGACGGGGTACCACTAATTACTGCCTACATACCATTTAAGAAATGGATAGATAGAAGTTACCCTGATTTAACTTAATGTTAAAGTAATTAGTCACCAGTGCTCCATCCATGAGACCTGTAGTCTATTTAAACCCACTGGGAGTACCTGGCAAGGGAAGCACTACACATACTATATTGATAGTAAGACTGGATGATTCACTAGCGTGAATGCACAGACTATGACAAATAAAAAAAAAATACACAAACACATTGCCTGATCTGAAGAATGTTGATTTCTGCTGCAACATGCAGATAGTAGGGTCAGAATTTGGAGTACAGCATGAACCCATGGACCCAACTTGTCTTGTGTCTACAGTGGTGACGTAATGGTATGGGGAATGTTTTTTTGGCACAATAGTCTATAAGTGAGTATATAGAATGGCCAAAAATGTCATCAGTGTACCTAATGACATGTGTACCTATATGTCCAGTGAACTGTTCACTGCAGGAGTTTATTGTCTCTCCTGCAGGAGATGCAATCAGCTGTACACTGGAGAAGCCAAGAGAAAACTGGCTGATCATTTTGTTAGAATGAAGGATATCTCTCTTTCAGTGGTGAGACATTTCAACAGCAATGGACATAAAACTAATGACATCTCTGCACTTACTTGTTACTGCTTCGGGGGCAGTGACGTGAGGAAGCTTAAAGAAAAAGAGCCCATCTACACTCTGAGAACGTTAGAATCCCAAGGCATGAGCGTCATATTTTAACAACAATCACATAAACCATCAAACTGTCTGGCCAGTCAGACAAAATGTGGCTGCCATAACTTGTGGGGCAGTTTCATGACCTAAAAAGGCTTTCTCTCTTTGGTTAAATTTTCACAGCTCAAAAAAAGCAGTAGTACCTAGATTGGCAGTTGTAAGAATCTAGCTATAGGTTACTTGGGTTTTGAGAAAACTTAAGGTAGGTAATGCTCTGGCTACATGCATAATTATAGTTCTATATAACATGTATTGTTTTCACTTTTTGTTACAGTAGTATGTGATTATAAATAGCCCTAACAGGCGTATCCTGCCTATACAATCTGATGCTAACAGAATCTACCATCCCTATACTCTAGCGACCTAGCTTTATTCTGGATACCCTAAAGAAAATCAGACAATACCTGAAAGAAACAGCTTATCTATGCATTCACCATCTCATGGCAACTCCTATTGCAACTCTCTGCTGTCCAGCATATCAGCATCCATTGGTAACCTCAGATAATCCAAAATACAGTGGCACATATAGTGTGCCCCTTACTCCCTTACTCCCTAATTCATCTCACTTCACTGGCTGTATTATTGTTCGCATGTAATGTAGCAGCATCAGCTTAAATACCTAGGGGGAGTTACTCATCCATTATGATTACTATGATCTGCAAGTGAATGATGCACTTTAATACCACTACCACATGGTACTAATTCTTAAACTATATTTGTAATGGTGGAATTAATTGAATGAGTGGAATGAATGCAGATTCTTAATATGACATCTGAAGATTTAGCTCTTCCATGAGCACTGATTGAGAAACACTCTCATGCTCTCTCCAACTTAATGAGTATACCTTTATTTATACAGCTTTTTTTTTTCATTTTATCATGCAGTTACTGTATTCTTCATGATTACTCTGTCACTGACAATTGTCATTTGTATCATTACTTTTTACAGTACTTTTAAATGGTTTTCCCCATTTTTCCCCGTTTGGGTCATCTGCCTACCCACCTATCAACTCCTTCCCACCAGCCAGCTCTCCGACCATATGACAACTACCACCTGCGGAGTATGAAGGCTAAGAAATGTAAAGCCAGCCAATGGCATCCTTTTGAACTGCAGCTCATGCTGCTTCACAGTGCAGCATAACACCCTTGGAGGAAAGCATTATCTACCCTCTTCTGCATACATGACCTCACAGGTACTCACAGTTGGCTAGTGTTGCTGTGCTTGACAGGGAAGACAGAAAATGCCATCCCTTGAACTCACAATCTCTTGACCGTAGGGTGAATCATTTTCTGTTGTGCCACTAAGGAGCCCGTTTTGAATATTTCTGACTTGTTTAACTGTAGCCCTGTCTGTTCTTCCTACAGTTGTTTTGTACTTTTTCCATAAAAGTACAAATTTAGTTTTGCATCCCCTTCTAATGGTTTCTACTAACCACTATTTTAACAGTAAAATGCCTGAATAATATCCTGCTGCAGATGTTGGTCACTTCATAAAAAATTGTGTGAACTTATATTTTTTCCTGAACCTACCATATGCCAGATATTAATAACTCACCCAGGAGGGCAATGCTGTTCATCAATAGCATCCACTGCGCTCTCCACAGAGTTGAGCAAAGACTGGATTTGATTGGCTGATTCCTTCAACAGGAAGCGAGTCACAAACTGTTCAATATTAGTTCCTCTTTCATACACCTGTTAAAAAAGACAGAGAATATAAATTAGAGAGAGCGAGTTGGAAAAGAACACAGCAGAAGAATCAGCACTTTGCTGGGTGTCTTATGAATGCATGTATATCTAATGAGACCTTGCCTCAGTCTCAGCAGGCTCATCAGCAAGTTGCATTCCAGCAGAAGGCTTTTAACATAATGCCATATAACTGAACACAGACTTTGTAAATGTTGAGTACAGCAGATGGTGAAATAATGGAAGTATGGATGGGAAAATACAAGAAAATCAACCGAGTATGGTAAGAAATAAAAATGAGATATGAGAAACTGCAAAATTATGTGCCATTTTCCAGATTGTAATTGCTTGCTTGATTGCTATGATGCCTCAAAAGTCAAGGAGCAAATTCTAAAAGGTCTTTTACTTTTGATTATTTTAGAACTGCAGAAAAACTTGGACAAGATGCTTCACAATTAAGATACTGAATTTTCTTAACCATATTAAGAGTGTGTGTTGTTATGTTAATTGAATGAAGTTTCTTGACTTGCTACTTGTGATTACAAGTCTAATAAAGTGATTGACTCCAATGGAGTATTAATATATTTCTGACACCTGACAGTCACAGAGCATTAGAGTAAAACTCTTTTTCATTACTCTACTCATTAACATGGTGCAATGCAATAAAATGGTGAAAACAGAAGACAGTCTTTATAGGTATCTTAAATTCAGAAAGAACACACAATTATTGCACAAATAATAATAATAAAAACATCATATTATACAAAAGATTCTGTACAATGCCCATTAAAATAAACACCATAAGGCTCCTATTTCAAGGTTATTGATATTATTCATGGTTGAATCATCGGTTTCCACTCTCACATGACATTCAATAATCCCCACAGGAAGGGGATTTCACATTTCACTTTCCCACTTGGCTAGACAAAGACTGCAAAGCATCTGATAGTGGAACAAGTAGTGCCAGTTTTTAATCACCTCTCATGGCTATATAACGAAATGCTGAAGTGCAAAGATAGCATGAAGTAAAGCGCACTGAACACACTGACAAATCTGATGACTTACAGTACAGTGCTACGCAGACTCATGCTGACTGTGGTTTACAAAAAGAAAAAAATGGAGAAGAAATGAAGAGGATAGAGAACAACCTAAGTCTGGGACAGCTGGCTAGACAAAGAGCCAGTTTGTGTGTGTGTGTGTGTGTGTGTGTGTGTGTGTGTGTGTGTGTGTGTGTGTGTGTGCAATGGGGTTCAGCATGATTAATGTTAGGGACATGCCAGGTCAGCAGTTCTGCATTGCGTTTTACTACTACTGAAGGTTTCACACACATCAGCAAGAAGTAAAGCAATAACTGATGGTAATGCTAAATGCAGATTCATTGAGGGGGGAAAAAAACCCATCAATATAAATGTGATTGGTCAAAAGGATTGCAGGGTAAGTAAGGTTTTTATGCAGAAAAAGCTTATGTTTTCAGGTTCTGGTCAAATAAGAAGCTTTCATATTGTGTGAATATTACTGTGAAATTCAAAGAACTAATACAGATTTGAACCATCCTATGCAACATAGGATTATGCATTTGCTACTTCAGAAAAAAATCTGTTTAGATTGTTGCGCATTACATTTCTTTCTCTCAGGCTCACTCTTCTGTTTTGTGCCTCTTTTCAAATTTGAATGCTAGAAGTGTGAAAATCGAATTCTCAAAAGCAAAAACTCATGTGTGTATGTGTCCATGTTTGTGCATACTAGCATGTGCTGTATGTCCCTGTGTGTTATAATTTAACCTGTGAATCATCACTCATGGCTTATGCCTGAGTACACGCATGGCAAGTAAAGTTTTAAACTAATTTTAATATAGTCTAGAATGTATTGTACAGTATAAGCAGCTTTTTCCCCTTAAAACAAGGCTTTGACAGTCATCATTTTAATGATTAAATCTATACGATATTTGGAGAACATGTAATGATATGTAATATCATTATAGTCAGAAATTTGAGGTGTCTTTATATAAGTTAGGATATAATAGGATTTGAGTTCAAATGGTGAAGCAGAGCATAAATACTATGTTTCAGGACAAAACAGGGGTTTAACGTGTGTAACTGGTGGCTAAATGTATTTAAAATGGAACATATGGAGCTGAATATTAATTTCTTTTATTTAATATTAAATATTATTTGCACAAAGTGCAAAAAATGTAGAACATAAGCCATCTGTCACTTCTTTAGCAAAATATTTACAACACTCCTTTGTTTGTGATGATTTGGGAAGATTACTGAATAATAATGAGTGACAAGGTGGACTACATACAGTTGTGTTGAAAAGAAATGAATGACTGATGTGCTTTGCCAAGGGACTAGGTTCATCCATTATAAATAACTATTGCACATGTGTGATAAATATTACAGAAGTAGCAGCAATGTCTTTGGGGGTAATATACTGAGCTGCTTTATTATGAATGGGACTCTGTTTTCATTATTAGAGCTGAGCCAAAGGAGGAAATGGTGTAATTCTAACATTTCACATGTTAATTAACTAACTGAATGAAAAGACAGACTGAAAAGAAACTGAACCATCAGATGTTCTAGGATTTGATATGTTTCATACTTAAACAGGATTTGAATATGATGAAGGACAATAAGCAGCTAATTCTCCATTAATCACTACTTCAGCCCTGTCCTCTATAGCTCCTCCTGAAACAGCTTTGTCTGAGCTAAGAGTAGGCTGTTAAACACATCCAGGGCTCTGAAAGGTTATGTAATTTAAGACAACCACTGTATTTGCATGTGTGAGGAAAATAATTTATCTGTCGGACCTGCCTAGGGTTTCCATTCATAATGCAGAAATGAGCAAATATGCTTTTATAATAGCTGTTAGCAACAGACAGAAGTTGGCTCCAAAACACTACTGACAAGGAAGTCCAACCATAATCGAATACTTTATTATTTAAAGGTGACTCAGTAGCATGAATTAGCTTTATGTTTAACGCTATTAGCTTGGAACATACCAGGGATCTCGGATATGAATTCTAATACGAACCTTATACGACAAACGTGCTCTAGACGCGTCCGGAAGATGTATAGTGGTTTGCCTGTTGCTAAGAAACATATTGACTCCTGTTGCTAGGATACAATTAATTGGTTCATGTCTGAACGGTTATGTGGCATCTAAGGACCAAGAGGATCTGTGTCTTAATATAGATGAGACACCACAGATATGCCTGCATATCTATTTAAAATGATGGCACACCTGTGTTTTTTTGTTGAACAAACAATCATATATGCTGTGCCCTAAAAATGTGCAAGGTGCAAGCACATGCACTTTCTTTTCAGAAGTTGAATCTGAAAAAGCTGTTCAGCTGAGCAGGGTTCATTTGTTCAAGGCTCACCAGTATTTTAATGAATAGACCATTAAAAATAAAGCACTGACTTTCATATTTGTGCATTAGTTGCCTTTGTCTTTTGGGTGATAAGTTGTATTAGAGTTAAAAGGTTCTTTAAAGTGAGCTTTAAATAATGAGAAGTCTGTTAGTGTGGCAAAAAGGAGATATGCCTGAATTACTGGGCACAAAAAGAAAGCGAACGCAGACAGGGAATGTGAACCTGTAGCCCAAGCCAGTCAGGCAAAGCATCAGAAAGATAAAGAGATTCAATCCTAATCACATTATGTAGTCTGAAACCTGGAGTCATGGCATACAGTGGTTATTCAGCCTGCGATACGTCGTAAGTTTACGACCATAGCCTCGACGACTCCGAAATGTCCGACCCTAGATCTCGATCCTCTTTGACTTCCAGTCTCTGATGATCTTTGGTTTCGTTGTGTATGTGTGTGTGTGTGTGTGTGTGTGTGTGTGAGAGAGAGAGAGAGAGAGAGAGAGAGAGAGAGAGAGAGACAGATGACTGTTGTATGTCCAATGTGTATATAATATAATGCTCCAAAAATATTGGCACCTTTCCTAAAAATGATATTATGAATTCAAACATAGTATAGCTTTATTTAATTTTTTTAAAGTTTTTTTTTCAAATAAAATTCATCATGTTAAAAGAAGAATTTTTTAACCAAAGTTTTACTAACTGTGGGAACATTTTATATTCCTTCCCAGCAGCTGCTGTTGACCACAGATTTTGGTGGCGCAGGACGAGATTACTAAAAACATAGTCTAAAACAAGTTGAGACACTATCACATTTGAGTTGTGCTATAGGCAATACATTTGCTACAAAACAAGATCTTGGTGGCAGCAGAATATTGTTAATGTAGCCCAATCTGGCAACTCTGTCCTTAACCATCTCATCCGCTGCTTCTCCTTCATTGAAAAGTGAGTGTGAGGCAGAGACTATAGTGCGTTTGTTACAGTTCACATTTCTGACCACTCGATTCAATAATAACTGTATGGAAGCTAAGTGGGGCAGCAAGCAGTCTGCCCCACCATTGCACAACATCTAGAAAGGTTAGCAAATCAACAGAACATCAGCTTATATGTGTTGAATTGTGACTTTTATTTTAACAACCAGTGAGAAAATTTTTCAGTTTAACACTGAAAGTGAGTTTTCTTCATTAATTATAAATTTATCTCGCATAAACAGCTGATATAAATATTTGTTAAACACCTGCCCCAATAGATAAGCCACCTCTGCCCTAGAGAGAATAACATCACTGAGTCTTTTCCTATAATGACACTTGCACTTGCAGGTATGTTTGTCCAGTCGTCCATAAATAATGTTTTAAGCCTGTCTATTAATGACAGGTCCCGTACACCTTAAGGGAGAAGTTAAGTCTGTTGTACAAAAGTCATCCCAACTAAAACACAAAGAATTTTCTGTTTTGATCTGGAAGTATGTTTGGCTTATCTTGTTGAGACCTCTCTCCATGGCCATGTCTGAACCTCCTGGCAGAGGCAACCAGGTTTTAGCAGAATTCACGATGACATTAATCTTCATAAGAGCCCCGGAACTACCAGCCACAAAGCAGCTCCAAAGCATCAATGACTAATTATAAATTCTAATTATTTTTGTCAGAACAAAGACAAATAGTTTCTACTATTGTCTGAGTGAAATGTTTGATTTGTTGTGTGTGCATAATTACTTTTTTTCTAATTTTATGAAGGGTGGCAATAATTCTAGAGGCCACTGTATGTGTGAAAGCATTATGTTGTTTTAAGCCTCCATGTTCTGGAGCATGTGTATTAGCACTTGGAGCCTGTGCTGGAGGTCTGTGTAACTTCATTTATTTTAGTCTGAGTATTCAGTTTTTCAGGACAGCTTGGACACCTTTCATTTGTAACCTCATCCCTCATCCATTCCACATCTCTCTTCTCGTATATCTCACAGTGTTCTATGGCACTTTGTCCTGACAAGATGTAGTACAGCTTTGGTGACCAAAGCATATTGACCCATTCACTGGTAACAGAAGTACAAAAAAGAGTTCTTCACACCATGGTAAGGATGTAATACAAGTTAGATTTCCATGATTCAATTATATCCTCCTCTCTCCTCAGACAAGAATATAATATAGACTATAGACAGGGACTTGAACACTAAATAAAGCAAACCAAAGAAGCCCAGGGCTTAGCGTGCTAGTTAGAGGGTTCTTGAATCTTTTCTCACTTCTGTGCCCTAGCTCTGACCAGCACCATCTGTGTAAAGATCCTACGCAATCACAGTTGGTAAAGTTTCATGGTAACAGATGGCGGAATTAAATGAAAGGAAACAACACCAAACAAAACAACACCAAACAGACAGGGCAACTCTTTGCAGTAGGAATAATAAGCTACACTGTGCAGTAGGAATGGTGCTCTTAACACACAAAATCCCTGATGCCCCCATATGTCTTTGTGCTGTCTTTATCAGTAAATATACCTTTCATGGAGGCATAAAAGAAAAAGCTCATTCAATGTGGAACTAGTCACCCATCAGAAGCTTCTATGAACAAAAACAAAACACTAGTGCCTTTCATTTACTGAACAATGTTAGTACAGAATATCCTCTGCATTACAGAATGACAATATTTGTACAGCAAGCAGTATAATTAATACCTCATTACTACCATGAAGTGTTTGTAAGAAGAAAATTCTAGAAAAATAAGACTAGGAATTGATGGAAGTGTAATCGTGTATCAAAAGGTGAGGACTAAACATAGCCCCACTACATGATTATCAGTCCTGAGCCAATAAAAATGCAAGAAATGATCTCAACAATTCTTAACATGCAATGTCCTATTCTTCAAAAATACATCTGGCCACATTTTCTTATCTTGTCCGCAGTATGCAATGTACCAGCATCTGCATGGCTGTTCATCTCTGATCGGGGGTGAAAGTATAAGCATGGCAGTTCAAAAAGATGCATCTAAAGAGACTTCGTCTTTCCCCCCTACAGTCATAACAGGTAATATACCTCTTACACTAGAACAAATAAGAATTTCAGCAGTATTCATCAGTACATGGACAGTGATGGAGAAGGTGACATGTTATTTATACTTAGATTTAAGTTTGGTGGTTACTTCGTCCTTCGTAACTTGTGAGACGGACCCAGTTTCTCAATACAAATGAAAAACCTTAACTGTATTCGCTTCCTACATATTAAGCCATTTATATTCACAAAGGATAAGCTAGTGTAATTACAACCATAAAGGCAGAGTAATCTGTAACAATGATATGGCTTTTGGTTAGACTGCAAGAGAATGCAAGGCAGCAAAACTGTCTGAATGCAGGAGCTTTTTGTAGCCTTGTTTGAGATAACAATTATGGAACTGGCAAATACAGACAACACTATAATTCAGTATAGCTAGGCCAGATATTGAGCAGTGGTTAAATTGAGATTTAGTAGGTGGGGAAGCCCTACTTATATATGAGTGCCAACAATGTGGGAAGATTTCAACACTGATATCATGTTCTGTATAGTTGTTTCTTGGGCTTAATATAGCTTTTGGCAAGAAACATGATACAAAAAAAGCCTTTAAACTAGTATAATGAACACCAATGATCACACATTACTTAAAGAATACATTTTGCAATTTTAAAATGTAAGTATTATTATTCACAGCACTGTCATCATCAAGTCATAATAAGATATAATAAGAGGTATTTTCATTCCACTCCGGTAAGGCAGCGAAAGCTCAGCTCTGCTTGTCGTTAACAAATATACTTAGGCTCCTCTACATTGTGCTCTCCCCTCCAGATTTAACCCCTAGTGATGAGGTCTGAAAGATTATGAGCATACAAATACAAAACATATTCTTTCTCTTAAGCATAATAATGCATTATCATAATAATTATTCTAAAATAAATATGTTAAATCAGGTTCACCGAGACATGAATGTAAATTCATGATGCTTAAAAGAGAAAACAGTAAAATTTCACTTTTCCACTATAAAAGCCTCCACTCTTCTGGGAAGGCTTTGCGCTATATTGTAGAATGTGGCTGAGGGGATTTGCCTACTCAGCCACAAGAGCATTAGTGAAGTCAGGTATTGATGTCCAGCAAGGAGGCCAGGCGCGCAGTCAGCGTTCCAATTCATCCCAAAGGTGTTCAGTGGGGATGAAGACAGGGCTCTGTCAGGACTCTGATTTAACTCAATATTTTCACATGCTTAAGAGCTTAATGAAAGTCTAGCTCTTCTATATGCTCCCTTAGTCCATTTTATTGGGCATATAAACAAAACAGAGACTTAAAGGAAGACAAATGAGTATAGAAATTACTATGTAAGCACTTTTAGCCATGATTGCTGTAAATAAGCTCATCCAGGAACTGCCACAGTGCCAATCCTCATTCCTCAATAAAAAGGCCTCTTTATAAAGGGTCAACCACAAAGTCTGTCCAACGTTATCTAGGTTGTGAATAACCCTCGTTAAGAAATTTCCTCTTCAGAGTCACCCAAAATCTCTCTATGAAGGTATCTTTCTATGGATGTAGCTCTATAAGAAGACAAATTTCCAATAAGCTCTTTTTGAAAACGTGTTTCTAAGGAGGATGTGGTCCATAAAATCAGCCTTCTATGGATGCAGCATTTTATGGAGGCATCTTTTCATGGAGGCAGTTCTATAATGAGACAGCATTTCCACTTCCTTTAAGAGATTCCTTAGTTGAAAATACCTCCGTCGGAACGTCGAAGGGTAATTTCGTTGAAAAAGGGGGCAGGTTGTAGGTTTCCATTCAGACAGTTCAAAATGAAGCCTTAGCCTGCAACAGGTTACAAACTGGCTACAGCATTGAAGAGAACAATATCAAGACAATAATGAAGAAAGTCCAGAGCTTTTCGTGTATTGTATTTTTGTGTATGTACACTGTGTATGCCATCACTACATCCACAGTTATTCTCACTCTATGTGTAAATGTACAAAACAGTGGTAAGAAAACATACAATTTTTTTATATACCAGTAGTTGAGCTTGTGTTTCTTTGCAGTGCATGGTCTGACCTAAATACAAACACAAGATATTTAAAAATACATGCATTAGTCAATGAATTAACCAATGAATTAGCGTTGTTAGTCAATGAATAGCACTGGGTTTGGTCTTAAAAAAAAAGAAACTGATAAAGTGTGGAAGTCAGTACACTCGTCAACTGAATTATAGTTACCCTTGGTCAGAGTTCTCAAAGTAACCGACTTATGTTGACTTATATTTAAGTAGCAATCATTTCACCTGATAATTAAATTCTCTTAAAACACAACCATATATTAGTCCCACCCTTTTTACCGCTGCCTCGAACGGTATATCATGTGATCATGAATATGCAGAAACCATACAAATACAAATATTTCTGGAATTCTTTCTATATATACAGATAGTGCTGTAGATATTTAAACAACACTTAGCTCCACATGGTGCTTAGTCAAACTGATGGTATGCTACCGCACACTGTTTTTGATTACTATCTTTTACCGTCCTGAAAGATTTTCGTTAATTTTTGTACGCTGTCAAACCCTATAATTCGGTCCGAGCAATCACTTGAGGATAACACATCGCCACTGCATAACACACAGACTGAGAATTCTAACTTTACAGCCACATATAGCCTCATGAGTAGAGTAAAACTGGGGTGAGCACTAAAGAGTAAGGGAAATAGGGAGGGGTAGTAATGCATTTGTTTATTCACACAGATTCTTTGCCATAATCTCTGCATACATTCAGTATCCAGAACAGGTTGCTTAACAGCTAAACAGCATATGGTCGCTGCATATGACTGGAGAAGGAAAGAATGTGTAAATAAAAATAAAAGTTTAATTAAAAATGACTATGGCTCCTCTCTTAAACCTTTTAAACTTTTATTTTTTATTATTATTATTATTTTGTTTCACCCCTTTCCATCTGGCCAAAGAACAAATGCAACAATCTGATAATGATTCGGTGGGAAGTGGCATTTACAGGCAGGCAAATCAGAAATAGTAACACCTGCTGAACCAATCACTTATAAAGAATTTAGCACAGCATGCACCAACAACTGCCACATGAAAAATGGTTTGAAACAGGAGAGGTGCAAGACTGAAGCCGTGGAGTGGAACAGTGACACATTTCAGGGGATCTACATAAGCTGCTGCACAACAGATGCGCACACACAAACAAACACACACTGTGCGTGTGTGTCTTATCAGTTGAGGTCTTAATGACGGTGGGAAGCTCTCTTACCCATCTTACATAGTTTATTCGTCATACACAACAATTCAGATTTTCCACTCAAACAGTTGGAGACACTACTTCCAGACAGATCCATAAGTATTTCGACAGGGACACAATGTTCGTAATTTTGCCTCTGTACACCACCACCACCACAATGGATTTAAAATGAAGCAATCCAAATGTGATTGAAGTGTAGACCTTTGGCTTTAAAAAATATTGCATTAACCATTTAGGAATTACAACCTTTTTTTTACGTAATCGTTCCATTTTCACATGGTCAAAAGTAATTGGACAATTAACTGATAAGAAGTTTCATGGCCAGGTGTGGCCTGTTTCCTTGTTATTTCATGACAAATAAAGGAGATAAATTATCTGGTTCAAGTGTTGATGCATTTGATAGCTGATCATGGGAATTCTCAATATGTGGTCCAAAGATGTGTCAATGAATTCTTTCCTTGGTGAAACCCCTTCACAACATATCATTGTCAAAAAAAAACCCTTCACAATGTCATATCATTGTCAAAGTCTACATTCAAGAGATGCCTTCATGAATGTAAATACAGAGGTTTTACCTCAACATGCAAACCGCTGGTAACATTCAAGAACAGAAAGACCAGATTAGACTTTACTAGAAAACATCTAAAAAAGCCTTCTAAGATTAACTTGTACCAGAATGGTGGGAAGAGAAGAGTATGGAGAAAGAAAGGAAGGGCTCATGATCCAAAGCATACCACATCATCTGTCAAACATGGTGGAGGAAGTGTTATGGCATAGGCATAATTGCATGGCTGCTAATGGAACTGGGTCACTGGTTTTTACTGATGTGACTGCTGGTAGAAGTAGCAGGATTAATTCTGAAATGTATAGGGCCATACTTTCTGCTCAGATTCAGACAAAACTGATAGGAAGGTGTTTTACATTACAGATGGATAATGACCCAAACCATACTGCAAAAGCAACCCAAGAGCTTCTTAATGCAAAGAAATGGAATGTTCTTAAATCTCCGCACCAGTCACCTGACCTCAACCTGATTGAGCAGGGTTTTCACTTACTGAAGACAAAACTGAAGGCAGAAAGACCCGCAAGCAAAAGCATATCAAGGGAGGAAACACCACATTTGGTGATGTCCATGGGTTCCAGACTACATGTTACTTTGTCCAATTATTTTTGAGCCTGTGAAAATGGAGGCACTATGTAAAAAAAAGGTTGTAATTCCAAAATGGTTAATGCAATATTGAATTGAAGTTGAAAGTCTACACTTGGAGCACATCTTGATTGCTGCATTTCAAATACATACAATCCATCCATCCAAAAATGCAATATAGACAATGTAGTGGATTTTTAAGGTTGTCATGTTTAAAATGATCTATTAGACACCACCTCCAAAACAACAAGCTGTTTGGGAAGGTTGCATAAAAAAACAATGAAAGCAACACACAAAATTCAATACTGATGAGGTCAAAATGCTTTTTGGTCATGTACACCATCAGCACGTTTGGTGACAAATGGGCATTGCATACAATGAAAAGCACCTGATACCCACTAAAATATAGTGATGGTTCACTTGTCCATTGGCATTTGTGATGATTGGTGGCATTATGAAATCCACTACCACTACCAGGATATTTCAACTCAAAACCTGGTTGTCTCAGCCAGAAGGACTTCCACATAGGATATTCAATATATATATATATATTTTAAGGAAGGAATGAAATGAGGGAATGAAATTACAGTAAGTGACTTAGTGCTTCTGTTTTCTTCATGGGTTATACCAAACATTAATTTCAAAGTTGTTAATATAGTAACCTGTGTTATGCATAAATACTGGGCTACTTAAGAAAATCTTTTAAGTTTGGAAAAAATATTGTGGTAAAATAAAACAATACAGCATCTCCACAAATTTAAAATCAAAATACCAGCCACTTTATATATTAATTTTTGCTCATTTCATGTCAGTAATTCTGGAGTTGATTATAGATTTTTAATCCCATAGACAGTTATCAACATAACAAAACCCTTTTCCTTTTGGTATAATATTTTAAGCACTTTGTACTCTATCATAACAACAACAATGTTCCGTAATACACCTCCCCAGTAACCCCATATTCAGTACTGAATCTCCAACAAGCCACAACTAGGTCAACACACAGACCACAGTAATGTAAAAAGCCACAGAAGGGTATGGAAGGTTAAGTGAATGTCCCTGTTTATTATAGCAGAATTATTTCTTAAAACCTCCTGCACTAAAATAACATGCAGCGCTTTACTCTTTTTTTCCTCTTTTAACGTACTTACTTACTTACATATTTTTAATTTCACTGCTTATTGTTTAGTGCATGTTATTTGCTTTGAAGAAATAAACTTAAGTGCAGAAAAAGAACTTTTCAGTTTCTTTAATGAAACTTGAAAAATGCGAACCAACTACTTTGACACTTTTGCAAATGGAAGTCATAAATGATTTTTCACAAACACATGGTTTCCGTGGAAACAAGGTAACTGAGTAACCAAGAGGGACAGTTTAGCATCTAGACCTTTAACAATCCTATTCAACTTATCTGGGTTGAAAGATATTCGTTCATTCATTTTCAGTAATATCTTTCACTGTTTTACTTTGGGCCACATGCACAGAGAATTGTGCTATATGATGTGTTCCACAGTTTGAGAAAGAAGTCATAGTTAACTAAGCATCACATGCATTTGAACCTTTGTAATATTTATTATGCACAGACAGGGGTACTTTTGAGGTCAAACCCTCTAATAGGACAATTCTACTGGAAAAGTAGCTCACACTCTAAAGCTGTGTGCATACTCCATATAAACATATGCATGTTCTCATGACTGTAAATTCATATGAACTGGCAATGGCCAACTCCTTAGAAATTTTGTTCAAGGTTGAATGGACCCACTTCCAAATCTGATGCTCTCTGCTCACTTGTCTCACAATACTACTCAGCTTCCAGGACTCAGAGAGCATGTCACAGTCCAGTGTGACAGCCCACACTGGGATTACATAGGATCAGAGCTGACAGGTAGCATTGCTTCAGAGCCTTTGGGACATGGCCCAATGCCACCCACTACATCACTCCATCTATTGCTGACAATCTCCAAAGACATAATGGAAAGTATGGAGCAAATAAATTAGAAACAAAGCTTCACTCTCATATATTCACCTGCTGGATTCTCAGCTATGGTGTAGATTCATGAATATCAACCACCAGCATCAGACAGAGAACTTCAAAGTGCAGCACAAATCAGCAATTCCAACTTGCACTTCAGCTCTATAATGAGTTTCTGCAATTTTGTTTTAATTAACAAAAGCATGTGCTATGACTAAAGTAAATTATGTAATATCTGACCAAAGAGGGTGTAAATATAAAAAGTAAATCAGGCTCTCAGAGATTATGCTCACAACTTTCAAGGGGAGAGGGTAGACAGAAGAGGAAAAATGAGAATACAGAAAAAAATAGAACAGGAGATTTAGGGCATTAGCATGGTAATGTTGTGAAACTGATCATACAACGAAAGAAAGAAAGAAAGAGAAGAAAGAAACAAATGGTTATATATTCTTGTCACATTGAGGCCAACTACATGTCCCAAAAGACATTGTGGCCTACAAATATGACTCCCGACACACATGCTCAAGTTCACTTTGTTTGTCCACTGGTTTCTGAATCTAGTCTTGCCCTGTTTTGCCCGTTTGTTCATCGCCTGACCACTGCCTGTGTATACCTACTTTGATTTTGCTTTATGATTTGGATTTCTTTGCCTGTTACGTGCACCTGCATCTGTCTCTGCAATTCTAAAATATTTCACTCCTACTCCAGTTGTCCATTAACCATGTCCACCTTCTAAAAGGCCCATTAAAATTTTAAACAGAAATAAAAAAATGTTGTAAAATAACCTAAGACTTTGCAGTTGCCATCACAGCTATCGTGAAAATGCCTTATGAACGGACTGGCAACCCATGCAGGGTGCATTCTTACCTCCCGCCAGTGTTCCCAGGATAGGCTTTAGATCTACTGTGACCCTGACCAGGATATGCGTGTTTACTTAACATGGGTAGGTGAATTTTGTGAAAACTCTGGCTATGAGAGTTAAGCACAACTATAGTAAATAATATTTTACACTTACACTTTCCTTTGTTTGTGTAATTTTATTTGGTTTGATTCTGATTATTTGATATAAAAGAAAATCTTGGCGGATGTGGAGTATTTTCATACTAGCCTAATCTGGGAACCATTTCATTAGCTGTCCTGTTTGCTGCTCCTCCAGAGCAAGCATAGGTCAGCATGATTCCTGCCCCAATGGACCACTATTACTTCCTGCAGTTCCTATTTATGACCACTCGGTGCAATAATAAGTCTATGGAGCTAAATGGGGAAATGCATTAACTGCCACATGATTGCGAAACGGCAAGGACAGCAAATTAATGGAACATCTGCTTCTGTTAAAAAGCAACATTTTTAAAATCCACGGTCACTCAAAAGAGGTGATTAAGATTTCAACAGAATTTAAAATGTATAAGGTTGTGAATAAGGACTTAACAATATAGCACACCTCAATATCATCTTCAGTCTCCAGAACAGCCAGTACAGTGTTTGGGATCATGGAATTGTTTTCATGAATGAATTAGTCTTAAATACATCTTCACAGAAAATGCCTTTTTTCCTAGACAAAATCTTCATAGAGTGTTACAGGCTTGCATGTTCTTTACTGCCATTTATATACCTCAAACAAATGTGTTTTAAAAATCATTGAAAGAAATTGGGGGAAAAAATCTGCCAAATTAACACTGAAACAAGGATTTGACTTTCACTACATTGACTCAACCCACTACATTAATGCAAGTGTTTATGCGAGACTGTGACTAACTGGAGGAGAAGATAAGGATTGTAGCCTTTTCTTTTCTGAGTAAACAGAGTGGATGTGGCTGACAGCATGCACATGCGATAATAGAATACTGGCAGCAGGAAAGGGAATATTCCTCTCTCTTTGTCTTGTTAAGATGCTCTAATCTTTCCACTAACAGGAAGTAGAGAGGTGTCTTTGGTTCTGACATCAGCACTTTCTTACTGAGCACATTTTGGCAGTCAACTGACTATGTTTTGTTGTTTTAAACAGGTTTTTTGGTGTTTTTAGGTGAAAAAGACTTCCATAGGGTGTAGAACAAAAATTCATTTTATAATCTGTATACCAATAATGCTATATTCTCCAGTACTATTATTTGTAATTTATAGTGTGAACTGGCATAATAAAACATTACACATAATCTTATAGCTTGTGTGGGACTATTTTAGTTACTACTATTTTAAGTAGTAATAAGCTGCCCAGACAGAGTGAGAAAATAAATAGGCAATATATATGCAGCATGTCTTCCAAATCGACCCATAGGAGTTCATCTTTAATAATGCTTCTTCTCTCTCAGCCCCATAAACACAGGCAAGTGAAGCTAGTAAAGCAAAAATACTAGCTATCGGGCTAGTAGCTACATAGCTATTTGATGCTAAAATTGACAAGTAGGTCAAAATACTCATGCATAATTAAAACAATAGCCTGAGGACAAAGTGTAGTTCAGCTGTTTTATGCTTTTGATTGGACAAAACAATTTTGAACCTAAAAATAGATGCAGTTCTATGCCTTGCGGAAGTCCACAGGAGGTCATTTGTGAATTGTAGCACATTTTTTTTCTCCCTTTCAACAACACCAAAATTATTCTTGGTTAAAGAATAACACCATTCTTTATCCTCACCCTACTGTCAGAACAGTACTGACCTTAGGCTGTACAACCAGAACCAAGACTAGAACTTATTTGCACTACATATTTGATTATATTATTTGTAGCAGTATAGCAGAGTAGAGTATTGGAGAAGAGCAGAGTGGTANATCTATCTATCTATCTATCTATCTATCTATCTGTCTATCTGTCTGTCTGTCTGTCTGTCTGTCTGTCTGTCTATCTAAACTATCTATCTACCCAACCATCCATCCATCCAAATTTATCAAATAATTATTATTTTAATGTCTTCCTTACGGACTTTTGATGAACTAGTGTATTTCATGTACAAGAATTTTTCGTTACATCGACCTTATGCTAAAGCCTTACTGATTTGTTTCTGGTTCAAAAGAAGTCATGTCTTCTATACAATAACACCTCAGAAAATAAGCTACAAATACAGTAGGCCTACTAATTAATGCTCAGTCTGTCAAAGCATGAATATTTTATAAGCGGTATGAAAATATCACATTTGCATTAATAATTACTGCCAGCCCTCAACAGAAGCTTTGGCAATGGTGAGTAATGAGGACTTAAAGAGAAACTGTAATTTCAATCGCAAGGCTACACTACATTACTTGGTCATTTGAAAAGGCACCATCAGGGCATTTCCTTTTAGTTATGGAAGAAAAAATACTGCCAAATTCCTGGACTGAATGCAGACACTTGTGATGAAATGATGGTCACATTCAGGGGACTGAATTCAAAGTTCAGTTATGCATGCATAGTGAGGAGTTAATACGGTGCATGTTGTTATGGTATGAGATGCACAGGAGTTGCACATGTCATGCACAACTCGTGGCTCAGTTATGTGAGATTCTGAGATTGAACTTAAGTGGATTTTGCTTGAGCGAGGAGCAGTACTATGGTCAGTGCCACTGTGTGACAGTTTGATGTAACTATAGTATGTCATGCTGAAATGTATGTTTTTTGGCATGTAAATCATCACAGAGGGGACAACTTTTTTATCAGAGCCCTCGCCTATATTAAGGGTAAAAGTGAACTCTAAGTGTAGTGGATGAATGCTTGGTCAGCATATCCTTCAAACTGTGGGCCATTTTCTTTACATGAGAACATGTTAAATTAACAAATACATTGGCAGATGTTAAAAGCATGACATAATAGCCATAATATTGCACAGACATTACAATTTGATTAGCTTCAATTAGTTTAAATTGTTTGCACAATTACCTTTTTCAATGAGCTACATATATAGGTTACAAATATAGCCTAGCTGCTTTACATTTTCCAGCTGCTTTACATTTTCCATTCCCCCAATTTTGTTTTTGGCTTAAAGTCAAGGCTGACTGGGTTGAAGCCTGAGGTAAGATAGTTGCTGTTGGAATGACACATTGGTCATGAGTCACTGAGAGCTGTATCAGATCCATACCGCATTATGCTCACATGCAAGACACTACATTTGTCTCTGTATAATCTGTCTGACCCTCCATCTCCACTTCAAATGCACATTCATGAATACAAAGAAAATGCCTCATCTCTGTGCAGGGTTGTGATGTATTTTTATTTCACTTTGCTATGCTCCACCTGTTCCTCTAAAAACATTGGAACAGAACAGGAGTGTCTTTGCAAGAAATAAGTTAATAATATAAAAAGCATGAAGTGCACAAATGCACATTCACACACTCTAACAAACAAACATGTACACAGAGTACTGCATCCTGGATTGAGGTGGAAGATAAAAGTAAAGTGATGTAAATATCTTTTTTTGTGTCCGGAAAATCAGACCCTCTATTCAGAGAGGAAGCAGTGTCAGATTTGTGTTTTGCTGTAGCTAAAGTATAGCAGAGCACTGAGCTATCTAACTGAGTGCCAGCTTGCACTAATGAGGAGCAAATACCAAACAGAATATTCAAGTAAAGCTTTGAAATGATGTGTTATATTTAGCAACATTCTACCACATGTGTGGTTACAGAAATGCACACGCGCACACACACACACACACACCCTAGAATAATATCTCTGTACCGCTGAGACTGTCAGTGTCAGAGTCCTATTTGAACTTGTAAATTTTGAGATTATAAAACACCAAAATAATCCACTGGGTAATCAGCTAAACATGGTTACCTTCATTATCAAACAAAAGAAGAAAAGCAGGAGCCAAAGAAGACCTAGAAGAATATCGACTTCCTTCAGATAACAACAGGCACAGGTTACAATAAGCCACAGTAAATGAATGCACACATTAAAAAAAACTCATACGTTAATTAATACTGGCTCCACCAACCTTCTTGGTGAAATCCATGGCTTTGAGGATGGAAAGGTTGAGTGTCTCCAGGGATGCAAGCACACCTTCATAATCCCCCATGTGTTTGGCAAAGTAGTCTGGGTAATAAGGCAAGCATAGGAAAAAGAAGGGAAGAGACCATTTTAGAGACCATTTTACCATTTCAAAATGGTAAAATATTAAACATAAATACATATCAAACAATGAGACAATGACAACCATGAATTCAGGATCTAACCTAATTTAACTGACTCTTGTGTAAGATTTTATATGAATATAAGAAAAGGGTTCTTTACTTTCATGTGTGTGGGAGCAGGCAGTCAGATATAAAGCTCATGCAACCATGTTTATTAACATGAGAGAGTAATCGGTGCTTGCACAGCACTGAACGGCATCTTCAGTAACTTTTACCCTGGTCAGGGTCATGGTGGTTTAAATGACAAATTTGTTTATATTATGAGGAATAGAAACACCTAAGTTAGTTGTTGTGGGCAGGAGCAAACAAAAATAATAACTGCAGGAGCAGACGAGACTGATTTCAGAATTCTTCAGTATCAGAAGGGTGTGGGATTTAAAAAAAACTCCCATGCACACCTCTTCTACAAACCACCTATAGACTGTCAACTGCCTGATGACTGTCATCATCCAGCCTATCAACTAATTCCAAACACGTTGTCAATGTTTATGGTTGTTGATGTTTAGTAGATAATCTATACATAGACTAGATTTGGTCCAGTTTATAGCTCTTAATGTTTAGTGGATCATCTATAGACTATATCAACTTCTCTATAGTGACAAGTACAAATTCAGTTCTTGCTGATTCTATTGATGCATTGTATGAACTTGTTGAAAGGCAGTTAAACATAATGTGATGTATTGTTGAGAATCAGTTGATAGGCAGCTTCAGAACAGTCTATATGATTAGTAGAGTCTCTAAAGCAGATTACCCAAATACGGTGTTGCCGATTCTTATATTTGTCTATCCAATCATTCCTCAATATCCATTTACACATTTATTACCCACACACAGATGGGTTTACATAGCTCCTGTGCATGTACTGGACATTTTAGCAGACACTTTAGGGAGGGACAAGTTGCTGTTGAGAAAAGGATGGTGTTGGAAGCAAGTACGATGAAATTCACCACATTATCATGCAAAATAGTGTGCATTCACAGGCATCCTCTCTCCCACTAAACCAACATGCACATACAGACAGTTCTTTTGATACTCACCACAAAGTTCCTTAGTGTCAACATTACTAACACATCACAGAAAAGATGGTGGCAAGAGGAGAGAGGCAAGAGGAGAGTGTGATAAGAGACAAGGAAGAATCCATACATGCAGACAAATCACAGGGATAAAGATCAAATTAGATCCCCTAGGTAGTTACACACATTCACCTGCACTGACCTTTAATGCACTGATTATGATCACTGAAATATGCCATGGGCCATATGCGACTCAAGTGACTGCTTTTAATTAACATCCAAAGGATAATCTGCAAAGCAACCCAACTGCTATGTGAGCTGAGTAATGAGTAGCCCAAAAAGACCTCCTCAATAAATCAACTTCTGAAGAAAAATGGCTTACTATGTAAATCAGATCAAATCAATTACCTAAGAACAACACAAAAAGGGAAATGCACTGGTGGCAGAGGTGATAGAGCACTTTAAATAGTGTGTGTGTGTGTGTGTGTGTGTGTGTGTGTGTGTGTGAGAGAGAGAGAGAGAGAGAGAGAGAGACAGAAGCTGTCACACTCATACAGGCCAATTCATCTGAAACACAGACTGTCATCTAGCAGCCTTCAATGGTCATGACTGATGCTGAATTCAAAGTAAGAGCACTAAATGCTTCCTATATAATAGGCAGCCTGACCACCTCTATAAAAAGAAGAATCTTGAAAATGTTTGGCAGGTGTAATTCTGCAATGTCAGCTAATAGCTTGTGTTCTAGTTCAAATATGTGTTCATCGCATAACAAGTTTAATGTGATAAACAGCACCTCTGAAGACCTAGAAGGGAAAAAAGAAGAGAGAGATAGTGAAGAGGAGGGATAATAATGAAAAGACCACAGTTCACTTGTCTTGTCTCCAATCCATCTGCCTCTTTTATCAGTGCCAGCTTCCATTTTTCCACCCCCACTTTTGATCTAGGGATTTTTTTTTATTCTTTTGCCCTCAACTTAAAATAGAAGCACCATCAACAAAGAAGAGCAAAGAGGCACCACATCCACCTCCACCTAAAAGGAGCATAAAAAATAGGCATGACATTTGTGGGTGACAGATGGAGACTGACATTAACCCCTGCTAACGAATCTTGTGGCACTCTCTTTTCTGAGGCTCTTGAAGTTCACTTCTCTCTAACAGCCTTTTTTAATGACGAAGCCTTGAGCATGGAAAGTCGGGAACTAAACTATGGTTCGTCCTTTAATATCAAATATAAGCCATGGTTACCATAGAGGACTATAAGAACACTATGGTAAAACATAGTGAATTTCACTATAGTAATTCACTATAGTATTCACTATACACTACAGTAAAACAAAGGAAACTGACAAAAATTTTTTTTAAATTATATATCTACCTTCCTCCTGCCCCATCACTTTTAGCACTGTGCATGCACATTTACTCTAGGAACTTGGTTTGTAAAAATACTCCATACTCAGGGTGAGTATCAAGTTTATTCACAAAAAAATTATATATACTTTCATAAGCAGCAATTATCCTGGCCTGCAATCTGTCTTGTAACTCACGTAGCTACATTCAACAGTTTAAGAACCATAAAAATAGAAACTTTGCCAGGTTTTCTTCTGAATAAACCTTCTTCCTACTGTGTATTTCATGGTTTTATTGCCAGGTTTGTTATGTTAATACCTCAGGCTATAAGGCACAATGAAATGATTTACTTAATCTCTTGCTGAAGCAGATACAGAGATATGTTTCACAGTATTGTTTGCGTCATTGTTTGGTCTTAAGGTCAATAACAATCAGACTGAGATTACTAGGATTGAAATGAAAAATATGAGAAGATATTATATCTAATAAATCTAAATGAGCACCATAGATAGCTTTTTTCTCTTGTTTCATTTATGACCAAAAATAGACTTTATGACAAGTCATAACTATGGTTGTTCAGTTAAAAAACAAATCTGAGTCTAAAAATAGGTTTAATCACAGTCTTCGGCCAGGTGACGGTATTAAGTGTGGCCTGGCACTCATCTTGAGAATTTTCTTAGACTACTACACATTTATATATTACAAGCTTCTGTTTGACAAGCAGTCAAATCTGATACTTTTAATTTTCTACATATATACCAGACATACTGCGAGTTTTGCTAGGTGGATGAAAAAACCCAGAGAGTGAGCTACAAGAGGAAAGAAAGAATAAGGCAATTGTAGAATTGTTCTCACAGCTCCAGAGTCTGGGGTTCAATCTTCTGCTCAGGTTACTGTATGTGTGGAGCTTCATATGCTCTCCTCGTGTCTGCTTGGGTTTCTAAACATATGCCAGTAAGTGCACTGACTACTTTAAATTACCCCTGGTATGTGTGAGTGTGTGGGTATGATGGCTGGTGAGGGCCTGGTGTCCCACACAGGGTGTACAACTGCCTTTTTGCCCAGTGTTTCCAGGATCTGGATCCACCAAAATTAATCGGACAATGATGAATGTATGAATGAATAAATGATAAATCAAAAACAGTAGATTTCAATTAATTAAAACTGAAAAAAAAAAGCAATACCGCCAAACAGGAAAAAGACACTAATCAAATTGCATTCTGGAGGATTGCAATTCCTCTTTCTCCATTTGATCATCTTCAATATTATTCTCTCCTCTTTTCTCTCCTATCCTCCTTTTCTCCCTATTATTCCTTGCTTGTCAACAGTGTTCTCTTTAACCCTCCCCCCACACCATACACTGCCCCTCCACACCTATTCTACTCTTATCTTTTTATTGTGTCTTCTGTGCCTTTCTCCTGCCCTCTTTGACTTTGGGCTCTAGTGGTTTATTATTTCTTAAGAAATATGCCGTGGAACAAGTAGCACAGGGCACCAGCACACACTCCGCTTTTACATAATTCATTCTGAAATGTGATTAAAGACAATCCACACAGTGGAGCCTCCCTGCCACCAGAGAGACAATGAAACACACACACACACACACACACACACACACACACACACACACACACACACACACACACACACACACACACACAAATGTGATTGCTAAGGTTGAGAAATATGGCACATATTTACTGTAAACACAGTGGAGGGACAAGGCAAAAGTAGCTAGTGATTTGGGCTGAGAGAGAAAGAGAAAAACAGAGAATAAAGACAGCAAGGCAAAGAGAGAACATCTGGTCTGTTCAGCATCATAAATGCAGATATTAAAATAGTTAAAGATGATGTGGGTTGCCACAAGCTTCTTCTCTCCACTTGCACTACAGGTTCTGCCTTTTTCACAGTTTATCTTTCTGTCTGTTAGCTAGAATTTTTTTTTTTACTTCTTTTTGTGAATGTGCTCCATTATCACACTGCTTTATCATCTTCATTTACATTAATTTGGACATTCACCTGGTGTTATCAGAATCAATGGTGTGGAAAAGATTCTCCAGTTCTTCTTCATTCAGGGTCCCATCGGAGAAGAAGGCCTGGAACTCATCCAGGGAAAGCTTTCCATCATCTGCAGGAAGACAGAGAGAAAGAGTGAGAAAAGGATTTCAGCCACATGCCCTGGATTTGCATTCATTAAGGCTACACACTGGGACAGCCAGATGTTCGTATTTGGATTAAGACAGATGTTAAATTAAGTGCAGGCCCACAGGAGACGGCAGGTACCATAGTGTCCTGATTAATGCACATGCAGTCAAGGGGAAAAGAAAGTACACCCTCCTTCAATTCTATGCTTTATAAGGGCCAAAATAACAATTGGTTGGTCCTTACCAACTTCTATAAATAAACAAATAACTGCAAGTAACAACAAAATAACGCAACAGATTTCAGTATGTAGTCATTTTTTCCCCATAAAGTAAACCAAGATTCAAAAACTAGGTGGGAAAAAATAAGTACATCCTACAATTCAGTAACATAGAACTACCAACGAACTACAACGATAACCTGAAGTAAACATTTTCTGTAGGAGTTTATTAATCTCTCACATCGTTTTTGTAGAAACTCTTCTGTACAACACTGCTTCAGTTAATTGATGCTTGAGGGCATTTGTTTATGTATAGATCTCTTAAGATCCTGCCACAGCATCTCAACAGAGTTGCGGTCTGGACTTTGTCTTGGGCATTCTAACACCTTGATTTTTTTCTTCTTTAGCCATTTAGATGTTAATATGCTGGTGGGATAATTATCCTGTTGCATGACCCAATTTCAGCCCATCTTAAGCTTCTGGACTTTTGTCTCAAGAATATTCTGGTATAAAGTGGAGTTCATTGTTGCCTCAATGACTGCGTAGCTCTTNCTCTTTATATCTCTGACCATTAAACAATGACCTTGGTCTGAATTTGCTGGGATGCCCATTCCTGGGAAGATTGACAACTGTCTGAAGGCTCTCCATTTGTGAACAATCCTTCTCACTCTAGAATGGTGAATTTCAAATTGCTCAGTGATGGCCTTATAACCCTTCACAGACTGATGAGCAGGAACAAATGCTTCTCTGATGTCCTTTCTTCTTGGCATGATGTAGATGCACACCTGAGTACTCCAGAATACCAAACGTTCTGCTTTTATAGAGGTAGTCACACTCCTTGATGATTAACTAATCTTGTGCATTTCATTAGTAACACCCAGCTGCTAAGTACTCTGTTAAATATTGTAGAAGTAGGAAGGGTGTACTTATTTTTCCCACATGGTTTCTGAAGGTTGGTTTACTTTTTGGAAATACTCAATCTTATTGAGGTCTTTTTTGTTTTTTGTTGTCACTTAATTTGTATGTTTATATAAACAACAACAGCAAGAGCACAAGGGCTGCCCACAGCAGCCAAAGTATATTCCTTGTGGTATCTAACCCTCTACCAAAGTACTCTCTATAGTTACCTCTATTCTTAATTTAGATGTAGGTATTCATGGTCATGCACCAATTGTGTTTAGCTATGACTGGAGGTAGCTAGTTGGTACACGTGGTTTTAATCAACAGTGGCTATTCAGGTTGGGACAAAGTGGGGTTAGAGACTGAATGAGAAAGTTAGAAGAACTTTCTGCATGGGAGCAAGGGTTAACGGGAGTCCAAACCTGGACACCCTTTCTTCGTACCAACACTGACTAGTGGTAAACTAGTCAGTAATTAAGAAGCAGCCTACTTTGCAGTTCTGTTCAACACCAACTTATTTACTGACTTTTTTGGACAACTAACATATGTTAAATGAATACATAATACATAACTAGGGCTATACTAAAGAGGCTTGCAGTGCTGCATCACTGTCACGTCAATGCAGGAACCGGCATACTCCAAGTACAACGCGGCATACAAACATGGCCTCTGAGGACTACAACACCCAGCCATTACAAACTCTCTCACATTCACACTCACCTTCATTCTGATTGTACACACCTGGCTTCAATTATACAATCACAGCCACACAACTTAAGGACTCTCAGTTCACACACACATCACAAAGTACAGTCAGGTCCATAAGTATTTGGATAGTGACAATTTTTTGTCATTTTGTCAATTTTTTGTAATTTTTTGCCTCTGTACATCACCACAATGGATTTGAAATGAAGCAATCAAGATGTGACTTCCAGCTTTAATTCAAGGGGTTTAACAAAAATATAGCATTAACCATTTATGAATTACAACCGTTTTTTTTTACAGTCCATCCATTTTCACAGGCTCAAAAGTAATTGGACAATTGACTGATAAGCACTTTCACGGCCAGGTGTGGCCTGTTTCCTTGTTATTTCATGACAAATTAAGAAGATAAAAGATCTGGAGTTGATTCCAAGTGTTGGATTTGCATTTGGTAGCTGTTCATGGGAACTCTCCTTATGCAGTTCAAAGAAGTGTTGATGCAAGTGAAGGAGGCCATCATTAGGCTGAAAAAACCAAAACAGACCTATCAGAGAGACAGCAGAAACTTTAGGAGTGGCCCAATCAACAATTTGGTACATTCTTAAAGATGAAATTCACGGGTGAGCTCAGCAAACACCAAAAGGCCTGTAAGGGCATGGACGACAACTAAAGTGGATGGTCGCAGAATTCTTTCCTTGGTGAAGAAAAACCCCTTCACAACTTCTAGCCAAGTCAAGCACACTCTCGAGGGGGTAGGCGTATCATCATTAAAGTCTAAATTTGAAACATGCCTTAATTAATGCATATACAGAGGGTTTACCTCAAGATGCAAACCACTGGTAAGACTTAAGAATCTAAAGTCCAGATTAGACTTTGCTAGAAAATGTTTAATAAAAGCCTGCCCAGTTCTGGAACAGGATTCTTTGGACTGATGAAACCAAGATTAATTTGTACTAGAATGATGGGAAAAGCAGTGTATGGAGAAGGAAAGGAAGGGCTCATGATTCAAAGCATACCACATCATCTGTCAGTCATATGGAGGTAGTGTTATGGCATGGGCATGTATGGCTGCCAATGCAACAGGGTCACTGGTGTTTATTGATGAAGTAGAAGGATAAAATTTTCAAGTGTATAGAGCAATACTTTCTGCTCAAATGCTGCAAAACTGATAGGAAGGTGTTTCAGAGTACAGATGTATAATCACCCAAACATACTGCAAAAGCAATTCAAGAGCTTCTTAATGCAAAGAAATGGAATGTTCTTAAATTGCCTCATGATTCACCTGACTTCAACACAACTGAGCATGGTTTTCACTTACGAAATACAAAACTGAATGGTGGATGGTGGCTACATTAAAGGCCTGGCAAAGCATATCAAGGGAGGAAACTTAGCATTTGGTGATGTCCATGGGTTCCAGACTTCAGGCAGTCATTGACTGCAAAGGATTTTTATCCAAGTATTAAAAATAGTCCTCATATTTATAGTTATGTTAGTTTGTCCAATTAATTTTGAGCCCGTGAAAATGGACAGAAAGTTTTTTGTTAAACCCTTTAAATTAAAGCTGAAAGTCTACACTTCAATCACACTGCTTCATTTCAAATCCATTGTTGTGGACCTGACTGCACATGCTCAGCATCCCATACCTGTCATGACCAAGCCGTTTGCACCATGCTATTACGCAGCTCTGGTTTGATCTTTCTTCTGGTTTTCTGGTTTTTGCCCATAGTCTTGCCTAGTTTATGTTGTTTGCTGATTGCCTGACCTTTGCCTGTTTTTTTCCTTTTTTTTTCTTCAGTTAATTGCAGTTACCTGCTACTGCTGCAAAAAAAAAAAATCATTGTCTATAAAGGTATGATCAGAGTGGGCCAAGAAACTGAGTGAAATGTAAAATACTATTCAGATGGGACAAGATTTCTGGAAAAATGTCTGTAGTTCATATGCTGGAGAACATATAGTAATTATAATCAATTTGCACAGTATAAGCATGCTCTGTGTAAACATAAAATGTATATAGGCAATACCTGTGCTAGGAACTCAATAACTTACATAAAAAATGTGTTTTGGTGGAAGACAATAGAAATAGCACTTCCTGGTGTGTCTCCATACTGAAGAAAAATCACAAAACCTCTTTTCCCACAGGACACACTGAAATCTTTATCAAAAACAATTCCTTTGTTTCTGCTATACACTGAAGACATTTTGATTGGACATCAAAAGATGAATATGAGATAATATATCAGAATTTTAGCTTTCATATCCTAATATTTACATCTAGATGTGTTACACAAGCATATCCCTTGCTTGCAATAACTGCACCAAACCTGTGACCCACTGACATCTGCATTCTTTTTTGTGCTGCTTTTCAAGGCTTGTACCACAGCTTCTTTGACTTGTTTGTTTTGGGTGGTTTCTCTCTTCACTCTCATGCTCAATTGACTTAAGGTCTGGTGAATGACTTGTCTTAAACCCTTTTCACCCCCACCCCACCTATAAAGTCCTTTGTTGTGCTGGCAGTGTGTTTTGGGTTATTGTCTTGCTGCATGTCCTTTTCCAGGACATTCCATATTGTTGCACTACGCCCAGTGTTTGTGCTATGATCGATTTTCCCTCTTTTCTCAAGCTTCAGAATGACTTTCCTTTCACCCATAGACAGCTCTCTGGACTTCATATAGTGTTATTATTTTTAACAATGTGCAGTCTTCAAAGGCAAAACCCAGGGCTCAGACCAAGAATAGACATTCAGAGCTATTAATTGTTTAAAAAATCTAACAGGGCACACCTGGGCAAAAAGAAACACCTGTCAGTCACATGTTCCAATATTTTTGATCACATGTAAAATGGGTAAGTTCAAACAAAAGGTGCCATGTTCTAAGTTGTTTAACACATTTAGACGTAAATATCAGGAAATGAAAGCTGAAATTCAAATTCTGATCTATCATCTCATATTCGTGTTTTCATCTCAATCCCAAATGTCTTCAATGTATAGCAAAAAACAAAAGAATACTCTTGGAGGGGGCTGTATATTACCTGGGGTTATTTTACTGGTCATTTTATAGTAGGTTAAAGACAACATAATCTTTCCAGAAGGGGGGAAACACAGTCTGTAAAAATTACTGCCAGGACTAGAGATAAACCAGTAATAATTACATTACCCCACCTCCCCATGTAAAACTAATTCAATCAGAATACGGCTTAAGAGGAACCTTGGTATGAGAGAAATCAATGAAATTTGCACTACTCTGGATCTGCTTTTCCGCAGTCAGTAGACAGGATCTTCTGCTCAGTGGTACAGGAGTCTGCAGTCATTAAGTGGAAAACAAAGCTGGTCAGTAAAAAAAGAAGCTTATGGACATCCTAGAAGTCCATCACTGGAAAATGAGCGGAAATGTCCACCGGCTTTAACTATTAATTATCACTGCAGACACGCACTTGCAGAGTCAAACATGCAAAAAGGAGAGATATGATGATTACATATTTTTTAGACCCCGTTTTAACAGGTTAGACAGGTTGTTTGGTAATATGACAGTCAGAAAGCCAATTCCACTACTGTACCTTTTACTGTAATGCCACTACTATTGATTCAGTATGATTCAGTAATTCATCACTTGGTTGAAGATTACCACATCCCCCAAACTCTCTCTCTCTCTCTCTCTCTCTCTCTCTCTCTCTCTCACACACACACACACACACACACACACACACACACACACACACACACACACACACACCTTTGTCTTTCACACGTAAGGGCAATTTAGAGTAGCAAATCGACCAGCCAATCCTTCCTCTGGGTTCTTTGAAGGAAACTGGAGACCCCAAAGGAAACCCATGCAGCCAGGGGGAGAATATCCACAAAGACAGTAACCTGAGCTTAGGATCGACCTGGGGACTCTGGAGCTGCGAGGCGGCAACACTACCCATGCAGATGATAGCCTGTCTATTTTACACCATAATGCTATTGATTGGTAGTGGTTAAAAAAAAAGTTTTTGCCTTCTCACTGGTCAGCATAATGCTGTAAGCCCACAGTGCTTTGCTGTCTAAGACTCTTCATTAAATATACAGTACTGTGCAAAAGTCTTAGGTACATGCAAGGAAATGCTGGAGAGCAAAGATGCCTTCAAAAATAATGAAATTAAATGTTTCTACATTAAAAAAAAAATAATGTAAAGAACAGTAAACAGTAATGAATGAAACATAGTCAATATTTGGTGTGATGACCCATTGCGTAAAAAAAAAATAATAGGTACAATTTGTGCAGTTTTATAAGGGAATTAGCTGTAAGTTTAACTGAGCATCTTGCAGAACCAGCCACAGTTCTTCTGAAGACTTTGTCGCACTTGCTTCTTATTTTTCCAGTAGCTTTCATTATGTCTTTTTGTCTGAAAAGTGACCACTCCCGTAATATGGTGCTTTCTTTACTGACATACAAACATTTTTCTGTATCATCTAATTCCAATACTAATGTTTGGAAAACTAAAATGTTTTTGTACTGACTCAATAAGTCATAAAAATCTAAAGTTTGTACTAAGGAAATAGGGTGCCTAAGACTGTGTATATTAAGCTGGAAAAAAAGAGAAATGCCACTCATTCTCTCAACAGGGCTAGGAGACACAGGGGTAAGCCAGTAGATGATTAGAAACCTACTTTTTGCTCACCAACAAGTAGTGATTCACTGCGAAAGCAGAGCAATCCCTTCAATCTCTCCACTGTAGCATCCTGACAGAGATTCACCTTTATACGGTATGGGTGCAGTTCTGACTGGTGGTTCTGTCTGAACCTCTGATAGATAGTCCTTGATGGTGCAAGCTCATGCTAGTGTCTTTTGATGGACAGACAAAATGCCTAAAACATTTGAATATCCTCAGGAACTGGGGCCAAGTTCTCCAACCCAGCTCTGTGAACTTCCTCTTATTCCAGGGTGACTACAGGGTGATTTCAGAGCCATATTAATGACTCTTTCACTGCACAGAGAGAGATTACAGTACACTACAGTGTCATTATCCTTTAATAAATGATCTTTCAGTTGTGAGTTTTATTGTGTTCTGTTATTACAATGGTTTAAATATTTCAACACTATAATGATGCCAGTAGGTTGGGTTACTGAAAGGTGTGTTTGTTTTGAGTGTGTGTGTGTGTGTGTGTGTGTGTGTGTGTCTAGGCAGAGGACTGCAGGGCCACAGACGTGTTGCTTTCTACAAAAGGGAGGCAATTAACACTTTCCAATCTCAGCTGCAGTCTTCCATATCAAAGCCTCCTAACAGAAGTAACAAGCAGAGTGTTTCCTTTCTCCCTCTCTCTCATCTTCAACTGATAATATTTTCGGGAGAACAGGAGGAAGGGGTAGGTGGCTGGTTTCTATAGCAACCAAGCACTGAGAAGCTGACCCTCTTCAAAATGTTCTCTGCTATCACTTTTTCACTCTCTACCTACTTTTTTTTTCTTCTCTACTTTCTTCTCTATATCCTATTTCATTGTTTCTAATAGATAAAAATGGTTTCAAAAAGGGGGCAAAGAGATTCCTGCATTGTCAGCAATATTAGTTCACTTATATCTCCTCACTGGCAATATTACACTTAGATTACTATGCGTCTGAATTACATTTGTGATACAAAAGGCCACTATATTATATATAAGACGCAGGACTATCATGGACACTTGACAACAGGTAATAACATTTAATTTCAAACTTTTTCAATGGTACCTCAAATTTAAAACCTAATTAGACAAATTAAACATTTAAAGGACCCAGGGACACCTTGCTGTTGTTAAACATAGTCACTACCCTGCATTTCATTTAAGATGCCTTTGCTGATGTAGAGAGCATAGTTCAGAATCTGACTAATGACTAACTTTTTTATACTTCCTGTAGATTCACTTTATATTTCTTCTTGCAATTATGCAACACGGCTACTAAAAACAAACTGTATAAAACAAAAAGATGCACACACAGGCATAAACATATAGCCCTTATCCCAACAGTCGTATACAGACATAGTGTTCTCTAAGCTTATGCATTTCAGCTGCTGTCGCTATACCAGGAGTGCCAGAGCCACATAAGAGAGGGGTTATGATTTAATGCAAGCCTGCGTCAGCATCCATAGCACCAGGGGTACCAGAGTCAATGGATGCACGTTATAAGCAATCTGATTAAATGAGAGTTCACACAAATAATTCAGCAGTCCTAGCTGGGCTTTCACCATCTCACAAGAATTATGAAGGGGTGAGCAAGTCAGCAGCAGTGTGAGAGAGTCTGTGCATATGAGAGACCCTTACAGAATAAACATGTCTGTGAAAAATGTTAGAGTCTGATAAATATATTAAATGTATGTGATTGTTGTGAGATTGCTAGAGTCAGAAAGGGTTCTGCAGTAAACCTGAAATGGAAGTGTTAACTCTGCAGTAAACTGGTTGTGTGAACAATGTTAAGCATGATAACTAGACTTGAAATTTTGAGTTTTTGAAATTCTTTGGTGACGTCATTGGAAAGGAACTGGAAATTAACCATTTAAACTACCAGCTTGTTTTACAGTTATTTATCGTAAAGCATATTATTCAGTAACTACTATGAATTATACAGTAACTTCACTGGAACAAAAAGGTAAAAATAGGTAATAGGTAAAAATGTAGCTGCAAAATTGCGATAACTGAAAATAATATATACTATTTAAAATTCACTTGTTTTACCTTTTTTTAGTCATGTACAGGACACTACTTTAGTTACACATTTTTTTATAGGCCTTATAACCTCTGAAACAGGAAATGAATAATTGAAACTGTATATGATTTGGTTCTTTGGGTGTGTCTATTATAAAGTACTAAATATTACACATTTTCTCCAGAATATACATATGTTCAGGCTTGTGTAGAACAATCAGGTAGGATAGATTATATAGCCAAAGGTTTGTGGACACCTGACCATCACACCCATATGTGCTTTTTGAACATCCCATTCTGAATTTATTCCCCCCTTTTTATTTATCCCCCCCTTTTTTATTTAATTTATTCATTGCTGTAACAATAACCTCTACTGTTTATTTTATTTATTTATTTATTTATTTATTTATTTATTTATGGACATTGTCACAAAGCAGCTTTACAGAAATAAATGGATTAACAAAAAATATATTATAAATATTTGAATTATCACTGTGAATTTATCCCTACTGTTCTGGGAAGGCTTTGATTGGAGAGCGTGGCTGTGTGGATTTGCCCATTTCTCTACAAGAACATTAGTGAGGACAGGCAGTCATGTTGAGCATGAAGGCCTGGGGCGCAGTCGGCATTCCAGTTTATCCCAAAGGTGATCAGTGGGGTTCAGGTCAGGGCTCTGTGCAGACCACTTGAGTTCTTCCACACCAGCCTCGGCAAACTATATCTTTATGGACCTTGCAATTTTTAAATACTAGTTTAATTTGAAGATGCAGTTGAAACAGCTAAAAAAAGTATTCTTTAAATTTGGACAGATGGACAGACAGACAGATCACGTTATTATTGTGCATAAGTACAGGCATGTACAGTAAATTCAAACTTTACAGAATATGCAAGCCTACTTTAATTTATTCATTTACTTCCACTGTATCTATATGAACACCATATCAAGCATTCATCTCTCGTTTATAAAATGAAAGCAAATTGCAAGTGTATGTTACACTACATCTTGCCTGTCAAACACCTAATTTAATTTCATCCCATATACGTCAAACAGAATACCAATATCCTGCCTTTATCGTGTACTGCAGGGATGTGAATATATAGTCAGATAATGGAGCCCACAAATTCTTGGTAGTGAAGATTAATGGCAATGATGGTGAGCAAAATTAGAGAGGTCAATAAACAGTACAGCTTGTCTGCAATTAAATGTAATTACATGTTTTTAGGGTAGAATAATCAACATCTATTTGAATGAACATCCAATTTTGTTTGTCAAACTGGAACTCAGCAGGCAGTGTCCTTTGAGACACTAAGATTAGTTCTGTTTGTTATAACAGATGAGTCTTCAACATTTTACACCCCCCACTGTGCTTATAATGTCGTTTCATAATTCCCAGTATGGATGAAAAGGCAAATAAACTTTCACTTTATTATATGTGGGATTTAAAGTGAAATATGAGATGTCAGAGGAAGGTGAAATGTTTCTATATACATATTTGAAGACTCATTCCTGAACAGCTTATGTGGTGTGCTAGCAATGAAAAGGCTAGCTTAATCCTTTTGTTTTGTGGCCAAACCCCCATTAAGCAACAGCCAGGTGTAGAGAACGCCATGGCAACGCCATCAGGTCCTAATTACTAGGAGGAGCTTCTGTAACCAGGGGGAATGTGCAATAGGGAAGTGTTTGGGAAGGAATGTCTCACAGTTAATAATGAAGCATAGTTCTGGAGTAAAATACAACTCATTATATCTTTGAATAATTACGCTCAATTGTAGGATAATAGAAAAGTGCAGACTGCTTTTAGGGGTTTGAGCAGAAGATTTGTACAATATTCTCAAAAGAATTTAGAGAATTTAAGAAAAAAACAAAAATCATTAACAGGTAATTTGCTCTCAGTGAGTCTTGAGGAATGGAGATTTATGTTATTCATACCATTAGTGAATGGCTCCTTGTCACAGACAAACCCATTTTTCTCTGAGTCGACTTATTGACTGCAGTTGGTTTATGGGCAGAAAGCTGCTGCTGCAGCACTACATTCACTTTCCTTATGCATTCTTGAGACTGCATGTAGATAGATATAGCTGAACATATACAATGAGCATTGGTCTTTACAATGAGTAGTGGCTACAGTACAGCTAAGGATGCAGGCTGTGATTCTGGCCGATAAAATGATCATAACTTGATTTTAGACAAGATGCTTCACTGCGAGATGGCTGTGACAAGACAGTAGAATATAAGCACTCCTACTCCATTAAGAAAGTTTTTCACTGCCAGGTTACGGAGGTGCACACACAGATACACAGATAAATACATAGACATGCACATTGACATCTAATTAACTGACATCTAAATGTCACCCGGACTGAGACCCCAGAGAGTACCGGCACAATATCCGCAGGATCAGACCAGGATAAATCCAGCCTAACCCACTCTCATTAAGGAGAAAAAGGAAAGGCCACACATACACACATGCATAGACATTACACGAGTACAAAGGAGCACAACGAATTAAAGATATATATTAGCACAAATTCTCATATAAGCCCTATCAATCTCTGTCAACCAAATGGTCTCCACCTACCTCAGAAATAACCCCCTGAAGGTGTACTAATAACATGGTGCTGTACATATCACAGTAAGGTTAACTGAAATAAGCATAGTGCATACATTCACTTTGCATCATTAGAGATTTACAAAAAAACAAAACAAAACACAGGAATACATTGTCATAAACCTTATATGTACTTAATGTCTAGATTATGTCTAGTTTTTGACTTGATCTTTAAGGGTTTGATATCACAAGGTTGCTTACCAGGGCAAGAGTAGGGGTGTGGATCAGGCCCATGGCTCAGGACTGATCTGATGATGAAGGTTCTAATCTGGTTTTCCACAAAAAATACATACTGTACATATACTGTAGAATCTGTATTGTAAATTAAAATCTTCTTCTGGACTGTAATTAGAATTTTTTTATTTATTTATTTATTTTAAAAGTACCTAGTCTCTGTTATTAAACTAGGGGCAAATTACAGCAATAAACTCAGGGCAGTAAATTCAGGTACTGACAAAATGTACTAATGATACAGTATGATAATTCTTTATAACGAGCTAAAATGTGAGGCTATAACCATTGCTCTTTACAAAATAACTATTTTGTGTAGATTCATGACATAAATTTCAAATTAATCCTTTTCAGTTCCAGGTTGTAACACTACAAAATGTGGAAAAGTTCAAGGGGTGAATATTTATGCAAAGCACTGTGTATACTGTATAAGTGCAAATTTGTTTTGTATGTGATATATGTTGTTTGTACATTCAGAAAAATACTATGAACATATTTAAGAGTTGTTGATGTGTTTTTGGTCTACTAAAGTGATATTTTTGGTCCAGTCCATTTGACATTGGACTGCATGTAAAATGGCATGTTACCTAAAACGAGTCTGACACCACTGCTTTGCAGCAAAAGAATCCCAAATGTGGGATAAATGGCTGCTTTGGTTATTACTTATCCAGTATTTTATTCTCTCACTCCCTGGCTCTCTTCTCTCTCTCGGGGCAGTGAGGTCACCCTAGACTCTGCACATAGCAGCAAGCTTGTGTTGTACTGAGATGTTTGTTTGGATTGTTATTAAAAATATATGAGGTCAGCTGTGAGCAAAAACTTCAGATCAATTATTCACTCATATTTTCTTATATTTTGACTAAACACTGGCTGGGAGGCAGTTTATTTTATTTGTAGTTTACGATTAGAAGTTTCAAGCTTTTTTATATATATTTAATTACACACACATCTATCTGAAGGCACTTACAACTAAGGCAGTGTCAAATTCAAACATGTCTTACTATCGTACTGCTTGCAATGCCTCAGGACCTCATGTATTGTGACATATGTTCAGCTTGAGCCCAATGTCTCACACTGCAGATACCTTATGGAAAACAGAGAGCAGTAAAGATGCTCTGAGTGTTCAGTGGATAGTGTTGGGGTGGGGGGTGGCATGGGGGATGGTTGGGGATACAGCATGCTTTCTTTTCCAACTCAGGTTTCTGATCTGATACACCACATTGTTCCAAGGACTCCAGTGCCAGTACGGTAGCACATAATCTGGATACTGAGGCACCAGTCTGCTCTAGCCCAAAATTGTACAAGAAAAAGCCTCATCAGCAACACAGAATGTGTGAAACATCACTAAAGCATGTGTGCAGTATTTTCAGTGGGAATTACTAAAATAGAAGTGAATCTCCATCCGACTACCAGCAGACAGACTTTTCAGTTTATTAAATAACATCTGTTTTGACCCAGCAGCTCATGCACTCTGCATCTCAAGGAAATGGAAAAAAAAAGTCTGGAAAGACTGTAAAGGATAAAATAAGTAATGGCTACTTTTCCACAATTATTCACGTTATAACCCATTCATAAGATATTATACATATTGGTAGAAAGATAGCAATGTTTATTATGTATTAAGATTTCTTACTATAATACATTATAATTTGTTCAACATGTCTCAAAAATTTCATATTCTTATTAATTATACATGACATTATCAAAAAATCAAACCAATCATAAGACAGTATTCTATTTACAGTGGTTGAGAATATTAAGGTATATATTAAAGATACTTGTAATCATACAGATAATCTTTTTTTTTTGTTAATTTTTTCAGAAATTTTCTGATTTCAGAGTTGAGATAATGAGAAATAAAACAGTGGAAATATGTTGGATTTATTTAATTTCAAATGGGTTTTACTTTACTTAAAACTCACAAAAACAACTTAAAAGCTAGTTATTAAAGTCATATTTAAAAAAAAAAAGTTAAGAGCAAATCATAGTTTGATTATGACATAATGAGCTTTGCAACACTGAATTTCTTTACCACTGGCAATAAGTGTAATGAGCACTACTTAGTATAGTGCCTTATGAATATACCAGAACATGCTATTTACAGGTCATTAGAGAGACGACCTTCTGAGAACCTCATTTATATTAAACAGGCCAGGACTACACTCTTCTCTTCTCTAACCCTTAAGGGCCCTTTAATTGTCCTTCTGAAGAATCGCTAAATATTCTATAGTACTGTGAAAAAGTCTTAGGCACATATAAAGAAATATTTAAAAATAATGAAATAAAAATGAATTTTCTACAAAGAGCAGTAAATAGCACTAAATTAAACAAAGTCAATATTTGACATGACAACTCATTGCTTTTTTAAAAATGCATCAGTACTCTCAGACACATTTTGTGCAGTTTTATGAGAATATTGGCTGGTAAGTTTTTCTAGGCATCTTGGAGAATCTGCCACAGTTATTCTGGAGACATTGTCTGTCACATTTGCTTCTGTTTTTGCAGATAATCCCTGACAGCCAGCATTCTTTTTTTCTTCTGAAAATTGGTCTATTACATAATATTTTACTTTCTTTACTGGCATACAAACATTTTTCTGTAACATTTAATTTTGGTTGGAAGTAATGTTTGGAAATATACATTTTTTTACTGACCCAAAAATGTAGAAGTCATAAAATGAACATCTAAGACAAAATTCATATAAAAAAGACTTTTGGACAGCCCCATATATAAACCGCACAACAGAGTGTTTCCCTATCAAAAAGGTTCCAAGTAGAACCCATTTAAGATGCTAAGAACCCTTAATTATCCACTGAACCTTTAAAGAACCCTTGAAGAACCTGCTTTGAAGAGTGTATCTGCATGCTCTTCAGATACTTATTTATTCCCCTTGCAGAGCTTTAGCTATAAATACATAAGATAATCATTTTACAAGCATTACATGATTTATGAAATGAAACTAAATGTGAAGACTTTATATTTGTTCACATGGTTGCCAAACCATTTTTGCATAGGAAATAAAGTGCTACAATAATCAATCCAGTGAGCTATATAAAAGTATTAATATCATCAAGTCAAGCAGGCAGCCAGACGCCTCCTACACTATGTTCTTGTGTGAAGAATGCCAGAGCTGATGGTGCCTGCAGAGCTGTTGGCAGTTTATCCAACAATAAGTGGTCTCCCAAAGGAATGAGGATGGGACAGGCAGCATATTGCACACAGTCTGAAGCTCAAAAAACAAATGTCATTAACTTTCATCAGCACTGTAGCAATGCCAGGTATGTCCAACACAACAGCATACAACAGGACTGCTATTAAATGTTGTGTGGTTAAGGTAGTGTAGAGAGTTAGATCTCTGAAGAAAGGTTAAATGGTTAAATCATGACTGTACTACTGCCTCCTGCTTTAGGGTCCTATTTGGAGAAGAAATGTTCAAGGAAAGAAGCTCTCATCTAAGACTTGCACATTTTCTGTGCATTTAAAAAGTGTGGAAAAGAGAAACCTAGATCTAATTACAAATATTGGATGTTGTCATTATAGATTATATACTGGTAGGGTTAACCTACTGCAGTAGGTTATCTCCCAAAAAGTCAACTTGACTATGCTTTCAGGCAGGAATTCTCTGCTGCCTTTTCCCAGAGGGCTTTGCAACCATCCATTCAGGTTAGACAGACTTGTTAGCTGGTCTTGTTTGTTTCCTCCTATATTAAACAGTTCTGCTTTGACAGAAGTGCTGCTGGGTGAAGGTCTATACACACCACGTACCAATGTAGCCAATATTTTCTTTCCACATGCAGCTTTTCACCAAGCCACACAGATGTTTATCTTATTAATTAAGCTGGAATTAGAATTAAGGCTGTGAGGTGGTGGACTGGATTTGATGGCGGGGGCAGGGGAGCAGGACAATGGAAAAATGAGAACAAGCCAAAATCTCTTTGCTGGAGGCCAGGAGTGTGTTTTAATTAGCTTGGCTCCTGGGAGTGAGGAGCTACAGGCGCCCAAACCAATTTCAAATACTTTTTGAAAAGGTTCCCTGCAGACATTTGATCTTTTAGTTTCTGCTGTTCTTTTGCTACTGCATAATCACTCCAAAATTATTTTTTGTAGTTTGTCACAGTTACATGTTCCTCAAATATGCAGCCAACTTCATTAAATCAAACTTCACTCATATGCTTTTTATGTGGGAGGAAAGAAGTTTACAGAAATTGAGTAAAAATTAAGATTAAATTTGGAAACTCTTGAATATGTAAATGGTGATTTATAAATACTATTAATAATGGGTGTGCAACAAAAAGAGGCATATAGAAAAATGACATATTTTCATTTCACACTAATGTGTTGAATGTCCACACAGTTATTTTGTAAGTCAAGTGATGAATGCAACACTTCATGCAGCCAGTCCGCCTAAAGACCGAGAAAGGGGACTAATTTGTGTGAAAAGACCAAAGATCAAAGAGAATCAAGCACTTTGCATCTATTCTAATGAGGCACTTTATACATGCAGCACAAGTCAAGGCAACACAGGCTTTGTGCTAAGTTAGTCATGAGAGTTCGGACATCTGTAAATATGTATGGATAAATTATGGAATCTGTGACAGTACAGGCTTAAAAGACCAACTATAGGGACACATGTTTACACATGGATGTGGCATTTGCTGAGGTTCATTATTCTGTATTGACTTCAGCACTTTCCACCTTGAGACAGCCCTGTACAGAATCCAACTGAATCCAAGTGATGGCTCCCTTATGCCAGATTTTAAATGAAGTGCCATTTCCACAAATAGGTTTCATTTGCTTCAAAATAGTTTTTATGTGAGACCAGTGTTTACCATCTCAGTGATCACCTACCAGCCAAATGATTAATCAGTGATATTTTAAAAATGGGTAATTTCAAAAGCATGCAGAGCTTTTTTAACACCCATTCAGAGAAAGCCATGGTCTTTTGCTGCCAAACCCCATTTGTACACTCATTCAGCATTAATAAATCTTAAATGCCTGTTGTCCTTGTTTGAACAGGAGTGATAATAATTTCCTCAACCTTAATGAGTCAGACATCTGAAGAGCATCAAAAACAGTAATGAAGACTACAATTAAAGAATCCGAGCATAAGAGGGGAAGTAGGGAAGATTAGGGAAAGATATGAAAACATCACCGTGCTGCACTGCACAGATTCAGTTCATAAAGGGAAGGAGAGGAACTGATCTGATTGGATATTGCAGCAGCAAGAGCAACCACACCTCTCAATAATGTATTCATTTAAATCAAATGCCTTATTACATTTATACTGCTCTGTACCACATTACCACCTTCACCAATGGTCAGATACCAAAACTATAGAACACTGCGATCTTATGCCTTGATCCTATTTTAAATTAAAACTGAGTGTCAAAAATTTTAGATCGAATGACAACACAGTCGCAGTTTGTATGAAAAGTTATGAATAGGTAATAATGTAAATGTGGGGTTAGCGTTCATTGTATCTACATCAAACAAAATCTTCTACATTCTTTATAATTCCTATGAATGTTTCTAAAGATCAAGTATGAATTCATTTCATAAAAGTTGGAAGTCTTGTAGCTAATACCTCCAGGTTATTTTTTAAGATAAGCATCTTACTTTTCCAGTTAACTTGGAGATACAATGAAAACGAATTCAGCTTCAGGGGATGTTTGTTGGAAAACTGTGGAATACTACAGGAATAGTGTGAGATATTAGAGACAGGACACTTAAAAAAACTTATTTATGATGCTGACATTCCTTTAAAATGTTATGGTCTATATTTGGATAATAAATGATTTGAAATGTAGGACAACACTAATGTAACCTGGCACCAATACAGATACAGCTGTAGTTGCGAGATTTGGTCTTGGATCTTTTGATGACTACTTAATTATATGATTATTATTACTGAGTGATGTCTATCATTCATATAGAAATTATACTGTGAAATTTTAATTTGAAAATAGCACTGTTCAGGTGTACTAGAGACTATGTTTGTTTTTAAAAATTTCTCCAAAGTGTCAGATAAAGAAATGTGAATTAATAGAGTCTGAGATGTAGCTTAAGTGTTGAAGGTATAGTTAAGTGTAGTTAAGGTCATTAAAATTATCCCTTTGGCCACAAAAGATGAGACAAACATACTGATACAGTTTTTGTTTTCCGTTTTTTGTGTAACTGACCGTTTTGCTTGTTGAATTCCCTACCTATGGTGAAACTGTGCATTACAAAAAATACTTTGTTGGAGAGGTTCTTTGAACGCAAATCGTCCAAACTACAGATTTGTGCCATTTTGAACTAAGACATTTAATATTATACAAGAATCCTAATAACCCAGAACATCTTTTTTTTTTTTTTTTTTTTTTATCACAGACACACTTTTGTTTTTGTGTGTAGTTTATGTTCAGTCAAATATTTTACATACAAAGTAAATCTGTGGAAAACCATGCCCCCAAATTCACAGAAAAGAATAGATATTTGTAATCTGTACATTTTTGTACATTACTTTTCATTGCTATTACAGACCTTCTATGTCTATATGGAAATCCAAGGACTTGGACCTTTGTTCTTGCACAGATACATGGATGCATCTATCAGAGCTTTGACTCACTCCCAGAAGAGTTGTGCTTTAAAATGGCCATCCATGGCACACATAAAGAGGCACTGGAGCTGAGGTCTCTAGTTAGAGCAGAATGGCTCAAATGACAGCACTGAAGAGGCTGAATAATACATAACCCTGTCCACAGCTGAGAAAAGAACTGCAGAACTGCAGCACACTGGATATTTATACCTCACTGGCCAGTTTGTGTCCGTGTACATGTATGTTCAATAAACTACACACTAACTAACATAAGGTATAACTATGCCTACTACTAAAGGGCCCAGAAAAAGTAGTTATTATGATTCATCTGAAATCATGCAATACCCAAATTATAGTTTTTAAAAAACCAAGTTCATAGCAAATAAAAGCCAGTTCTGTTCAAGACGTTCACACGTTAAGCCCAGTAAGTCCTAGTACAGAGACTCTGTGTGGCCCAAGTGTCATTTTAGTCTGAGACTAACTATAATTGGGATGTGAAAAAAGCTGCAGAGCTTAGATGTTGTCAGTGTGTGAGTTAACAAGAAAGACTGTGAAGGACAAGAAGGCTTCAAGAATGATATTACAGGAGAAGGACAGCATGATGAGAAAGGACAAAGTCATGCCACCTTCATGAGATCAGTATCTACACAATTTTTCACAATTCAGTTAAGTGAACCGCCTAATCAGTAAATCATTAAAAAAAACAAAACAAAAAAAAAACGCATGTAGTACAAGATTCGCTTTTCACTTGTACTGCATGTTCCCTGACTAGAACTCTAAACATCATAAAGAATGAATAAGGCTAAGCTGGAATAACGCATAATCGCACACCAGGGCTTTCATCATACTGCGGTGTTTCATCCCAATGCCCAGTTCAGCCTTCACTCCCTGCAAGAGCAGGTCCCTCTAAAGGCTGTCCACTTGTGCTGCAGCTCTGCTTATAACAGCCTTTCCATATGCAAATGCAGAACCTCATTTTCAAGAAGGCATCTTCTATATCCATTAATGACATGTAAGATATAGAAGAGGGAAGCCATGTTGTATTCATATCGAACATCGAGAGCAAGGCTACTGTCAATCTGTTTACTTGTCACTGAAAGCAAATATAAACACTCATTTTCTGCCAGCGAAAGCCTGTGAATGCAAAAAACAGAGAAAAGAGGGGTCTTTGCATGTGTGTGTGTGTGTGTGTGTGTGTGTGTGTGTGTGTGTGTGTGTGCATGTGTGTGTGAGAGAGTCATACAGGGAGAGAAACATAAACTTGCACTCAAGCACAAAAACAGGGATTTACCTATTCCAAAAGATTAAACAGGAAAATTGCGTACTAGTAACAAATAAACCAAACACACAAACACAGAGTTTGTAGAGTATTTTAAAATACTGAAACAGTAATCAGGAACTAATGGACATATTCTATAGGGTGACACCTCACCTTGGAAAGAACAGAGTGTCAAAGAAGTAAGAATTACACTTCCATTACCACCCACGTCTCTATAATTATCTGTAGCCCTCTCCTACACAAGAGCTCCATTTAAGCAGGCACAATACTGAAGAGGGGGCACTACTGTGAGTGTGATTTTGGGTCACTGCCACAGGGCCACTGGTGACACATCCCTGCTGGATCTTGTGCCATCGCTTGACAAACTAGTTCAGGGGAAAGACTGTGGGGTCAAAAGACCTCTTATAATTACCCTAATTAAATGGTTCCTTGGGTCCTTAACTGGGTTTGATTGGACATGTGGAGTTTGAGAAGAAACTATTTAAACAAGAAAAATGTATTTGGTCCCTACATTATTTATTAATAATTTGTTATACTCAGGGTTTGTGCAGTCTAAACAGTTTTTAATAGCAGCAGCGGTATAGCATGCAAAAATCCATGGGCACTTTCCTTGCACTGTGCATCAGAGAAGTAAAAATAGCATCATAGGCTTGCAGATTGAAATTCCCTATCCTTCCAATCCTACTCAAGTGAACACTATGCCAATGAATCAGACATTAATAACAAAGTTGGGATGGAAAAATGTTATAGAAGCTTAAACTTGAGTATCATTAGAATATTGCATATTCAGATAAAAAGAAATTAAACAGAAAAGATACAGCAACAAAACAAACACAATTAATTTTTTTATGGAGTCCACCACATGGCCATCAGGTTGGTGCAACTTGAAAGTTTTTTACAAATTAAATTAATAAGCAAGTACAGCTTGTTGCAGCTACCTTGATTTAAAGCTGGAACAGCCTGGCATCCATCACCTGCCATCCTTCACAATGTCTCCTCCTCTCTCTTTCTCTTTCCCGCTCATTAAAACTTGCAGCAAGTTGCTCTCCAGAGAGGTTTAAAAATCACTGTGTGCTAGTACCACACATCAAATAGCCTCTATTTCCTTTAAGAGGAAACTTTTTATGGCAGCCCGTCTCTAGTACACAGATACCACTAACAGGGGTGTGAATATTTTTTACACCCATATTGTACCTACAAAGAAACAACAAAAAAGTATGTGTATGTTTTTCATTCCAAAGATTTACATATAATCACCAAAAAGAACACATAAGCAGCTGGACGTGTGTTTTGGCAATGTAAAAAACAGCGTGCCATGAGCCAAGCAAGCCAAGAATTTATGCTTACGATAATGCCGAAATTCAGTAATGAAAATGCACAAAACATATTTACCCATGAATGCTTTACAGTTTTTATAACTTGCCAGAGTGGGCCTCTCAATGATGACCGATCTAAAGGCCACAGAATATGCATGAGGATAAAAGGGTCTATTTGCATAATTAGACCTACCTAAAATTAATTAGCAAGTACATCAAGAATAATAACTCCAATTTAATTAGCATAAAAATATCCCTCAATCAGATTACTTGAAAAAACATGGCCATTCATTTAGAAAAATAAAGATTACAAATCAAAAGATTGTGCCAAAGTGCAGTGTGAAAGAGGATTTGTCAAGGGCAACAATAAGTTGAATCATACCATAAATTCAGAGCAGAACCATGAAGATGTAATTTATTCCATTTAAATTATATTTTCTCCCTCAGTTCCCACTTCTTACCTGTAGCAGAACTAATGCAACAGTATAGGATCCCTGAAAACCATGCAGATCTCCAAGTCAGTTTCAAAACCTCTAGTATGGCAGTAGTAATAAAAAGAGGTTTATGTATTGGTCCTTTGTGGGCTGATCTGCAGTTCTGAGAGTGACTGCCCTTTACAGATAGGCATGTGTATCTGGTGTCATGATGTTTCCTAAGCCTTGACTTATAAACCTGTTACAATCTCATTAAAATGCTCTCATGTAAACAGAATCTGAAGGGAGGAAGAGCAGAGTTGGCAGTTAATTTGTTTAGTGTAATTATATGGACATATATCAGGTAACAAATTTCACCTATTATGCATGGAATTTATAGTACATACTGTAGTGTACAATGACACTGGATAGATAAGTCAAAGACTAACCAGAGCATACAGTTGAGATGAAACGTTTACATATACATAAGATAAAGAAATTCAAACTCAATTTTTCAAACAGCACATGTTACCAGACATTTCCTGTGTTAAGTCAATTAGGTTATCTACTTTATTTCCATCATTTCAAAGGTCATTCAAGTGGTCATTTCAAAATAATAGCTAAGAGACATATTCATTTCAGCTTTTATTTACTATATCAGATTTCCAATGGGTCAAAAGTTATGATTGGTTATGATTTGGTGACATTGCCTTTTAATTACTT
>CM074950.1:13174463-13188643 GCA_037577455.1 Pangasius macronema | reverse complement strand
GGAACCTCTTAAAATAAAGCTGAAAGTCTACACTTCAATCACATCTTGATTGTTTTATTTCAAATCCATTGTGGTGTTGTATAAAGGCAAAATCACAAAAACACTGTCATTGTCCGGACCTAACTGTATTTCCATTATTTTTTGGAAGGCCCTAATGATAATTTTGAGTTGGCTTGATTAAAAACAGTACTATTAACTGTGTACAGTCTGTGATGATCCTATATCAGATAAAATACTTATAGGTTATATATGGCATTGCATAAAAGTATACATTTTACAATAAGTGTAAGATTTAGTAAAAGCGTACTTGCCAAACAACTGCCAAAGTACTGTCTTTAAAATTGATCACCTAACCATGCACGATGCCAACAGGTTTACAAGGTCTAAACAAGGTCTTTCTTGGACACAATGCATAACCATGCTAGACCTTTTTCAACATTTCTGGCAAGAAGTTTGAGACTGATCAAAAGCCTACATGTCTTGGAGGTGTGAATATGTCCTCAGAAAGGACAAGCAATCGCTGAGAATACTGATAGGAGCCAGTGGGAATGTCATAATCTAAAAGCAGTAGCAACCGGAGCCCTGAACAAAGTGACACAGACTCATTCCAAGCCTTGAAGCACAAATTATTTAAAACGCCAGGGTTGTTACTTACAACAATGGGTCCTTTTCATAAAAGCTGGAAGTACATAGACAAAGGGGAAAATGATTTTCTCTAACCCTTGCAGCCAGTTGCTTACCACAGCAACACAATTGTTATATATATAGTATACATAGTATTATAATCAGCTTCATTTGCAATGGAAAGGTTTATTCATCTTTCCATCACTGCAGAGACTACAGCAGTGACTGGCATACACTCAGCTACAAAGCTGAATAAAGGATATTATTTGTTCATGGAAGAATTCATCCACAGCTATCAGAATAAGGTAACATTATCTGACATTAGCACTGATGATGAGTATGTACATATTTAGTTTATTGATATTCTGTATGTGTTATTTCATATTTACAACGTCTGTACATTTCCATTTCCCTTTATTAAATAAAAAAATTGTTAAATAATTGTGGATAGCTGAAAAAGTTAGTAAAAGTTTTATCAGAGCAGCTAACATTAGCTAGGTGTATTTCTCGTTAATTCAGGGCTGAATGATGAGTATTTTTGTCTGTTAAGTGTGAAATGTAGCCGAGAGCAAATTGGGAGTTAGCGCTACATGCTGCCAGTTGGTGCAGAACAAAGAACCACACAAACTTGAGGTTAGTTTGAGGGTCTGTCAGATTAGCTTTGTTTGGATAGAATTCTACTCACTGCAGCTGCAGTTTATTTGCCCTTTAAACTCTATGTGCACTTATAAGCTTTGAGCTACTTTTGGTGTAGTCAAAAGCAGTGAAATGCTTCCGACTTCATCCCTTCTGATTGCTCTAACCCACTGCTCTTTGTTTGCATCTACGAAGAAAGCTATGAATAGCTATGAATCGCTATAAAGCTATGGCTGTTTTTTTGTTTAGAATTGTAGCACAAAAGGACAGTGCAATACACATACTCTTTGAATGTAGAGAAAGTTACCCTGTGAAGGCTACTTCCAACAACAAGAACTCAGAAGTGTAAAGCGTTTACAATGTAACAATAATAATTGTTTCGAGAATCTGGTACATAATAAACATTTGTGTTTCAAATCACAAGTCTGCGAAATATGGGCCAGTGAATACCACTTACTGCATGAATGGAACATATGAATATTCAAAAAAAGGTTCAAAACAGCTTTTGAGCTATCTAGCCTACTTCATTTAATAGCTATTAAAACGAAACCATGCTGAGATTTATTACAGTGAAAAACGTGGAGACCCAAGGGAGATGTGAAAAGCTGTCACCACCTCCAATGATGTGAGTAACAGCACCAGGGTAGAAAACTAATTGGCAAAAGTGCCACTATGATGGGTTGGGGAGGGTGTGAATCATTTAAGGGGCCCAGAGCTAGACAAGGGCCTTGGAACTTGGATTTTAACATACTTTAAGGGACTTTTGCAGTGGGTTGGGGTGGAATACCCAGTGTAAATTTAAGACTATAAACAGAATGTTGAATGCAGACCAACCTCCACCAACATGAAGACATTTATTAAACCTCACTCTGTAGCATCATGCCACCAGCACAGCTCGACTTGACCCATAAAGAAAACATGCATCTACATTGTTCTCTGTACTGGCAGAGAACAGGTGGTGGAAGGTGGAGTGAACTTTCCCTGACTGTCTGAACTGTTCAGACTAAAGACCTATTTCTCCAAAAAGCACTTAAATGGACCACCAAACCTACTCTGGAGGATAAAAAACCCACTTCTCTGTTTTCATAACTATATTAACTCACAACAAATGTCTCTAACACATTTTTAGCTTAATCATGTTCTTAGAATTAAGCCTATTTATACTAGCATGAAGTCCTGTTTTGATGGAGAATAAAAAAACACTTCTGCAAGTCACTCCAGGTAAAGGAATCTTCCAAATGCTGTATATGTAAACAATGTAAACCTCGGCCCTGCCCCCTCAATCCAGGGCAACAGTCAGAAGAACAAGACTGTCATGGAGAAATTTCTTTTCTTTGTTTCTTTTCAAAAAATTATTTTTTATTGTTGATTTTCCTTATATTTTGGGTCGTGTTGCAGGATACAAACACATTTCAATGTACAAACAATTCAATGACTCATAAATCCACAAAATATTGATAGAATAAATTTAAGGATTTGGATTTAGGATAAATATATTTGCTTGAATAATGAGAAAATGTACACTGATTTGGTAGTTTATTATGTGTAAAACAGTTTGTTGTACTGTAGGAGAGTAATCATGAGAGAAAGAAATGGTCTGCAAATGCCTGACAGTTACTCAGATGAGTCTCAGATACTATATCCAAACTTGTTCCATTAATGCTAGACTTACTTCAAGTCCTCCGTACACAAAAATATTTTCAAGTAAAGCTACGATCAGATTTTTTGTTTGTAAATCGTAATTATTAATAAGTTACATTACTTTTTCTTTCATTTGATAAATGAGTGACAAAATTGTGAATTTTTGATACTGTCTGTTTGCTATGTTGTACAAAAATATAGTATGTTAAGTTAAAATCTTAAATTCCGAAGCAGACTGCCACAAATTAAGTTATACCCGTAAGTTTGGAGCAACTGAACGTAACAGTTTTTCAGCAAATGATGAAGAGCTCATCAAAAGAAGAACAGATTTTTGGCGCCAAACTTTACATTTGTATTCATCATTTGCATTCAATGATTTAACCATTTTTTTTAAATCAATTTGAAGAATAGCAGAGAAAATGTTGTGATCCATTCAACAAACACAAAAAACCTGTAAGAGCTTGTTTCAGTTGAACTGGCTGATTTCTTGGTGAAAAGAACAAATGCAGCTGTGAAACCTGGAATGAAATTATGTACAAGATGTCACTCTGAGTCCGGCAAGAACCTCACAGAATCCAGTACTGAGGTGAAACAAAGTACAGCTTTTGAAACAGAGACTGAGGATATGTCTCTGTAGAAGGCATCGGCAAACTTTATATCCATCCTTGGTTCACATGGCCGCTCAACCTCATTCAACTGACTTTTAGATGGTTGACATTTGCTGGGTGCCTTTCACATACATCTAAATGGGATTCCAGCACCAGTCACAAGAAGCCGGGGTTGCTAATACATCAACAACAAAGTTCTTCAACAGCAATCAGACCCAAATAGGGTTGAATCAGTGAGGTTCCACTTGCTGCTCTGCCCTAATGTGTACCTAGCAAGTAACATGTTAACATTACATGTATATTTGTGAATAAACTTTGCAGTTTTACATATATACAATCATGAATTTTTTTAAATAATGATGCCATCCCAGTTGGCAAACGAATTCATCATGAGTGGGAGAAAGAAATTGCGATCATGTAGAGGATGTTTTGTAAATAAAGTTGCATTTTGCTAAAATGTGTTAATTTCCCCAATTTATGTAGTGTTTTGGGACACCTGGTAGTTTATGCATGCAAAAATTCAGGTCCCTAGCTGCTAGTCAACACTGGATAAAAGCTACTAAAAGTAAAAAATACCTTAATTTAAACCTAACAATAAAGTCTTTAAAATGTAGTTAGTTAACAAAGAAACACATAAAATTGAAAATATAGTAAAGTTTTCTGTAAGAAGAACATTTATCTATGGAAGGAGACTTAAGTGTTAGCACTTTCTAACAACTAGTGGTAAAGCTGTCTTTTAAGCTTTCTGCAGTGGGAAAGTCTTTTGGGGCGAGGGCTTGCTCTTTGAAATGTATCAGTAACATGACAAGCTGCATTTTATTTGTTTTATTAACTACAGGAGAGGGAGAACTAGTTGGAACTAACCTGTTTTCTTAATTAACGTTCTTAATTAATAAATAAATGTGCAAATTGCTGTGGTATAAAACATGTTACATATATGATAATGTGTACATACCATTTTTATAAGGGGAACCCGCTCTTTAATTCAGTAAAATAACACCCCAACACCTCAGGCATTACACCACCATACTGTTGATTATTCTCCTATAACAACACCCCAATGTGTTTTGTATGAGCATGTGACATAGCAAACGCACACACACATACACACACTCAAAAAAACAAAAAAACAAAAACCCAACAACGACAACAACAAAACATAAACAATATTGCACTGAGGGTTAAAATGCCCCCAGTCTTTCCCTTTGACACAGGTGATTAAGGTATTCCTGCTAAAAGGCAGTGTTATTTAATTAGCACTTGGAACAGCTCTCCCACACACAAACACAGTTTGTGGTCCTATAGTGAGGCATTCAAGAGGAAAATATGGCTCTTTCATACACTCTGATTGGCAGCAAAACATTTCCTGTTTTTCCTCCAGAAGTTGGGCTTGGCAAATTTTGACAAGCAGTAATCTCTTATCTTGGCTGGAGTTGGGGACATGTCCTCCCCACTGCTGCGGCTCAGTGGTGCACCTATGGAGAAAAGAAAGCCCTTAACTGGAGTGGTTGCTCTGGATATTAGTGCTATAGGCTCATCAGCCCCTTGCTGTGGCTCTGTCATGCTCTGTAGGGCATCTCCTGTGCTCACTAAAAGATGGACGGGTTGGCATTCAGCCCCACTGGAGCTGCTATCGGACAGCGCTTTCACCAAAAGAGCCATTTCATCTTGATTGCTCTAAAAATACTTAATGAGCGCAAACAGGCACATGTAGAGCCATCAAATGCAACTTAGGCTTCTCTATCTGCCTTAGATCAGTGAAGACCTGTGAGTCTTCATTTAACCAATAAGGATTGATGATTATTACTTAAAAACATTATATACATATATCAGGTATGACAGAATGATCTGGCTGCCATATGCAGCTAACTGACCTGCTGGGGCTCAAGAGAATGTTTGGAAAAGAGGGTGCACTGAACAAATTGAAAAATTGAGAGGCAGTTTAAACTGTGCCCCTATGAGGACGGCTGCTTAATGTCATGCTGCCCTTGCTTTAGCTCTCCTCGCCCACTCTCTCATTAAAGTACTCCCACACACTATGAAGTGTCTTGCCAGACTGTTAAAACCATTCAAATATCTCATATTGAATAAACTGGAGACAAGTCTTAGGGTTAGTACTCAAATTTGTATTGCATATACAGTAAAAGCAAATAATTTATGCAGAAAGACACACACAAATCTTATACATGAGACTTCTACAGCTACTTTTGAAATGCACTTGTAATTGAAATCTAATAAGGCTTATATTACTGTAGGTAAAAATTATTATTTGGTTTTGTCTGGGTCTGAAACAACTGTACAAGGCAAAAAGTGACCATTGCTAAAATATGTATTTATTTGGAAACTACAGTTGTAAGTGATTTTTAAGATAAACAAGCATAAGGTTTGTTCTTTGAACCTTGGCAGCACTTTATGACATCTTCTATCTCTGAGGCTGCTCTGGGGAGATGCCCTTCAGATAATATACCCAGGAGAGGCCCTGGCCATGGCCCTCTGTGCGTGGACTGGAGATGATAAGCTTTCCCGTGCAGGGGGTCTTGGAGCCTGGCTGTGGGTTGTCGAAGCAAACAAGGATTTGGTGAGTCTTCTTTGAGCGAATGGTGTCCATGCCCTTGATGGTGAAGGCTGGGTTGTCCACTTGGCAAGAAAAGGCTGTGGTCTCCATGAAGACATTCTTGAAGGGGATGGAGACGTTGGATCCAGCACGGATGGCCACAGGGCCCTGGGCTTTGGGAGGTGTGCATGTTCCATATAGAGGGAACACATAATCCCCTCCAGTGGTGGATGATATGGTCAATAGGCCTCGCACCTCACCCAAGTGGCAGGGCTCAAAATAGACCTCCACACTGATATCGGTGCCTGCTTGGGAGCTTGCTGCCACTGGCATTAAATTTTTTTCCACAGTGAAATCCGGACGGTCTGTCTGCAAAGAAGTTTAGTAAGATTAACAGGAGTTGGAACAATCCAAAATATTTGCAAAAGCTAAATTCAGTTTATATTGTTCTTGATCCTGCTCTCTCTATTTTATAGCCAAAAGATTGTAAAATTATCTGATATATACAATATTTGTTCATTTCAGTTATTATTAATATAAACAATAACTATGGAAATAAACAAATAAAACCTGCAAACATGACTAGGGATGCAAGCACTACTGTTTTGTTGGAAAACTATTTCAGCATTGTTTTTTTTATTTCTTTTGGTGAAATATGGGTCAAACTGGGTCAAGATAGGTTTTAATTTATTGGTATATTATAAAGAGTGAGTGACTTGCAAAGGACAGAGTGAAAATACTGCAATGTAGTCTAAAAAACAGTAATATTTAATTCATTTGAATTGAATATGGAATATACGATCTAAATGTGGAAATTTAATCAAAGCTGTACCTTGCAGGTGTACTCAGCCTTAACACGGGAGTAGCTGGTGAACTTGGCAGTGAGATATTGCCCGCTGCCCAGTGGTGCTCTGAAGTAAAGTGGTTTCTCAGGAGGAGCAGGTAGTGCACGGAGCAAAAGCTCATAGTGGAAATAACCCAGTTCATTGTTATACAGCATGAGCCGTGCTGTACTCTCACCTGAACGCAATGGCTGGTACTCAAACCTCAAGGTTTCCTGGGGGGAGAGAGAGAGAGAGAGAGAGAGAGAGCTCTAACAGAAGTCCTCTGAAAATGACAACTTCAAAAATTTCACAACAAAGTGTGCAACAAAGGAATTCTATGTGCCTGTACTCACTGGTCCATTAATCTAAGTGAGGAGACAATCACCAGCCACTTCTACAACTTTGGTGAACAAAAAAATTCAAACAAGTGATACCGTAGATAGTGCAGGCACTGAGAACTGAGGTTGCACATTGATGTCCGTACTGCGGCACTCAGTAGTGAACAACAGGCTCGTGGGTAAAGGATTTTCCAAGTTCACACAGCCTGAAGTCATCTGCCTAACCGCTGTCACCAGCTCAATTGTGCTGATCACTCCTGGGGGTGTGGCCTTGAAGTTGAGGTAGTAGAACTGGTATTCCCCTGTGGCCTCATTTTTAAAGGTCAGCTGTAGAATTAAGAGGTTTGTCTGTAGGTATAAAATTGCTAACATACCTAACAATGTTTAAAACATAACAGAAACAAGTTAGCTTGACTTATTAATACTATATAATGCCAATTATTAGCATGGATAGAATTTTTAGGTATTGTATTGATTTGGGTATTCCTAACAAGTTGGTGGGATTAGTGCAGAATGTAGTGGGGTTTGGCTCTACTTTAGCATTGTATTGGCACTCCTTGTAGCTGAAGAAGGAGATTTTGTAGTCTCGTTTGGTCAAAGCTGGCACATCCACATAATCAAGCCCCTTCAGTGAGACTGTGCTGTCAGGGCGTTCTGGTTTAATCATCTCCACTATAGCACGGAATCTGCACAGCAGGAGCACAGCAAACATTACACAACTATATAAGAACATCCACTTAGATCTGGATTATTATTATTATTATTATTATTTGTGTGCTAAATACAATAAGTCTGTGTATGCGAGTTTGTGTGTAGTACCTCTGAGGTTTAGGCAACCAGTTATGAACAGGCACAATCTCTGTGTAGGATGTCTTGCAAGGTACTTCACGGCTGATTGTACTCACAGCTTTAGGTGGCTCTGCCGTACCCTGTAGGGTGTACAGCATGCCCGAGCCATCGGGGAAAGAGAAAAACACGGAGCCCTAGACCAAACATAAAAGCACATTCACACTCAGCATTTTGTAGTCAGCTCCATGACCATGAAGGTCTTTGTTGAAGGGGGATGTGCTATATTTTGGATAGTTTATCATGTACTCTTCAGCCTACACAAGACTGAAGTGAATTTCCTAATTACACAAATTCACAAACTCTCTGCAGTAGCATGCAAAGACAATTCAAAGACAGCTGACATTAAAACACATAGCTGGTAATTCTTTATCAGTATTAAACTCTATGTTACGAGGAGTAGTTAAAAAAGTTAATTAAACTGTCAAGCAGGGATTCCATGCTAGTCCATGTTCCTTCAGGTTATTCAAGCTAAACAAACTGATCTCTGGTGGAGATATATTTACCAGGTGCTTTTTGCCATCTGTGGTCATGGCCATGGGTTTATAGGTGATCTCGTAGGGTTTATTTTGCTCGTAGGGCTCTATGACAAGGGACAGTGAAGCGCTCCAATATTCACCCTCAATCACAGGCTTCAGGTGCCAGCGCTGGTTAGTGTTATTAGACAGAGTCACAGACTGCGTGCACTGACTACGGACCTGACACACAAAATTCAGCACCTGTAGAGAGGGAAAGAAAGAATATAAGCATATAGGTCACAGACCAATAAAAGACAAATAATACCTATGATAATCACACAGAGACAATATTTTACCTGATTGGAAACTGGGAGAGCAATGCAGGAGCCAGCTAGGGTGAGGGTTACAGGCTTGCCCCCCTCTATAGAACAGAAAAGGTTATCGTAGCACAGATCCTGCTTGACCTGCTCAGGAGCAAAGGTCACCACCAAAGGCACCTCCATTCCTGGACAAATATAACCTTCAGCAGGGCAGATACTGAAGTCTGGAGCAAAAGCCTTTGCATCCCATTTGAACCTGATACAAAAATACATGCAAAGATTTTAAACAGTTATGCAAAATAAGAATCCAAACATCTTGATTTGCCAGAGCATAGCAATTACTGCAAAAGTAATAAAAAACATATAAACCACAATAGATAAAAGATGTGAACAAGAGAAAAACAAATTAGAAAGCTAGCATGTACTTAATTATCAAATCAGGTAAATGATTACATCTGTATAGAGAGAACTTTAGTGAATATAATCACATCATGGTAAAACAAACTACTATTCAGTAATTTATTCATGGGCATACTGAATTGTGAACAGTAAAAAAAAAAAACAGTGAATGAAGAGTAGCTCTTATTTCCTTTTCTACAGTGGTAGTGTCAGATTCCAGTACTATTTTTTTTCTTCTTCTTCTGAAACACAACAAATTCAGCATTGTAATTCATAAATTGTGCCATTGCTGTCATGTTTTTCCTACGCCCAACAAATGTCTGTTGAGTAGAATCTGGAACTGTGCAAATGGGTCTATTACCTGATGAGCTGAATCAGGCATGTTAAATGAAGTAGAATGCTGAACCATGCATTAATTTCACCTTTCAGGATTGAAGTCTGCCACCCCTGCTCTAAAGCATAGCATGCACAAGATGGTGGATATGTGTATGTATATATGCACCTAGCCCCAATGTCTCCTGTATTTTGCAGCATAATATGGCGTGTGGCTTGGCAGTGCTGGGCCACAGCTCCAAAGGACAAGTAGTGCTGGTCCAGTGTAACCTCCACACCCTGGCAGCAGCCTTTCAGTACCAGTAGGGGGCGCGTGGTCCCCAAACACTTCAACTGCACCTCTTCGCAGAAAGGGGCCATGCGCTGCTGAGGGCTGAAGATCACCTCCACCACACACTTTCCCCCTCCACCCTTCAGCGTCACCTCCCTACTTGGATTCACTGAGAGGACCTGAAGAACATACATACTGGAGTGGGACCACATATTGTGGAGTGGGATAGATCGTTTGCATAATTGGTTTGTGTGTTTATCAGTGTCCATTGTTAAATTAGTTATTGTCTTTGTTTTTGAAATGCACCATATCAATTAATCTTCAGTTTAATCTTCAGTTGTTCATTTATATTAAAGCATATTATTCGCTAACTATTGTGACTTACTGTGAACAATGAAATGAATATGACGGGTATAAAATTAAGGACTATACTGTAGGTCGGACAAGTATTTTATTATTATTATTATTATTATTATTATTATTATTATTATTATTATTATTTTACAAGTGTGTGTATGTGTGATACCTTAGAGTTCAGCAGAGTCTGTGCAAAGGGTGTGAAGAGGAGAGAGAATGTCAAGGAAGGTGGACTGTTGTTGATCAAGGGGATGAACTTCTTGCTCCTCTGGCCCACCTGCAGAGTTCCAAGCTTCACAGTCTTTAATTTTGGATCCTCTACATCGATCTAGGAAAACCGGAGCCTGATGAGAATACTATCTAAAATCATCTAAACAGATCAAAAATGTGTGATGATGTGCATCGTAAATTTTCTCTTTCTCACCTTCATCTCAATTCCTCGTCCCATGATCTCCACTACTTGCTTGGAACACTTGTTTATCTCAAAGACCACCTTTTCGTGGTAGCGCATTGCTTCTCGGGGGTAGAACGTGATAGGCACCTCCATGCTACCACTAGGGGGCAGCACATCAGGCACGAAGCTCACTTCCAGAAAAGGAGTGTTGGAGAATAAACAGCCCACACTATAATACATGAAAAGGAAACATATAATTAAAAATATTAACAACCACGAAAAATGGCTGAGTTATAGTTTATGCGTGATGAGTTCCACCATTTACCTGATTCCTCTTTCCCCTTTGTTGCTGATGAGCAGTGTGCATGTGGCAGGCACCATGCCAGCAGAGTAAATGAAGGTCTTTCCGAAGTTGTACTTGAGGAAGGACAACTCCAGGCCCAGACTGGTGGTAGAACCCAGCAGTGTGCAATGGAAAACTGGGCCATTCTTTACCTACAGAGTAGCATGAATCAAACGCGGGAATCATAAAAGCTTGAAAGTCAATAAATATTAATATTTTAAAAAATAAATACAACAAAGATGTCAAAGACTAAAAGACAGAGAGGAAAAAGAAATAGAAAGGATGCCTTGATTGAGAAACCCATATCTTTGAGGTCACACTTCTGCTGGGGGAAGAAGCTGAGAATGCAACGATTCTGTTTTCCCACCGGCACCACAGCTGTTGTGGGCTCCACCTGCAGGTGGCAGTGCAGCTCTTCAGGCCCTGTTATCTCATACTGCACATCCACATTGAACCTCCCTGGGTTGGACACCACAAAGGCACATGTGGACTTACCACTCAGCTCCACCTGTCCAAAAGAAAAGAATGAAACCAAGATACACATTTTGTATTAACTGCTTCCTCAAACAATCCAAGTCTAATAAATGTACTGCAACATAAGACAAACTGATAAAAGAATAGATCTAAAAAATGGCACAATTTTTTCTCCCTGCTAAATTTACATAATTAGGAAATTTCGCTAAAATTAAATCAGCTATCTATTGAAATGTAAAAAACTTGGACCCTCAAACCTAAACATCTAAGACCCTGTTTCAAGGTGATGTATAATGCACTTTCTGATAAATATGCTGCTTCATAGCTTAAATCATAGCTCACCTGTTTGAAGTCCACAAAATGACTATCAGCAGCAGAGAGTTCAGTCATGGCCCCTTCTGGACTCTCATACTGGACACAGATATTCATGTTGTAGCCATCCGCCTTCACATTCATATTGAGTGGCTGAACTTTTCCTCTGATCACCACGCGTAGGTTAAATGTCACCACACCCTCCTGTGCGGGTGTGAAGGATATGGCCACTGGGAACCTGACAGACAAACAACATGCACTTACCAGGTGACTATTTTCCTCCTCATTTAGCATTCTTTTTTTCCCCATTACTGGTGATAGGACTGTGGTTGCTTTTGCACAAGTATGGTGCTGAGAGGGCCTTACTTGTCTCTGGGGGGTATTGTCCCTTGCATGGGCTTCAGTATCAGGCTATCTCTGACAGACTTTGAGTGCCGAGAGACCTCCTCGATGGCAAAATGGAAAGGTTGGTCTTCTCCATTCACCACATACACAGTTTTATGGGCCTCATGTCCTACATGTGTACACATTCATGCATAATATTCAATATAAAAATTTCCTATAGTTACTTTTGGTTTTACTACGACACTACCACAGTTTTATTGAGGTATATATGTGGTTTAATAATGCTTTTACTACAGTGCTTTATAGTAAATATATTTATTACATATTTAACAATGATGCTGCCACAGTTTTACTATGGCATTTTATTTATTTACCAAGTAGAACCTCCTTTAGCTACAATACTATCCACAAAATGTTTTCTGTAGCTGCTGATCAGACTTAAAACAGTAAGCAGAACTTTCAGACCATTTCTCCCTACATGAGTATTTCTGTTTGGTGAAGGTTATTCCTGCTACAGTAGAAATGATTAAATTCAAGCTCACATATTTTACCAGCCCAAATTGTGAATGATTAACCAATATTTTTAAAAATACATGAAAGTAGAAAGTGTGTTATTACAGGCATTAATTGGATGACAATCAGACCATATTAATGCAGAAATCCAAATTTTGGAAAAGGGCTCACAAACCTTTTCATGCAAATCTGCCTTAGGTTTTTCCCTCCACAAATGTACCATGGTCAAAGCTTGCTCAATAAGGGAAAAAATATTTGTCGTTGGTACTCTAATCTGACATTTCTACCATAGAACAACTAGCCTGTTATGCTCATTGTTCACACTGTTTTCAATTCTGTGAAACATCATGATGTATGAAACCTCTGCTAAACCTCAACTGGAATCAACTGGAATCTCACCAATAAGTACACAGCCAAGATTAAGATGAGCATGATCAATGTACACCATTGGATCTTTCGCTGTTCCCACCAGCAGGAAGGGCACAGAGAACTTGTGCTCTGGGATTAAGAAGGTCCAGAAGGATTCCACCAAATCCAGCTCTTGGGCATGGTATTTAAATAAGACCTGAGGCAGTGGATTTTTTTCAAGGTTAATATAAAAAAGGATTAAATGCAGTCTAATTTAAACATATCCAGACATACTGTACATACTAAAGTATCTACTAAATATAATATGAAGTTATTTAAACTATTATACCTCCACTTTCTTGCCAGGCTGAATGGTGTCCTTTGGTGTGAGGCAGGTGAAGGGTTTAACCTCAGAGTCATCACATCTCCACAACAGTGAGTATGGCTTGTTGGTGGGATTTACAACACTGAAGGTCCTGAGAATCAATACAGTATCCAAATGATCAACACAATTACTATAACAAAATATCAATTAAGATCACAAGACACATAATAACTGATTTATCACCTGCAGATGGATGTGCCGACTCCTGTGGATGTGAATTCTATAACTTTGGTGTTGGGATCCAGGGTGATGCTTGGTGTGGACCCTTGGGGGCCAGGGAGCTCATCATTCCGTCTGTTATCAGTGAGGTATCCCGAGTCTTCCAGGTGGAAATGGCAGTAAGGCATCATACTGCGTCCGTTCACTGCTATCACAGGACCCTGCTTGTCCTTCAGATTGGGAATGCTGCCAACAAGTCAAAGTAGATTGAAATAAATGTAATTTGATCTAAGAGGTACTGTCAGTACTGGAGTGTTAATCAGAAATGGAAATACACACTTTATAGTGAATGAGAAACCATTGTGACTATTTGGTGTAATCACATATTCACAGCGAGAGGCGATCTCTACTCATGCCTTACTAACAACAGGCCTTATTTATTGAGCTGGATACAAATAGATTTACTCGTAAAACACTTGTATGAGCATTTACACAACAAATCTTGCATTCATGAAAATCCAGTAAATTCATAAAAACTTGTAATTAGAATTCATAAATATTACTCCTGCTCCTGAGTGTGTAAATTTCCGCATAAGAAGACAAACTAATGTAAACCTCAACTTGATTGACTTCAAATGATATAATGTGCATGGATGAGTGCACTTTTACATATGGAATATACTGCTGAGTTTAAATTG
>CM074950.1:13144173-13160803 GCA_037577455.1 Pangasius macronema | reverse complement strand
CACCCCAAAATCTTCTCCAGTTGGGGTACTCCTTCTTACTTCCCTTTCTTGGGGTGAGCAACAGCAAACCCTTCAGTCTCTGGTGGACTCCGGTGCTGCTGTCAACTTCATGGACTTGTCCTGTGCCAAGAATCTCCAAATCCCCCTGGTCAACCTTGAGCTGCCCTTAACAGTTACTATAGTTATTAGAATAGTTCCATCACTATACATTGCTCTTCTACCGGGATGTCCCAGTTTGAGTGCGAGTTTGGGTACCTGCCCCCGCTGTTCCCGGAGCAGGAGTCCCGGGGGGGGGTTGGTCATCACCACCACAACCCAGGTTCCTCTCCAGGGTTACCAACGCTTACAGCCTTCATTTCCATAAAAAAATTTTCTGTATTGAAATTTTGTGTTAAAAGACATACCTTTCTCTCATTGGGCTTAAGAACCATGCTCAGAGGGTCCAGGATAAATGTGGTGGATTTGGTGTCCCGGTGCATGCAGAAATGAACCTCCGCCTCCGTGGGGGAGTTGTTGTGTATTACTAGTCTTTCTGTGTTTTCTGGGCACTTCTTTTCCTTGTACCTATGTAAAGAGCTACAGTGTTATAACTTAGTAATTAATTATATCATTTGCAAATTCCACTTCATAACATAATGTGATTATGCAACATTCAAAAAATCATGAGAAGTAATCCAGATAGTATGGTTCATTTTCAAGAGTATGCATTCTACACATTATTTAAATAATTTCTATATGTATGTGCACTGTAATTTATTAAATTTATTATTTATTATTATTAAATTATTAAAGGATTTATTAGGGAATGCACAGTTAAATTGTAAGACAAAGAAGCCTAAAGCACCTGTCTCTAGTTCTTCCACAAAGCAAGGGCCCGAAGTCATACAGGCCTGAGCGGATGATGTATGTCTTCTGTAAGCCATTCTCTTTCTTCATGGCCTTTTTACAGTGGGCAAACACTGTCCTATAGCACACAAAAATACATCAGAATAAACAGCAGAATATGGGCAAACAGTTGCTAACATGAGCGCTGATCACGGGCCTACTGCCTGTTCTCTAGATCTGCAAGTAATACTCACTTATGGTCTTTGCTGATGGATGGGAAGGCACAGACACCTCTGCAGTAGAGCTGATAGCAGCGCTTGGTCCCCATCACTTCAAAACCCAGAGTCTGTTTAAAATCGCCAGGCACAGATGAGTGGAACCACAGTTTCAGGGTCACTTTTCCATTTGCTGGCACGACCCACCGGAAATGAGTGAGCCTTCAAGAGAACCAGAGGATGAACCCATTAACAAACAACAGTAACAGAAGCAAAATTATACATGAGAAGTACAATCCAATTCATGTTCACATCCCAATCCAACTGGCCCAGTCAATTTAAAATTATAGCACTATGAATGTAAAATACTCAATATGTCTTAATCTCAATTATTAATATAAATATCTATAAAAATTGACACACAAAACCCCTTTTCATGCTTGAGGTGCTGCTGTTGGTGAATATGTATATGCAAGTGTAACTGTAAGTAATAGATGGAGGTGATGTGATAGGCATTAAAATTGCCTAAAACCTATTTTATTACATCTTTAATAATATTAACAAAATATTAATGTTCATTAATAAAACTGAACCTAGAACATAACATCAGGTTTAGTGTTTAGTAAAAATGTTAAAATGGGTTATTTTGACTCATAAAGAGTAAATGTGTGTGTGTGTGTGTGTGTGTGTGTGTGTGTGTGTATACCTCTGGCTGTGCTCTGTGAGACAATCTTCCAGAGACTTGCTGTGGTCAGTTTCAGATAAGGGGGTGACCGTGTTCATTGGAGGTGAATGAGAGTCTATGCTCTTGCTTCCTTTTTTTGCAGGAAATCGCCGCTTGTCTTTTGGGGTCTCTTTGGCTGAATCCTCTTTCACTGCGGCCTTCTTCCCTTTGCCTTTGCTCAGGGTTGTAACATCCTCCTGAGCAGACAAAGCAAACAACCAAGTGTCTATTTCACTAATTCATTAATCATCATGGCTTTTTAAAGAGAGACTTAAATGCATAATTCAAATAAAACTTCTGAGCAGAACTGTCCAACCTAAAAGGCAACCATATTAAAAACATCATAGATGATTATGCTTTTCCCCCATTTTTTTTTCTCCCCAATCGGGTCACCTGCTAATTGCCACCCATCAGCTATCTCTCCACTTTCATACAACAGCTACCAATCGAAGAAGGTGAAGGCTAACATGTGATTCCACCAAGACACATGAAGCCAGCCTACAGCCAGTTCAATCTTTTTTTATAACATAAATAACACACAGCATGACAAGTGAGAGACAGAGAGAAAGACAATTTTGGTCCCTTGCACCAATGAGTGTGGAATCAGGACAGGTGAGACGAGAATATCTCCCGACAATAAAGCAAACACTTTTCCATTCGGCCACTTGGGAGCTCATGAAGTTTCTCTAATATAAATGTTAAAAAATAAAAAAAAACATTGCTCAGAGAAAAGAATCCATGTACCTTTGCAGACACAGTGGGGCTTAAGGCTTCTGTCTCCAAGTCAACCTCCCGCTTCTCCTCGGCTGTGTCTTCCAGAGATGAGGGCATCAAGAAGGTGAAGCTGCCAGAAGTAAGATGGGAACAGGACACCTCTCTGTTTTTGGGGTACGGGACTACTGAGAACAGCATGGGAGGAGGAATGGGTGGACCTTTAGGTCCAAGCCCTAACCCATCCAAAACCTAGGGACAACATCGGAGGGTGAGCAAAACATCAGCTATTACCTATGTTTTTTACAAAGCAGCACGGAATGATAATATAGACCAACTGGAGTTTATCAGGCTTTAAAACCTTTAAACTAGTCTTTTCTAAGTGAAGGCTTAGACACATTCTTTCAGTATGCCCCAAGTCTTGCAGTACCTCATCCAGTGATGGCAGTTTCATGCTGTCGAGAAGCGTGCCTATGCTTGCCTCCTCTTTTTTGCTGATACAGATGCAGATGTGGGGGATGAACTCTATTGCCAGCTCATTCTCTGAGCCCTCTGTTACACTGGGCAACAGGTGAGTCTGGCTGGGGGTTGGAGACAGCAGCTTAGGATCAACAGCGTCCAATTTCATCCTCTCCTTCTCCCGCACCTTCTTGGCCCTCTTGCTGGGTAGCTTATGGTGTTCTGGGGCTTCCTCAGGCCCCTGGTGCTGCTCCTCTGAAGGAAGAGAATTCAGAAGGAGGCCCTGAACCCTGTCCCAGTTCTGCAGCATGTGTTGGATCAGTGGCTGGCTCTGCTCGTACAGACGGAAGCGGGAAAACAGCTGCCTTTCAGCCTCAGTTAGCTAGTAACATCACACCAAAAAAGATGCTGGAATTAGGCCAAGAGTATGTGAGCTTTATCCAAAATGTTGCAAACTAAGCAGGTTTAAGCTCTCTTTTTTATACTAAGGTAAGAAAAGAGATTAAACTTGGTATTACCCAATTACAGCTAGAGCGTCTCACATGGCTTTATACGATATATATATACTTTATTACTTTGACAGTTAGGATGGATTAAGCATTGGCTCAAACTGACCAGCTCTTTCTCCAGTTCATCCAGTGGCAGTAAAGAATTATCTTGGCCAGTTGGCTTGCTGTCTTTGCCATCTTTTTCTTTCTTTTTGCCTTCTTCATCAAGTTCTCTGGCATGCTCTAAAAGTGAGTCTTTGGCTTCTGTGGAGGAAGACATCTTTCTACCCCGTTTATGTTGCTGTTCCAGTCCAGTGTCAGAGTGTAGTGCTAAATTAGACTATATAGAGGAAGCATATCAAATCATCTAATTGATGATCTTATTTCTTGCAATAGCATGCATGTTTGTTAATATCTGAAGCGCTGACCTGGGCAACTCCCAGCTGACTTCTCCTTTCTGTTAAATCCTCTGTAAGTACTTCCTTTTTTCCTCTCTTGTTTTTTTTCTTCATCTCCTCCTCCTCCTCTCTGAGCTTCTCCACCTGCTGCCTCTTCTCCTGCTCCCTCTCTTGCTTGCTACAGCAATTCCATAATCAAATTAAATTTTACACTATTATTATTACTTCACTTATGAACATTAACAACCCAGTTTCCCAGATTCAGTCATAAACTTAAAACCATTTCACTCACCCAGTGCTTAAAAACATACGACTTATATACATTTTAGTGCCATGGAGATGAAGATTACCTGTATATATGTTCCTTAAGCATCTCCAAATGCTGAAGGTCTGCATATGCTTTCTCTTCCTCACACAGAGCGTCATACCCATCCTCATCCATCTCCTGCACAGGCAGCTTTTTTCTTTCTGTCTGTTCCCTTTGTAAGGCCTCTGATCACATACAAACAGGTTTTGTCAACTGCACTCATCAATTTACTGCTTTATTAATCTGTCTAATTCAGCTCATGAATGTGCTCATTAACATAAATGCTCCTAAGGAAATATGTAACCTATACATTATTTTCTATTCAATAGTATAATATACTCCTCTCTTTTCCACAATATTTTCTTTTTTTTCTTAAATTCCTTCGCTCTTTTTCATTTCCATCCTGTCATTATCTTCTTCTCTCTTGTTCCCTTTTTTTCTCCACCATTACCTGTCATTTCCAGTTGAGCCCTCTCTCTGGATTTGAATTCAAAGTAGCTGTCAGTGAGGTTGATAACATAGATGTGCTGGCGGTTGCTGAAGGCTTTGATGATGACATGGAGCGCAGTGCTTGGAAAGCGGCAGTGCGGTGTCTCCAAGCCATCGATCACGACGCCTCGGTTGCAGTCGCTAAGCTAGAGCACATTGGAAATGCATGAGTGGCATACATCAAAGCAAGGAAGCTTTTTGTGCAATAATAAAGAAACATATCATTGAAAAGGAATGCAGAACACAAAGTATACAGTCAAATCATGTTGTGGGTGGTTTTACGGTGGCCATAAACATTGTGGTGGTTGTTACCTGTAGTCTCTCTGACAGTATCTCTACCAGGAGATCATCAGGCAGTAAACTGTTCATGCCTCCCAGCTCTCCCACCTGACTCACACTCTCACTAGGGAGCCTGTCAGTCGGACCAGCCTGCACATAACCAATAAACTCTAACTGTACTCACTTCACTTCCAATCTAATTCACACAGACACTGTATAAAAACTAGGTTACTTGGGGTATGCATCAGTTTTCCTGTACAATCCAATGTATAAAAAAATCAGTATTTCAATGTTTTTACTTATTCAATACAATATGATTTAGCCATGTTACTATATTACTGAACTTCACTTCCCAGCATCCCCAGCATGTCACATATCCTAATCACGCTCACCTGTGTCTCGTCTCACCCACATTAGCACCTCTATATAAATTCTAGTGTTTCTGCACCTCAATGTCAAGCTTTTGTTGTTGTCATGTTCATTTCTTGTTGTGTGTGCCTCAGCCTAGGTCAAAGTCTATGTGCCTAGTATCCATTGTTCATTTTCAAGATCCTTGTTTCCTAATTTATATTTCTGAACAGAATATTTCTGAACAGAATATATCCAAATTGAATGTAATTTGTTAAGTTTCTTAGCAAAGCATTTAAAAAGCATTCAAACTAATTATGGCTATGGTTAATATTCTTTGTCCGACAAGAAAAAAGGTGGAAAAATGGGGACTGAAAGGAGGAGAGGAGTATAGAGGGGTAGAATGAGCACAAAAGGAGAGAAATACATAACACAAAAAGTAAACTGAGATTGTTTCTAATTAGTAATATTAATAAAGTTTCAAATGTGTCAAACAAATAATTAATTTATGATTCCCTGTCCAGTGGTATTCCCAGCACATGTTCTTTAAATCAGTGTAGCTATTCAGGAGAAATTTAGTTTAGTTCAGCAGTTCAAATCAGTGAGGTGTGTGTATTATGTACTGTGAATAACTGCTTGAAGGAGATTACCATTGAAGCAGTGGGATTGGAGCCATCATTTTTCTTTGCTCCCATGGTGCTGGTCTTGTTGTTTGTTGAGATAGTGGATGTGGGGGCTTTGGAGTCAGCGTCCTGAACACCCTCAGCAGTGTGCTTGGCTAATGCCTCAACACTGAGAATGCCTACAGCCTGACTAGCCTCAGTCATCACATCTAACATAGCTGGGGCTAAAAGCACACACACACACACACACACACACACACACAAGCAAAAACACATATACAGAAAATGAATCTATTCACAAAACTAAAGTTGCTAAATGTACTTACTTTAGTTCTGATGTACTACATTTACAAATAGAAGGTGGAAAAAGGTAGAAAACATGTATATTCAGGAACATGTATATTCACCAGTATGTTCTGCTGTGCCTGGCACAGATGCCATGGCAGCTCCAAACAGCTCTCTGGCCTGCTGGCTTGCAGTGCTGATTCCAGATGACACAGCCTCTTGCACCACTGAGTCTATGTTCAGACACGCAGCACCGTAGTACCTCGCCAAGCTCACTGCCAAAGCTGTCTTACCTGCGTATACACACAACAGCCTACCAGTAGAAAAGGCAAAACCAAGGACCATGGAAACATAAAGCTAGATCCATGCTATAGACTTGCAGGCATGAACTTATAGTACACTGCAAGGGTTGTATATCAATAAAGTGACATACAAAAGCCTTTGAACAGTCATATCACACTACTTGCTTAGATTAAAAGACAGTATATATCTAATTTATTTGTGGACTATTAATAATGCTATGTGTTGTATGTTGCTTTTTCTAAAAAGGAAGTAGTGCCATGATTATTAAAGAGCATTTTTATTATTACACAGAATGTGGTTTGAAAGTGTCTTTGATGTGTTATTATTTAACCAACAGATTCAGATATTAGATATTACCTGAGAGTGGAGCGCCATGCACTACAATGGCAATGCCTCTGCAGTTGTGAACAGCTTGGCCTGCTTGTGACACATCAATGCCCATGTAGTGAGCAATAGCTCTAGAAACAGGGTTCACCTCCAGATCACCCATCCTGCTGGTCCTGATGTTGTCTTTGACCACACCTGTAAGGAAAACACAGCATCATCATTCACTGTCATTTGTTTAATGTACCTGATCTATTCAAACTTTTTTTTTTTTAATACTCCAGTATTGAGCATTAAGTCATGAACTTAATTGAAAGGTACATTTTTCATTAACATACCTGCACCCATGGATGTCCCATATTTGGATAGTATAGATGTGGCATCTGCCTCACCACCCTCCAGAGAGTTCTCTTCAGCTGGAGCATTTGATAAGTTATCCACTCGCCCTACACTCTTCTCCTTCTCCCTGGCATCAGAAGACTCGACATCTTTACGAGAGCCAGTGTTGAATGCTAAAGCACAAGGGACATGTGGATGTTGCCCAGGTTTGAAATAACCTTGGAAGTTTTTCCAGTAAAGAACAATCGTTTTAATACAGCATGATATATGGTATACAATCTCTGACTGAGTTCGTTCATAAATCTAACAGCCTCTGTCAGCATGAGTCAGTACTTTTGCAAAAAGTTTGTCAGAAAACCGCAATATATCACAAGTGAGTTGTATACATTTTATCAGTACACCAAGGTGGAAATCCAGTGTGGCTCAGTTTTACAAAAGCAGTCAAGTCAAGAATCTACACCTTAAATTATAACGTTTCTGCTGATTATACCATCTGTTACATAGAAAACCACAGATCATCCAATTTATTTCACAAATCAATGTTACTGTGGGGACTGACTGCACAGCTGGATGTCTCTTTGACTAAAAACTACATTTTAGATTTCAGTATGTCTTTTCGGTCACTGCAAACGTAATCAGGGCATATTTTGGTGCTTTCAATGGTCAAACGAAACCTGATTAATCTATTGCATAGTACCACTCAGGATCAAAGATAAATGCAAAAAAACATGATCAGTATTGTGCAGCTCAAAAAAAAAACAAATCACAGACACTATTAATAATATGTGATTAGGGAAAGGACGTTTAAGCAAATAAGACCAGGCTAATTGGTCTCAAACATTGTAAGCTTAGTTTTTTAAAAAAAATATAAAACTATCCTTTAATGGAAGCGAAAGAGGAAATAATACCTGGTTCAGGATTCCGGGACCTGTGCTCTTGGTAGTAGTCTAAGAGCTCAGCAGGCAGAAGCTCGCCTGGGGCTCGAGGGGGCAGCAGCAATATATTATGCGCATCATATCCTTTCATCAACCGCAGGATCTGGGGAGTTGGATGGATTAAGTTTATATAATACAGAAAGGAGCTGAGAGCTGACTGGTTCAATAAATTGACATAGTCAAGTATTTGTAAAGATAGGGATACAGAGTGTGTGGTTTATGAGTTTGGATATTGGAGAATATTTTACGATGACAGTATCAGGGACGTTGTGGCACTGAAAGCTGAGGTGCTACCCAACCAAATGCCATAAACTCATTTGTTAGCTGAACAATGTTAGCTAACCAAATGCATCCATTATAGGCAACTCCTCAGTAAGAACATAACCTCCAGCATTAGATTTAGATGTTATGTTACATAGGTTTGTTAAAGTGATATAAGTTAGGCATGTTAAATAACTAGCAAGCTAAGCCTGTTAAATTCCTAGCTCCAAGCCAACTTCACTATATGAAAGTAAGCTACTTAGCTGAGATGAAATGGGCACTGCAAACACAGTGTTCTTCTGACCAATTATCCATCCTAATTGTCTATAACCACAGTGGTCTTCTGCTGGCTTGGAAAGGTATCTGATGTGATAGTATGTGGTGAAAAAAAAGGAATGTTTTCATGAACACTTCTGATATTTTAGAAAACAAATTCTGGTTTGTTCTTAAGAATCACTATGTATCACTCAGGGGCCTATTCATCACAATCTCAGCTAATGAGAAATATTACAGAGTAAAGATTTACATATACTGTAATAAGAGTCAAAGCCTAAACTCTGATCAACTGAAGATGATGGATCTTTAATCACTCCTTTAATCACTCCTTGAACCTGAACACACTAGGAGAGACCAGTCGGCCTGACCTATTTTTTTCATTCTTAAGAATTTTTGATGAGGTGCTTTAAAAGTAATTTTGTTTCTTAATGCCCAGACCAACTTGCGGTTCAAAAAGGATATAGAGAAGACTCACCTTCTCTTCCTCCAGGTACTGCCTGTCAAAGTCCAGGGAGTAGAACTCAATGGGGAAAGGGCAGGGGTTGTGGACCAGCATCTCAACCTCCTCTCCATTGCTGTAGGGCAGCACAGGCCCCAGCTCGATTTCTGAGGTGGAAAACTCCAGCTGTGGCTCTAATCCCTGACCCTGGACTAACAGCAGGATCCGCTGGGTGCTCTGGGCCACTGATATCACCAGCCTCTCTCTGTACATTCTCTGCAAAAAACATACATTCGCCTCCAGAATTATTGGCACTCATCAAAAGAATGAGTTGAAATGATTACATAAGTAAACATTACACACAATCATTCAAATTTTCCACCTACTCAAGTTCTTCTTACCTTTCCTCTAACAAAAACTTGTAAGAACTTCTTTTCACACCTTTTTTCTCTCAAAAATATATGTAGCAAAATTACTGACTTTACTAAAGAGTGTCTACAATAAATGTAAATAAACTGCCATTAAAAAAATATATACTTTTTAAATGGTTAAGAATTGTTTCATGAAAAGAATCTAATAGTCGCTGTAAAATATGGTGGTGGATCAGTGATGTTTTAGGGCTGTATTGTGGCTCAGAGTGGTCCAGGGGCTCTGCTGAAGATTGATGTCATCATGAATTCCAGTGAGTACAAAGATATTCTAGTTGACTGCCAGGATGCTAAGACCTGATTGTAGACTATTAACTACATAATTACCCTAAACAACAACACAAATCAACATCGAAATTATTGTGAGCCACAAATGCAAAAAAACAACCCTAAAACTACCACTTGCATAAAATGAGATTGTTTGCTCATAGAGTAAAGTTTTTATTTAAAGGAAGATTGTTTTATCATTTAGAAAGATATATCCTTCCATTCTTGTTCTAGTTTATACCCCCTGCTGCATAATTTAGACCTCTTAGCTGTCACAGTATTCTCTAAAACCTTAGCTAAACTCTACTCTAATTACATATCTAAACCATAGATAAGTAGAATGTGTGTGTTCGCGTTTGTGTGTGTGTGTGTGTGTGTGTGTGATGTCTGTGCCTGTTACTCCTGATGTTGCTAGACATAAATGTGTATGCACATGAGTGTTTGAGAACCCAGCACTTTTTTATTGCCTAGGGGAAGGATGAACACGACCAGCCTTAGGTTTTATTAAAAAGTCTGGGGAGCACAAGTCCTGCTTCTCTACTTTAGATCCAAATCAAACGGAGAAGAAAAATTCTGGTCACTAGATCAAACACCAACACCTAGTAATTCTTACCCCTTCAGCTGGACTGAATTTGGCCTGGATGTTGACTCTATCACCAGGATACAGCATCCCACTGGATGGCAACGTCTCAAAGATAAGCGGAGAAGTCAGCTTCTCTAAACGAGCCTGCTGTCTCAGGTGAAATGGGATGTGCTTCTCAGTCTTAACACACAACCAAGAAAACAAAACATATTGATGTGGTTAGTTTTTTTTTTTTTTTTTAAAAGATTACTGTCCTCAGTACTTTATTGGAACAGCACTGAAACAGGTTTCTCAGATTTACATCTGGTACATTTCACCTGGAGTTTAAAAAGGGGAAACAAAGTTGTTTCAAGGGAAAATACACATCTGGAAATAAGGGTTTGCTTTTGTGACATGTTTATCATTCCCAGTGTAGAATAATATTCATGGTACAACTCTGAGAAATCAGAGATATTTCTGATAATCATAATACAAACACAACGTAAGGTGTTGTGTTTTTGTGGCCGTTGGTGCATGCAGTAACATCCTGCAGAGTGACATAACCGCAAAAGAGGATTGGATGAGAATCAACACTTCTCTGTAAAATAATTCAGCCTATTTTGTTTAGCTAGTCTTTACCAGTAGATTTTAAATGAACCATACACTAGTGTTATGGTGATGTCTGCACAAAAATTGGGGCTCAGGGCTCAGGGGCTGGCAGGCTGACACACTGCCTATCTTTCAAAGATTAACAAAATCACTATAAGGTTTTGTTTTTGGCATCCACATCATGTTATCTGCAGTTAACAAATGTTTTAAAGAGGATTATTTTGGACCTTTTTTAAAACGAAGCGCAACGGTACCACAAGTGGTTGTAAGAAAAGCACAAGGCAAGGCTAGCCCACCAGCGAGGCTGTAACGAGCCCAGCGCAGTAGATTCACATAGCCTATACACGAACTTTTTCCACCCTCAATGGGAAATTACAATGTATAAAAATTAAGTGAAAAACAATCAGAAATATTTTAAGGAAAAATAAAAAAAGTTACAATAACCCGGTTGCATAAGTGTGCGCACCCTTTTATAATTGGGAATGTGGCTGTGTTCAGAATGAGATCACATTCAATCACATTCAACCTCATGTTTAAAAGTAATTATAATACAGCTGTCTTCAATGAAATTATTCTGATTAACCCCAAGTAAAGATCAGCTGTTTCTGTAGGATTTTCTTCACATCTTCTTGGTTTCATCCAACTGCTGAAGCCATGGTTCACAAAGAGCTTATAAAGCATGCATGGTATCTCACTTGTTGAAAGATATCGATCAGGAGAGGGGTATAAAAGAATTTCCAGAACATTAGATGTACCATGGAACACCGTAAAGGCCATCATCAACAAGTGGAGAAAATGGACCACATAGTGACATCACCAAGAATAGGACGTCCCTCCAGAATTTATAAAAGGACAAGAAAAAAAATACTTACCAGGGAGGCTGCCAAGACACCTATGGCAACATTAAAGGAGATGCAGGAATATCTGACAAGTACTGATTACTCTCTGCATGTGATAACAATCTCTCATATTCTTCACATTGGGGTAGTGTGGCTAAACGGAAGCCCTTCCTCCCTTTCATTCCAGCTTAATCAATCATATCAAACCATGTGGCAAAATGTGTTATGGTCTGATGAGACCAATTCCAAAAGGTAAAATAATTCCAAGAGGTATATTTGATGCAAAAAAAGCACATCACCAAAAGAACACCATACCCATGGTGAAGCATGGTGGTGGCAGCATTATGCTTTAGGACTACTTTTCTTCAGCCAGAACTGGGGCTTTTATCAAGGTGGAGGGAATCAGGAATAGCTACAAATACCAGTCGATTTTAGTGCAAAACCAGGTGTCTGTGGAAGATGAAGGTGAAAAGGAATTTCACCCTTCAGCACAACAATGACCCAAAGCATACATCCATGTCATGGATTTGGACATACATCTGACATGATTTATCCTGGTTTCTATATATATGTATATATATACACACACATCACAAATGGAGCTCTCCTTTGAGTATGTGTGTAATAATTTGCCCCAATATTATTTACATTAACACCATTTTAAAAAACAGTCTTATCCAACTTGCAGATTGTACACAAACATGTTGTACACACTACATGAGCCACAGCCAAAGTACCTTTACGTTCTTCTTGGGCTGCTCCTCCTTTTTGATGCTCCACTTGCAGGGCACTGGCTCAGGGTTGTGCAGCTGCACTGTAGCTACTTTGCACATGCCACAGTGAACACTATCAAACTGTAACATGTTAGTGGAGGCGGTCAAGGAGGGCATCATGACCACTGCAGATAGACGGACCTGAACTGTAGGACCCCCCGACACCTATACATTACAAAAAAGCAGGGTATTAAAGGAGTCATTACAATTAAGAATGCCAGCAAATCTTATAAAGCAGGAAAGCATTATAAAGCTATAATAAAATAAAAGCAATATATAATGTGTTGTTTTTTATTAATATTGTTAGCTAGATGGTCCATGGCTCTGTAAGTCTTTAGGTGACATTTTGAAAAATGCCCCCCAACATACAGTCATGGGAAAAAGAAAGTACACCCTTCTTCAATTTTATGTTTTTAGTTATCAGTGCTTAAATAACAATTGTGTGGTCATCACCAACTTCTCTAAACAAACAAATAACCTCAGGTGACAACAAACAAACACAACAGGTTTCAATATGTAGTCATTTTTTCCAAAAAGTAAACCAACATTTAGAAGATATCTAGTCATTTTTTCTCAAAAAAGTAAAACAACATTCAGAAGCCAGGCGGGAAAAAAAATAAGTACAACCTATAATTCAGTGACATGTAGAACCATCTTTCGTAACAATAACTTGAAGTAAACTTTTTATGTAGGAGTTTCTTGTATAATTTTGGAGAAAACTGACCCACTCTTCTTTACAACTTTTTTTCCAGTTCATTGCTGTTTGAGGGCATTCGTTTATGTAAGCTCTCACAGCATCTCAATGGGGTTGAGGTCTTGTGCATTTCTTTAGTAACATCTTGCTGGTAATTACTCTCTTAATGGTTGTGGAACTAGGAAGGGTATACTTATATTTTCCCTCTGGTTTCTGAGTGTTATTTTACTTTTTGGGAAGAAAATGACTACATATTGAAACCTGTTGTGTTATGTTGCTGTCACCTGAGGTTATTTGTTTGTTTATAGAAGTTGGTGAAGCCCACCCAATTGTTATTTAGGCACGATAAATGAAAACATAGAATTGAAGGAGGGTCTTTCTTTTCCCCAAGACTGTAGATTATGTTGCTGCCAGGAGACAAACAGCAGTACAGTAGCAACTGAAACATGATTACAGCAGCACAATGCCTGCAAGTCACCTTTTACAGCCCAGTATATACCGCAAAAAGACCTGGAAAAACAAGATACTACATTGGTTTGAACTGCTCATTTATTCAATTCTTGATCACACTTCAAGGAAATATACTGGTTATCAGTCACTATATCAAATATAGTTGTTATCATATACTGTATGAGTCATCAAATATATCAGTGGGTGGATTCTTTTCCTTTTGTTCACCGAGAAAAAGTTTTAGTCCATTTTCCTTAGGGGAGACTTATGTGTACACTTATAATTTCTATATATAAAAAAAGCAGAGACTTGCAGGAACTGTTTGAAGGCTGGTTAATAGAATTTCTAAGTGTTTAATACATTTAGGTAAAGACTGAATAATGGGCTTAGCATGGGCCTCCTTTTGGTGGTGGTTTTTGCTTGTCAGGAGTAAATTAAATCACCATCCTAATAATAATTACTATAGGTATAGTACTTCTATACCTATAGTATAGGTACTTCTGCATGGATTCATTCAAGATGTTCCATCTGCAAATTTTTAACACACTAAAACCACAGGCTCTAAAGAATCCGTTTTTATAACTCACCACTCATCATGCAACACTGCAGGAGTTTAGGAGTTTATTGAAATGTAATCAGCTATACATCAGAGAAACCAAGAGGAGACTGGCTGATTATTTCATCATACCATAAAGATGAAGGAGTTCTCCTTTCCATCAGTCACAAAACAATGGCAAATTGTCTAACACTTCAAGGGGAACACTGTCATGTCTCATGGTGGTGGTTGTCAAATAAGGACAAATAGCACCAGCAACTAGAAACAGTGATTACAAGTTGAAGCACACTGACAAGGATAGACAGACTAATGGCAGTGAAATTTATATCAAAGTCCCCTTTGGGAAGATGCATAACTGGTGTAAAGAGTACAAAGCCCCAGACTCCTGATGAGTAATATAAAGCATGTAATATAGACTGATGAGTCAATTCTCACCATATGTACTACATGCAGATAGACTGATATTTGGAAGAAGCCAAAGAATGCCATAAACCCACAAATATCTGCTCATGTGGCCAACTGTTAAGTGCAATGGGGGATCCATAATGGTAGGTATAGGCAGTCATTTCAAGAAAATCATTAGGTGTAGTGATTGCTTTGCATGTTCGTATAATAGCCAACAAATACGAAAGAATTTCACAGGACCAGGTAGTCACGTCAAAGCTGGAATTGGTGTCATGCTACAATCCCCAAAATATATCGCAGCCTACAAGGATGGCTGTCGTGAGCCACAACTCCCAACCTGCTTTGCGGCCTACAGAAATGGCCACCATGGACTACAACACCCAACACACATGAACTCTGTCATGTGTCACAACTGGACTCGATCACGAACACTGCATATGTACTCACTCAAACCCACAGTTCTCTGCAGAGTATCCAAAAATATTCTATCCCATGTGTTGTTCTGATTTTTGATCTGGTTTTTGATCTGGTTTTCTGGTCTTTGATTTTCGTGCCTTGCCTGACATCATCTGACCCTTGCATGTTCTGTGACTATGATCTTGCCTAATGTTTTGGATTTGTTTTCCAGCTTTTCAATAAAGCATTCTAACCTGCAACTGCTGCCATTTCTGCCACCTGACACAGGTATACTGATGATGTTCCCACATTCTAGGACATTAATACCCCATTACATATTTTCTGTATATTCAAGAGTAGTGTGATGAATACTAAGAAGAAGGCAGCTCCTTCCGTGGTCTCCCCAATCACTAGATTTAGACATCATTGAAACTTGAGGGGAAATTCCGGGGAAATTCCGTCCTTAAAAGGTTTTCTTCTGGAAGAATGGTTCAATATCCCACCACAAACTAAGCAGGACTATGACAGTAATTGAAGTGGGCTTAAGGCTCTTCTGGAGTCTCAAAGCATATACAGTAGGTCCTTCATACTGATATATTGTTACATTTTTTCTGATATACATATACTTACCTGAAGATTAAAAAAAAAAACCTGAGCAAGATGCTGAGCCTTCCAGGATTATATTCTTCCAGTTTCATCAAAGTTAGCTAGAAATTGAGCATTCCTTCGTAAGAGTATCTAAAAAGCACCTCACTGGAATTTAATAAATAACACCAATAACATTCGTAATACACTTGATTTTGTGTATGGCAGTGAAGTCATGACAAGTAAATCCCTTGAAATCCACGGATTACGTTTGTTCACCACTACATAGCAATGCCTGGTAAACCTACCTGTACAGGCAAGACAGCGTTCATCTCCCCAAGCTCTAGATTTGCTCCTCGTGGATCAAACTTCACCTCAAATGTCTCTGTCTCACAGTAGGGTAGATTCTTCACCCTGTCCAACTCTGTGCTAAATCCTAGAAAAGAAATTAACTTCTTTCTGTATGCCTTGTTGTATAAATTCCACTCTATCAGAAAAAAGGCTCAGTTTCTGAGAGAGTACACCCAAAAGCTATTGCAAGTTGCATAAACCAACCTGTGCCTGCCAGAGAACGCCGTTCAGCTCTGAAGGACACTGGGAGAGGCCCAGTGTTTGTCACTTTGACAATGTGAGTAGAGACAGTGCCGTGAATCACATAACCAAAGTCCAGAATGTACTCAGGCAAAATAAACCTGTCAGGATGGTATATTACAAAAACGTGATTCTCTTTAATGAAGAGAATTAATGAAACAAGTATCTTTAATAATTTTTATGTGATGTTACCTGCTGAGCTTTTTGCGCCACATGCTAGAAATGGATCCTGGTGTTTCACTTTGCACAGACTCTCTTTGGGATTTCTCAGCGGCTATAGAGTTTTCTTTGACTAGGAGCCTCTCAACTTCCATCTGCAGCAGAGCATCATACTGCACATATGCACAAAAAATATACAGCCATGGGAAAAAGAAAGTACAACCTTCTTCAATTCTTCAACCTTGACAACAAAAATACACAACAGATTTCAATATGTAGTAATTTTTT
>CM074950.1:13130487-13144073 GCA_037577455.1 Pangasius macronema | reverse complement strand
CATACTTATTTTTTCCCACCCAGTTTCTGATGTTGGTTTACTTTATGGGAAAAACATATTGACAACATATTGAAATCTATTGTGTGTTGTTGTTGTCACCTGAGGTTATTTTTTGCTTTTAGAAATTGGCGAAGACTGCACAATTGCTATTTGGCCCTTATAAATAAAAACAGGACTTTTATTCCCCAGGACTTAGTTGACAAATACAGCAAAAAGAGCTGTCAAACAGTCATTGTCCACTTTATTAGGAACATCTGCATATTTGTGCTATTATCCAATCAGCCATACATGTGGCAGCAGTGCAATGCATAAAATCATACAGATACAGGTCAAAATTCAGTTAAGGCTCAATGAAAATGGACAGTTTAAGACTGGAAAAAACCTTGTCCAGTCTTTTTGCAATCTTCAACTGCCCACTTTCAGAGATTCTTGTTCTTAGCTGACAGGAGTGGAACCTGATGTGGTGCAATCCCTAACCAGTTTGACTGGCTCTAACAACCATGCCATGGCCATAGTCATTGAGATCACATTTTCCTGATTCTGATGTTCGATGTGAACATTAAATTAAGTTTTTGACCTGTATCTGTATGATTTTAAGCATTGTGCTGATGAAATTTGATTGACTGATTGAATAATTGCATGAAAATATACAAGTGTACAGGTGTTCCTACATGCAAAACACAAGTCTATAATAATTGACATTTTTGACCATACAAAACCACAAATGCCCTTGTTAGCGGAAGTTCAGTAAATCAGTAAGACACATAAAGCTGCATAATCATTCGAGTATAATCAATAATCTGTGAAAAGAACTGGACTGTGAACTTGATCTCCGGTGTTCAGAGGTGCACTTACTGTGGGAACGTAGTCCTCTTCACACAGTTCACCAAACCCTGTACCAGGTCTGCTTAGCATGTCCTCTCTTTGAGGTTCACTCTCAACTGCCTCCTTTGCCTCCAAGTCGTGACTTGCTATAACAAGAAGTAGATGTTTTTCTGTGTTTTAGTCCCGATATTTTCGGATTGATTAACTAAAATATAAGCTTTTGGCATCTATTGAAAAACACATCATATTAAGAATTAGGTTGGGGGAGAAATTCTAATCACAGCCCCAATACTATCCCCAGTTCCTCCAGGCTGACCATGTCATCATTCCCTCAGTTGTAATACTGTAAAGCCTATCTACATTGCTATTGTCTCCAAAGAATAGCTGTAATTTCATCCCCATAACTGTGGGATACTTTTCCCACTATTCTTTAAATTATAAAAGCCAATTTAGAATGAGTGGGTACGCCCAGCTTTACCAGACTTCAATGGATTCCCTATCCTGGGACACTGGGCATGAGCTGAACATGTGCAGTGGTGGCTGAACAGTTAAGGTTCTGGGTTACTGATTGGAAAGGTCGGGGGTTCAAGCCCATTCTCGTCAAGCTTCTGTAATGGGGCACTTGAGCAAGGCCCTTAACCACATCTGCTCCAGGGGCGCCATATCATGGCTGACCCCGTGCTCTGACCAAAGCCTCCTAGCAAACTGGGATATGGGAAAAACTGCATTTCACTGGCTCTGTTCTTGTACTCTGCACAATGACGATAAAGTTGAATCTAATCTAATCTAATCTAATCTAATCTAATCTAATCTAATCTAATCTAATCTAATGAGGCAGGAATACACCCTGGAATGTAGTGCCAATCCAGCACCCATGCACATACTCATTAACAACTGGGACAATTTATAGTAGCCAGTAGATAACCCAGAAGAAAAAAACACAAAAACAGAGAATGTCAGTAACCCAAGCCATGAGGTGGCAACACTACCCTTTGTGCCAAAAGAAAAAAAAAAGAACCTTATTTTCCGTTCAACTTAAACAACAAAAACAACTATTGCCCTCAAAGGCCACCATATCCATGTTCTATAGACGTTCTGGACTATGGAACGACTGCTCACTTTTACACTCTTTTACACATCTGCTATATACAGAATCTTTAAAGAATGGGAGATAGTAAATACTTTCATTTACTGTTACAGTTAACATTTCTTTAATTGTGTTATTTATTTAAATGGTATTTCTTTACTTGCTTGGCACTTGGAAAAGGGTTTTGTGAATTCATTGAGTCAAAGCTTCTTGCTAATACCTATATAAAAATAATTATCTTGCTACTGTTGTAGTCAATTGTGGTGTACTTGCTTTCTTCACTTCATATATCTAAAAGCCCTTCCATTTCATGTGCAGACCACGTCTCATTCCCCACCATTTTAAAATGGCAAAATATAAAGTAATTACAATGTAAAGTAAAGTGACAAGTTCAACCAATAATGTTTTTAAACTTGAATCAGTACCTCATCAAGTTTTTGAATTATTTCGTTTACCAAACCAACATTTACTGACATTTCCCTGGATCACTGGTTCCTGTAAGCTTAACTTACAGGCATGTTCCACAGATTAATCACACCATTTCATTAATTTCCTGGCTGGTCCAAGATGGCTTTGATCAATGGGAAACTTCCGCAAGTCTGTGGACTTCTGCTGGGTCAGATATATGTGATTAATAGCACCACTGTGGGTGATTTTAGACTGGCTCACAATCAACAAAACAAAAAGGCAAATGAGGCTGGTTTCTGGGATGGCTGTAACTGAGAGCTGAGGATAAATATGTATATATTTTGTTAAATTAACCATGTAGCTTTATTCTACAAGATTCTTGAAAGTTACTACTATTAAGTATAAGATACTACTTTAGGTATTTAAACCAGCAACTTGCTCCACGGAAATAGTAATTAAATACATAAACAAACCCATAACATACTCAATAACATATTAATATCCAATAATATTATATATTCACAACTTTAAAGGACCCATATCACGGGGGGTGGAAAATACACCCCACTATTTAATTAAATTCTTTGTTTTGTTGACATCACAGAAATGGATATGTCTAAATATGCCTGCCCATGTTAGCCACATAGTTAATGTTGTGCTGAAAATACATATATTTCTACATAAGCTTCTAAAAGAGTCCAAACATTCAAAAAGAGTTTATTTTTCCCATATTCCTGAGCATTTCAGTCAAAATTTTTAAATGTTCACCCCGTTTCAATGTGTACTAAGTTTTGAATGAGACACTTCAAACACAGGGTAGGCTACATTAAAAGGTTAGTGCTGAAGGATGGGGCAATCCCAACTATACTGGACAGCAGACACGCACCCTATAAGTGGTATTATTTCATTTGAATATTTTAACTATTCATGACTGTTCAGTATGTACACTGATTATGAGGCAGTTTTACCTAACAAAGTATGCATTGACGTTGTCAATGTGCTAACTGCCTTGCTAACCATTTCCTTATTTTATAGCTTGTCATTAAGTCAGTAATGTCATAATCAACATTCAGATTTGTTTTATTTTTTAAAAAGTCAATAAAAAATGTCAAAAGAGATTCTTTACATATAGCAGTCTTAACCACACAGTAACAATCTCAGACTGTTAAATTCTGCGGAATAAAGAGAGGCTAGAAACTGATCATGTAAAAATGAGTTATGACTATGTACATAAAGCCACACAAATGTCATAAGTGGACTTCAGGAAAAAAGATAAAATACAAGATATTATAGGATAAAGTACCTTTAAAGGAATATTTATGTGCATTATATTCAGTGAGCTCTTACTTAGGTCTCTGGGCAGGTCCAGGCACACTCTAGGAAAGATGCCCTCTCCCCTCATTGTAATGCTTTCTGGCTCAAAGAAGGCCACCTGTAGTTGGAATATCTTCTTAAAAACTTCTGGGATTCCAGGAAGGTAGTACACAGAAGCTCTCATCTCCTCATTCGCCCTTATGTGGCCCTTCAGACAAGATATGCCAAAACACACAAGCAGGTATTATATATTAGTTCAAATCATAATATACAATACAGGACGTTAGGACACATACACGTCTTTGATTTATAGCACTCTCACACTGTCAATTTTTGATTTGCCACAATTTACATGGACAGGGTCTGAATCAAACAATTTTTCTACAAGAATCTAACAATTAATACAGTGTCTGCAATGTTAAAACCACTTTAAAAGTGATGCTAGACTTCCAGTCAAGTACAGTTACTATATATGGTAGAACATTTTCTGATATAAACATTATCGTGATAGAATGCAGCATCTCACTATGCTGGGAATAACAAGGGGTTGTCCAGGTAAGATGTCTTTAGGGGACACGTTCTGATCTTCCAGGAGAAAACTGAAGTCAAAGCCCACCTTTCCTGTGTTTCTCAAAATGATCTCTGCTTCTGCCACCTGGTCAAATAACTTAAAAAGAACAACAAAAAAATTTAAGTACCTTGACTTGTTTACCACATATAACATTACAAAGCACTCACATATTATAGAAGATATCTACCTGAGGACCAAAGTTGATCTCAGTTGTGTCCAAGGTGTAGGTAATCAGTGAAGCCTCTCCTTTGAGGGCAATCTCATATGTCGGGCCTTCCTCCACCACACACACTGCCAGCACTTGAGCACTAATGTCAGCATGGCCAAAGAATGAAAATGTCACGTGCTGAATCTCACCAGGCTGCAGAACTCCATAAATTGGCATAATGTCAAATATCTGAGAGACAGCAAGAAACAAGAAGAAGAGAGAAAGACAGAAGAAGTCAGTGAACAACATTTCTTGACCACCGGTTTTAGGGTACATTAATACAGATAGACTGGCAAAATACTGTATACTAGAATAAACAGAACCAAATAATCAACTGCTGACTTTAGTCTCCAAAACGATTTATATTTTATATACATTTTAATTAGGGCCACTGGAATGTGTTGGTGTGGCAGACATACAGTATATTCGTATTTTATGCTTACTGACACAGGAACTATCCTGGAGAAGTGCTACATAATTATAGATTAATTATGGGTTAAAATGAACAGATTAACAAGAGGTGTTGTACATCAAATCCAATTTATTCCTATCATTCTCTTTAAAAATAATACAGTCTGTAAACATAATACAGTCCATTGCATCTTGCAACTAACAGGTTTATATTAATGTGCTAGTTCTAACACATTATCATTTCTTAGTAACAGTTCATTCACAGGGACTTGTATGGCACATAATGGGTTTTAAAAATGTGTTATTATTTAAAAAAGAAAAAAATCTATAATGGTTTCTGATAGGAGACGTTAATTTAACATTTATGGAATGAGACCTGGGTGTCAGCGCTGTGTAACAGTCAGAGATAAAGCTGTTCTTGTGGTTTTCCGCCACAAGAGAGTCTATTAAAATGTTGGCAAAATTCTGTGGTGCATGAGGATTAAGATGCTTCAGGGTGTGCATCAGGCTGCATCATACCATACTACTGATTATTTTCCCATAACAGCACACCCTGGTAATTGGGTGTAACAGCCTACACTGAAAGGGGGTGATAGAAATTGCCTATGTCCACAATACCAGGTTGTAAGAAATGGGACAGAATTCTTAAACCTTAAGTTGAAGACAGAAAAGTACTGTTNAGTACTGTTTGACCATAGGTTAGAAGTTCCTGAGAGGTGGTAATGTAAGAGCCATTTTGGACCACAGCTTGGTTAAAAATTCTACTCTGCCAGCAAATTTCAAATTCACATCCCAGGTTGGGCCACTCCATTCATGGCAGTGCAGGCACAATACTTATTGGCCCCCAAAAAGAGCAATTCGGCAAGAACTGGAACTGGTTTACACCCAAACGGACTACCAATGCACAGGCATTATAACACTATGTAAAGCATGGAAGGCAACAAAATAACAGAAATAGAAGAAATATGAATGCAACATACCTCTTCCACACTTATACTTGGTATCTCTCTATCTGTCAGGCTGTCTGTGCTGCATGCCAGCTCTAACACTGTGGGCTTCTGGGCTGTAGAAGCTCTACTGTCCTGTCCCTGTGGAACAGTGCTGCAAGTAAGTGGCGCCTCCGGTCCAAGAATGTTCAGCCCAGAAGTTGACAATTGCTCTTTTGATCCTCTTCCATCTTTAATAACAGAATTTGGGTTTATCTTCTTATTGACCCCCTCTTCTTCTTTCTGAGATTTAGCGATCCTGCTGTGCCTGAAAACATCACATATAAACCAAGAATCAGTTTAAAGGCAGTTGTTAGACACTGAATGCTCAGTACATTCCACCTCCTTTACATAGTCAAGATAGAATTACATCTAATAGTGGCACTGGCAGCTAGAAGTACACTTTCTGATTATTTTGTAAGTCTTGATGGCCTTTTAATTACATCATGTGCAGCAGTGAGAGACTTTGGTGTGATTACTTTTCAGTCTCTCATTTGAAGCTCATGTACATAATGTTACTGGGATAATCTTTTCTCTCAGAGACATTGCTAAGATAAGAAATAATGTCATTACATGATGCAGAAAAACTAGCTCTGGCTTTTGTTACCTCTAGGTTGAATTATTGTAACGCTTTGCTGTCTGAATGTTCCAGCAGATGTATAAACAAGCCTCAGTTAGTCCAGAATGCAGCAAGCCTTACTAGAAGAGGTTTGGTTTGCTATTTTATCTACAGTACGTTAGCTCCCAGTAAAATTTTGCATTGATTATAAAATATTACTAATGACATATAAAGAAATGGTCATTAGGGAATATCACCCCACAATACCTGAGAAAACTTATGGTCTATAATGATAGCCCTGCTTCAGTCAAAAGGTACAGGCTCTTTATCAGTACCTAGAATAAGGAAGAACACAGCATGGGCAGAGCTTTTTCTTACAAATCCTCCTGTTGTGATGCCGGGGCCTGATCCTGATACGTTTATGGCTGTGGCTCTTCTCATCCTCTGTATCTGACTGATTCATCCTGATACTATATTTCTGCTTGATGTTTCTGCACTTGTGCCCACTTTCTGCTGTTGTGGCTATTGTTAAAAGCACTATACAAGTAAAATACGATTTAATTAAATTGAATTTGGCAGGGAACAGGTTGACCTCTTGGTCAGTGGCTCCGTGGCAGAGCTGGACAGTCTAAGGTCAGATTGCACTGGCCCATGTCTGGCCACGCTGCCTACTCTATGTATTTCAACCTCTACAGCTACTTCCGCCCACATCGCAGAGAATTCACAAGAGGGTTACAACTGGGACTGGTGCCCATTAAGAGGCAGATAGAGACCATGGATGCTTCCCTCACTGACCGGGGGGGCCCTAGTGTTAGAGTAGAACACAACAAAAACAGCTAGAACTGAGGGCGGTCTATGAAGACCTCAAATTCTTTATAATGGTGATGTTAACCTGGAGGTTTTCTACTACTGATATATTGATGTGAAATCTATAAGTAAAATCCACCTGTATGTTATGAAAATGCTCCGGTGCTGCACTGTGCACAGTTGGTTTTAGAGCAAATGATTTAATTGGATAGGGCAAACACAAGTAATTATTTTAAGAATGTATTAATTTAAACACTACTCTTTGTATTGTGCTGCTCTGAACAAGGCTACCATGTGTGCTAATGTTTTAGAGCATGCACTATGCTCACAAAAACAGGGGTTATAGTGTACTGTAACTGTGACTGGGAAAGGAACAGTGCTATGCTCTTACGTGAGGAAGCAACAGGGGGCAGTGTTGTATATGGAATCAAGCTCATAGACACTCTTCCCCTCATGCCAAGTGGAATTTGCTTAAAAGAAATAATAAATATTTTTTTAGGACTCTTTTTAGAAGCAAGCATCCATGAGACACCTTCTTCTTGCATTTCAACAAATCTAATTTTAAATGATCACCACTCTCTTTTCCCACTGCACTTGTTTATGTGCTTTTATTGGTGTCAATGTATTTTAATCCACAGGAACTTCTGTGTCCACAGCAAATATTTCAATTAAGCATGGTGGCCTCACATATCTTCCTCACAGCTCCAGGGTCTTCTGTTTGTTCCTGAGCTTGTGTTAATGTCCATGCAAAGTTTTGCATGTTCTATCTGTATGGCTTTATGTGCTGCAACCCTGACCAGGATAAAAAGTGGTTACTGAAATGAATGAATGAATGAATGAATGAATGAAAGCTCCTGGCAAAGAATTAATTTTAAAAACATAGTTATTATGATGTCTAATACAGCCTGGGAAGCATGGACTAGAGGTGTGCGCAGGCCTTTTTTTTCCCCAATTCTGATCAATCCTGCCCACTACCTCAGACAGACCAGTCATGCCCACTATCTCTGAAAGTTTGACCAATCCTGCCCACCTCTGCACATATTGTATCACAGTAAATGTATCACACTGCACTCACAGATTAATAAATGTGGCCTTTCTTTATCCTGAAAATTTCCTGACTGCCCATGATTTTTTTTGGTGGGTCCTGTGAGATCCCAGACCTGATGCACACCTTATCTAGTCTTTTAAGGACCCCATTTAATAAAAGTCTCATATTAGACAAAAAAAAAAAAGTATTTCTGAAAAGTTGTTTACTGTCTCCTGCTGTGCCTTATCTCATTTCTCCTCTGTGAGTACCACCATCACATTCCTCTCCCTCCCTTACTTCCAGGACAGTGGAAGTAAAGGAGTTAAACTTTGCATCAGCCATATATAATGTATGTAAGTTAGCTAACTCAGACAAAATCCACATTTATCAGCAAGGGGTCTCTCACATGACAGGCTGAGACACACCTCAGTGGAATGCTGCAATGATGGTACCTTTACAGCTGCTTTAATTACCAGTAGGCTTTTAATTAGCAGGTAGGACAATGCATGCTGAACGTTTGCCAGTATTGATAGGAAAGGTCAGGCCATTATTAGATGGCTTTGCTGATGGGTGGCTGAGGAGAGGTGGGAGAGTGATTAATTTTCACTAGCCAGCAATCTAGTCCCATGGAGCATGCTATTGATTTGCTTGAGATGGGACATGGCAGCTGCTGAAGTACAATTTAAAAACTATAAAAACTGTAGTCCATGCAGCCTGGAGCTGGCCCCCTATTGACAGCTCAGATTTAACACAGCACTTTGTGCTTTGCATGCTGTTGTGGGCAGCCACTGTGTATGAGTGTGTGTAGGAGTAATGACACTGCAGAGCTCTGTAGGTCATTTACACGTTTTCATCAGTTGCTCTGCAAGTAAAATCTAAAGTCATGTTTTCTGTCCAACATTGATAAAATGCTTGAATGGTGATTACAGAGTGTTCTGCCAGAGGAAAACCGTAGTAATCAATGAATGAAAGTACAGCATAGGGAAGGCTGCTGATGGCTTCATTCTCAGATAAGTCATCAAAAGCTTATTTATCCATGGCAGTTTATTCAATCTTTTCTAAAGACCTGTGAGGCTTGACTGAATCCGATTCTGGCTCTTATCAAAAGTGATGAACATTTCCACATAGGGATGCAAACCCAGTCAAAGAATTGCTCAGCACTGCACTGAGATTCAGTCCTGGATACGCCAAGAGTCATCAAGAATGTAGTCTGGGTGTAATGAGAAATGTGTGCAGGCTGCACAGACAGTAGTCAAATTTCATGTGCTATGGTGAAAGGGTGAGATGTGCTACACTGAGAACTGTCAGTGACTAGGCTGTAAGAAGTATTTTGAAGAAAATAAACTAACAGTAATAATACAAGTATTAATACAAGTATATTGCACTATTGGATGGTATCAGAGAAACAAGGACCAGAGAAGTGGCTGTGTCCACTTTGACTAAAGCCAAAAGACTTGGCCTTGGTTAAGAGACAGGAAGAAACAAGTATGCCTAAATTTCTAAATCAGAATCAGAATCAGAAACAATTTATTGCCAGGTACGGTAAAGGACACTCTACAGTACTAGGAATTTGTCTTGAAATGTCCAGTGGCCTAGCTGCATGGTTGACATTGTATGTCCCTACAAGTTTTTGCATTGAGTATAATGTACGTATATACTGATCCACCTCATAGCGCTGTACACACTGCAAAATAGTGCTGTATTCATCCCTTAAAGACCCATATATAAGGGACAAATCTATTGGTATACTGGTATTCATGAGAACATAGATAAAATAAAACTCATAAAGCAAGCATTATGAAATAATGAATCATCTAATAAAACTGTGCATGTCATGGATGAAGCAGCAGCTAGCTTCTTTTCTGATGACTGTGTTTCTTGGAAGGACGGACGATGCCAGATCTGGCACAAACGGTTAGGTATAATCTTAAGGACACACATAAGCATAAGGTCAAACAAATGCTAATGTGGCTAACACTGATTGAAAACTTTCATAGACCAGTGAACATGGTCTGATTTGCATAATGCTGTCTTGCATAATGTAATCTCTATTAGATTTCAATCTTTATAAGCAGTAATAGACTTCTTGGGCTAGCTCATCCAGGAAAATTAGACAATATTAAAAGGATTTTTGGCTTAGTGCTAATTGGAGGGTATTTCCTGACCTTGAGCAACATTAGCAATTTTACTGCACCATTCTTTTATGAACATGAAAGATGTCTCTACCAGATGTGGTAATGCTGTTGGTCCAGCAGAAAAGCCCAGCGATAGATGACGGGGAGTGGGCTGGAGTTTGTCATGGTAAGTTGCTGCTGGACCTCTGTGCAGTTGAGGATGCAGTCAAAATCCAATACATTGCTGGAGAAGTGCAGGTTGGGAAAGTGTACCTCTCCTCGCAGAGCCACAGTGTCCCGCTGAGGGTGCCCACTGTAGCTCACCTCCAGTACATCCTCAGCCACACGGCTCACTAAATCCTGCTGGTACAAAGGGTCAAAGCGCACCCACAGCTCTGCTTCAGCACCAATACCCATCACGAGTCTCTACATACACCAACACAGGAGAAAAAAGAGTGACTGTGAGATTAGTTAACGCTTCAGGTAATTTCAAGTAAATCAATCTTCGCCAAGTTCAGAAAAGCTGTGAAATACTAAATTCTAAACTATGGAATATTTATTAATCATATACTTATTACATGTAATTGCACATATTTGTTGAATTTGCCTTTGAATATAGTCAACAGGTTATGTTTATTCACAATAATAAATAAAAATGATTTTATTTAAAGTAATACAGTGATAATTTTGGTCTACCAAAAATCAGGGTTTGCCAACATGCCCTTGGAACAGTTCACTTAAAATGGCGGAAATCTTATTGCCCAATTAAATACACCCATACATTTGGCATGAGACTCACACTTCTGGGTCTTGTCTCAAACTTTCACAGCACCCAAAAATATCTCACCAAAAATCATAACAAGAAGTGCAAGGAAACAACCCTTGCAAACAAGAGAGGTACACTAGTTGCGAAATAACTTATTTGTTTACTGTTTACTGTATTTGTAAGAATATGGTCATGCAGCCTTCATTCGTTCAACAGATTTCAACCCCCCCCCCCCCCCATTCAAATTCATGATAATCAATGAACAAAATATAGAAATAATGATTGCAAATGTTAATATATCAACTTGTTTGCAGATTCCTCAGTCTAAGAGCTTGTAGAGCTTGTAGCTTGTGTGTTTGAATTCCAGTGATACTGCTGCAGAAATAGCCTCCCCATCAGTCAGATTAGTGCATGTATGTAGATTGGCACAAGCAACAGTTCGAAAAGATCCATATATAACATATCTCAAACTGCACCATCAAGTATAGTAACTAATACATACACTGTATGGCTGAAAGTATGTGGACACCTTGACCTTCACACCCACATGTGGGCCTTCCCCACACTGTTGCCACAAAGTTTAAAGCACATAACTGTCTAGATTGTCTTTGTATGCTGTAAAATTAAGATTTTCCCTTAATGAACATTTAAACTAAGGGGCCCAAACTTGCTCCAGCATGACAATGCCCCAAAGCAATTTTTATAAAGACATGGTTTGCCAAGGTTGGTGTGGAAGAAGGTGTTAAGTGGCCTGTACAGAGCCCTGACCTCAATGCCACTGATCACTTTTTGATGAATTGGAATGCTGACTGCATGCCAGGCCTCCTCGCCTAACATCAGTGCCTGACCTCCACGTTCTTGCTGCAGAATGGGCGCAAATCCCCACAGACACACTTCAAAATCTAGTGGAAAGCCTTACCAGAAAAGTGAAGGATGATGTAACAGCAAAGAGGGTACTAAATCTAGCATGGGATGCTCAACAAGCACATATGGGTGTGATGGTCAGGTGTCCATGTCCATATAGCGTATGTATATAGTGTACTAATACTATAGTATCTTCAAAAACTAAAACATGCACGTTACCTACAAGGATACTTCTGTGCCAAATTATTACTATTACCTATATTAAACATGTATTACATATGTACCGTACACTGGAATGAATATATGGTTATACAGTATGTATAATGTACATATACTGTATATACTTAACACACTTAGTATATAGTACAATTATAATATAATGTATACAATATTTCTGTAAGGGAAAATCCAGATTAGAGTTTACAAGATGACGCGCCATATACATAATAGCCAAGGACTGTAGAGCACCAGCCTTATCACTGTCATTTAATGCAAGACAACATTCATCAGAGGAAAGTGCAACCTCTACTAAAATCATTTGCATGCTAATCGCATGTTATCATTGCATATTAGTAAAATTTGAAATAATGACTCTGAGTGTTTGGTGGTGAACATAATCATGTTCGCAGAATGACAGTGACTAGCGAACCATAATAGTCATGTGCCTCATTTACTTTCTGGGTGCTCAATACAAGTAGATACAATAATATCCTTTTCTAATAATATCCCACCCCATCCACTCACTAATCTTCTGCCAAACCCTTCCTGAAAGTTGGCATCCCTGCCAAAGAACTCTTCTTGAAGAAGTGTACCTTTGAGGAGGTGAATGAGTCATCACTGGTACAGTCACAAAGCCCAAAAGGCTCAGCCAGGGTGAGCTCCAGAGAGAGCGCCAATGTGGAGACATTCTTCAGATAAAGCCTTTCATACAGAGGCACAAGGGGCATGCCTTGAACCTGGAGAATATAGAACAAACCCATCAAACTCGAAAAAACATACAAAACAGTGTGAACCACAACTACCCAGTGGACCGTGTGATGACAATATAGTGAGAATGGCCATCAATATTTTCAACAGTTTCAAGACTGGGGAAAAGACTGTTGTAGTCATATACAAATTAAATGTGAAACAAATAAGACATATACGTAGAAACCATGGGCACTTCCTCTCCATCAGTGTTCACTGGGAATATATCAATTAGGTAGGCCTGTTTTTTTCCATTAATCTTGTCCAGTACTTCAAGTAATATGGTTTCAGTATTTGATACATAAGATAAATTGTATACATTGTTCTAAAAATGCCTCAAGTCAAATATAAACTCTCAAAAGAAAGCATAAACATCATATTTAACAATAGCATATTATATTGATATATACTCTGTATGCATTTTATTAGAAACACCTGTACACCTGCCCATTCATGCAGTTATCTAATCAGCCAATCATGTGGCAGCAGCACAATGCAAAAAATAATAAAAAATCACGCAGATACAGGTCAAGAGCTTTAATTAATGTTCACATCAAACATAAGAATGAAGAAGAAGTGTAATCTCTGTGACTTTGATCATGGCATGGATGTTGATGGCAGAGGGGCTTGTTTGAGAATTTCATAAACTGCTGATCTCCTGAGACTTTCACAC
>CM074950.1:13101549-13115689 GCA_037577455.1 Pangasius macronema | reverse complement strand
TTTTTTTATTGTTAAGCCTTATTATTTAAATGTTTTTCTGTTCTCATGCCAGATATGTATGTATGTATGTATGTATGCATGTATGTACCAAGAGCACCTTAAAAAAAACACAACAAATTCCTTGTGTGTCTGCGCACACACTTGGCAAATAAAGCTGATTCTGATTCTGATTCTGAATGCGCAGGTGTTCCCAATGAAGTGAACGGTGAGTGTATATGGTTACAGTACATGGACACCCCAGGCTTCAGGCTGGTCTAAACAACACTATATGGCCAAACCAAACACCCAGTCCAAACGACAATATTATTGGAGGTGAGAAGACCCTTCGGAAAGGTGATCTAAAACCGACATTCCATTTGTGGTCATTCTGACACAAGAGCTTTAGTGAGATCAGGCAGTGATGTCAGGTGAGAAGGCCTGGGGCATATTCGGCATCCCATTTCATCACAAAGGTGTTTCACACTTTCATCACAACAGTGGTGTTGAGGTCAGGGCTCTGTGCATGGAGTTCCTCCATTTCAATCTTGGCAAAACATGTTTTCATGGAGCTCGCTTTGTGCACTTACTCGAATAATCACTCTTTACCACTGTGCTGAGCAGAAAAGCATGTCAGAATGTGTACAGAGAAAATTTTTTCAACACTGTCATGCTGGAACAGGTTTGGAACAGGTTTGGCAAGTGCTTGTGTTTAAACATTGTGGTTTGGATGCTATATCGAAACTCCATCCCGGACACCTCTACTCATGAAAAATCTGGTAACCTCAGAGGCGTGAACTACACCCAGAAAATCATCTGCGTAAGCATAACCAAAAAAATGTCTTGGTGTATTGGTGTATCTTAGGAACTTAAGTCATCAACCCTAATATGTGTGTGTTTTGTACCACAGATTTGCAGACAAATTAAAAATATCACATCATTTTTTGTGTATGTTTAAATATCTAAAAATGGCTCCCTCAATTGGTGTGTCTAATGTGATCTACATCATTTTCATACTCATCAATCCATTTAGTGAGCCCTCATGCCCTGTGAATGGGGCTATGCTCCCATCAGGATAGACATGTTTCATCACTGGATAAAGGTGATCAGTCACAATAACTTGTATTGATTTGCACTGGCTCTTTCCCCTAAGGGGACAAGTGGATCCAAAGCATGCCACAAAATGCTTCCAACGAATAAAGAACATTTTACACAAACAAGGAAAAAGTCTATTTAAACCAATAATATTGTAAATAATATTTCAATCATTTCTAAGCATATTGACTGTAAACTGAATAAAAATTATTGTAAAATGTAAGCTCATTAGTTCCCACAGCAGAGACTTACAAAGCTACAATTAAAAACCATTGTCTGTCTCCAGTTATGGGTGTACGCTAAGCTTTATGCTACAACAGTAATTCACTGGAGAATTTACTGGGGAATAACAACACAGATATTTATAACTATACAGCAAAGCAGTTTGCTGACAAGGGTGCCCTTTGGTGGTTAAATGTGTGTTATTTTTCAACTGAGAAATTCTTTTTCAAAAGAGACAAAAGATCAACACATCCCCCTGCACTTATAATAAGATGTAGATGAAAGCTGCATTTAGTCCAAGAAAAAAATAAGTTAAAACCAAAATGCATAAAAATAACTACCTTGCAAAACAGCATTTCGCTCTCATTTAAAGAAATACCTCAGGTGGTGAAAGTGTGGCAGCTGGCATCCTTTGTTGAATGTTAAAAATGGTTATCTGTTGAATTACAAAGTAATTACTGGCCTAAACTGAGAATTTAGATTTGAGTTAAAACAGAGTTCTATTGGGTTCTATCAGCGCTCTCAATGTATAATGATGTAAGTGCATGTTCACTTTTGCTCAAAAAAAAAAACGTGTACCTATCTTATTGTGTGTATTTGTGTGTGTGTGTTTGTGCACACGCGTGCGTGTGTGTGTCTGTATTTGAGCAATGTCACAGATTTGTGGTATTTCACTGGTATGTAATATAGCTCAAAAGAGGACAAGCATGATCATTCCTGATGGGCAGTAGATATCAAAAATGTAAAAAAGGATATCCTGTAGACCACTGTGTTGAACTTATTATCGTCAAGAACGATAAGACTAGTTTGTTCCCTTGAAGATATTTGTAATACGGTAGCCTTTTTTTTTTTTTTATACTACCTAGTGTGCTTAAACTCATTGAAATTCAAGGTGATGATGTTGCATGCTAAACATGATGTTAAACATAACTATTTTAACAGTTAACTAGTTTTAATGTTGTGATGTATAAAGTTTGTATGAAACCAAATGAAACTGAATGTAGCAACATGACAGATTTACTCCAGCAGAAACACTCGGTAGAATAGGAGCAATGCGGAACTACGGGGGGAAAAAAAGCTGCTGTCTTAAAACTCTTGTTAAAAGGTAGATAATATTAGCTGCAGTGTAAAAAAATGACGTTGTAAAAGAAATACTCCTCCTTAAATTTTTGACATTATATACGTTATACATGTGGCCTAAGGTAAACAATAATTCGTTTTGCTAAAAAAGCAGGCATGCTTGTGTTCTCTCCACACACCAGAGTACAACAGTATTTGGAGATACTGCAATAAGGTACTTAACATTTACAGCCCCTCACATTCTTAATATATAATAAAAGAAACTGTATTTTGTAGAATCTCAGGCTCTGTAAACAATAGGTCAAATGTTGTTGATCCAACCAATCAGTACAAGGAGAAGTCTCTATTTGCCTGTCAGTTTATTATGCTCCCCCTCAGGCATTAGCATTCAGGTGTACTAGCCTAGGCAGCACATGTGCATTTGTTTTGGGGGCATGGCTTTGGAAGGAATACTGACGGGACGGGCTTGCTCTATTTGTTTGAATTTTGAATTTCAAAATAGATTCTTCAGCTAACCTCTGCCAAAATCCCTGACTGCAATTTGATTGAATGATGCAGTTAATTTCCCTTGAATGATTGTATTTAAATGCAGCATTCTAGTATGTATGAGAAATTATGTAAAGTAACCATAAAGTGATTGAGATACCCATACGACATATCATGAGCTTCGGGTTATCCCTTTGCATTTAATACTCAGATGCATACAGTGTTTCTGTGGTGAATACAATTTTTCTATTATGTTCAAATATTATCAGAGAAAATATTTTCTCTGAAGTATATTTTGGAATTATATCGCACATCATCCAAAATCTTAAACTTTGTCATACCTCTTAACTCTAAATCCTGACTTTCCTCATGTTTTTATATCTAAATAAGTCACAAAGTATTCATGCAGTTGTCCATAGATTTATAGAAAACCTGTGCAAATAGAAAAAGGTTGTTATGTGGGTTGGGTCTGTGAAATGGTACAGGGTTAGTTAAAAACTACTGATAGTATAGAATGGTTTTAAATTGCTAAGTTGAAATATTGAACTGTTTTGTTTAATAAATGCATTTTATATTTGTGTTTAAAGTTTAAGAAAAATGTTTATGTTTATGATATCTACGTATGGTTATTTCCTATTTTAATTCAAATATTTTTATATTTACTCAGGTGAATGATTTGTGAATTTCTTCAACCACTGGTTTTGAGTGTGTGTGTGTGTGTGTGTGTGTGTGTGTGTGTGTGTGTGTGTGTGTGTGTGTGTGTGTGTGTGTGTGTGTGTCCATTAGACACCTGTGGATCTATGATGATGTGTTGGTCACTGAAAGCCAGGCTGTCCTGATGAAGCTGCTTGCGCCTATGCTGGAAGGTGCGTGAGAGCACTGAGAGGCGGTCTCGGAGAGTGGGGTCAGCGCCACACTCTGTTAAAAACTGTTCCATCTCATCATCCTCCTCCTGCTGCAGCTCAGAAAAGAACCTAGATAGAAAAGGAGAGGGAGAGAGATAGAGAAAGGAAGAAAGAGGAAGATTAAAATGCAAAATCCCTGATATTCATGACTGCTTCTGTAAGGGAGAGCATCTCAGTCCTTTTAAGTGGGGAAGCATTCTGATACATGCCTTTCATATTAATTTCACTGTAGTTATTGAATAATCTGGAGAGTTCCTGCATTTATAACCCACACCCTGCTGCTGTGGACTTTTAGCTCATCTGGATACCCTACAGACTTATACTTCCTGTCTGTTCCTGTCTTGTCTGTTTATGCCTGATCCTGCTTCAGAGGCTAATTTTATCTGGATAACAAATATACGTCCTAAGAACTGCTGCTGCAGTCATAAAGACTGGCCTATGTTAATCTAACAATATGATCATACCAAACATTATGTATTCTTTCTAAACATGCAATACATTTTGTCTTTTATCTATATGACATAGTGTAATGAACATAATCAACATAAGCTGCTATGTTGATTTTAACTGTTATCTGGGAATTTAAAGAGATAATTTAAATGGACACCTTCTTTTGACCGTAAAGAGACCTCTTAGATAATTGTGTTCGATTAATCTGGAATCAGATACGACAAGGAGGAGGTTCTCAGTGGCAAAGCTCTTCCACTGGAAATGCACTATGGAGTCACTTCTGTTCAGGATAGCCACTGTGCGCTGGTTGGCCATGGTGATATAGGTCTTCTCCACCCATAGTGAGTTCTTATCCAGCCTCACATTGATATCTGTGGCGGCTCCATACAAACTGATGTAAACGTCTTCTCCTATAAAAGAACAAAAATAGATCGCTTTGCTTTATTATTCACCTCTTGAATTATCCACACTGAACTGGGCAAATATACACTGGAGTCACTGGAGATTTACATATGTTGATTAGCATTAAGGTACTGACTGAGTTTGATAAATAATATTTTTACTCAGCAGATTTATTTATGTAAAAATAAAAATCAAATGCTTTGAAAGGACATGATTAAGCTGAGGACAAGTACAGTTTATAATTACTTTTGAATGGACGCCAAGGTGGCACTGTTGGACTGCTGAGTTGGCACTTAATTATGTATTTAAACAAGTGCTCTCCAGGGTCACACAGTCACATGACTCCACAGCAACCAACAACATAGAAAAGTGCGATTCAAAACAAGGACCCAAGTCAGGAACAGAGGATGTAAATTATTCCAGTATTTTGACTGATTTTTGTTCATTTGGCTACATTCAAAGCAGCAGCCTCATGCTCGACCAGATATCCTCTGGATTGTTTTGTTACTGACTTTTGTGTGAGTGTCGGCTCGTGTGTTTGACCTCTCATAAGTTTATTTTTTTTTTTCAAAAACACAGAGTATGTTTTCAGTTTGTACTGACTTAACAGGTCAAAGGATTCATCAGAAATGAGCACTAAAAATGTCTCCGTGAAGACCCTTAAAGAGCTAATATAATGTACATAGTGTAATTAGTTATAATGTTTTAAATATATTTTTCCACAGTTAGGTAAACTGTATCCTTTGGCAGAAGTCAAGCATTCTAGCACTCAATAGACTGACACTCAGATGCACAAAAAACTGCAAGTGAAAGCTTCGACGGCACTACTCGTTATTTTTACACGAAAAAACTAAATGACATTTGACTCTTGCGGTGACACTGAGATTTGTCATAAACATGTGTGTCCAAATACTTTTCCAACATACAGACAAATGAGGAGCTCTGCAGAAAAAATAGAGTACACCTTTTTCTGCTGTTCCAAAAATGACTGCATTTATATGATTGTTGCATGAATTCTACAGGGAATGCATCTATTTTTCTCATTATGAAATCAATAAGAAATCACCATGGTTCTTTCTCATGGCTCTATTCTATAGGGGCCTACACGCAAACAGGGAGGTCACCAGAGGCCTGGAAGATGATCACTTGACGCCCACTGGGGATGGTTTGGTATCAATTGCAGTGTAACCTCACCCTCATGTGCCTGTTTTTCCCGCTCTTTGATAATAACTGTCCAAACAACACTGGAAAGTTGTTTTGAATGCAGGATACTGAGCACCTAATTAACTACATTTACACAGCTGTTATTGTCATTTCTGTTAGAGACAAAACCCGTTTCAGTGATGAACTAATCACAGCAAATAGTAACCATATTTTTTTGCCTGATAAAAAAAACAGATCCTCAATCAGGAAGAAACTTTTTTGTTCTAATCTCTTTTGCCACTAATTCTTGTGTTCTTTCTCTGCCATTGCTTTACTTTTGTGAGTGAGTGCACTTTGTGAGGATCACGGTAACATGATATGTTCTGTATTGCTCTTATTGCAGCATGAATGCCAACATCTAGATGGACCACATTTTAGCAGAGCAGGAACAAAAGGAGCTGGCACATCCCGTCCAGGGTGTGTTCCTGCCTCACCACCAGTGTTCCTTGAATAGGTTTGGGATCCACCTTATATATTTATAATATATTCTTTGTTAATCCATTTATTTCTGTAAAGCTGCTTNTTTACTTTTGTGAGTGAGTGCACTTTGTGAGGATCACGGTAACATGATATGTTCTGTATTGCTCTTATTGCAGCATGTCTGCTAACATCTAGATGGACCACATTTTCAGCAGAGCGGGAACAAAAGGAGCTGGCACATCCCATCCAGGGTGTGTTCCTGCCTCACCACCAGTGTTCCTGGAATAGGTTTGGGATCCACCATAGCTTTAACCAGTAAAGCGTTCATGTTTTGATGATGAATGAATGAAACAGTTTTGCTGGCCTACACTGCTTGTCTTTTGCACAGATTTAATCATGACTGAAAAATGTATCCAAATATGTGGATATTTAAATATTTAAATAAATATTTAAAAAAAAAAAATCAGTGAGAAGCAAAGCAATGATTGCCATAGTAACTTCGAACAAATACAAGGCAATCCAGCACCATCTCCAAATACACTATATGGCCAAAGGTTTGTGAACACCTTACCATCAAACCCATAGTTGCTTTTTGAACATCCCATTTCAGATTTATTCCCTTTTTGCTGTTATAATTAGCCGTCACTCTTCTGGGAAGGCTTTCCACTAGATTTTGAAATGTGGCATTAGTAAGGTCAGGCACTGATGTTGAGGTCTGGAGTGGCATTCCAATTCATCCCAGAGGTGTTCAGTGGTCTTGAGGTCAGGAGTCTGTGCAGGCTATTTGATTTCTTCCACTCCAGCCTTGGCAAACCATGTCATTAATGACCTCACTTTGTGCACAGGAGTATTGTCATGCTGGAACATATTTGGGCTCCACTGAAGAGAACTTGTAATGCAACAGCACACAAAGACATCCTATATAATTGTGTGCTTCCCACTTTGTGGCAACAATTCAGGAAGGCCCATATATGGGTATGATGGTCAGGTACCCACATGGTCAGGTACCCACAAACTTTTGACCATGTAGTAAATATGTAAATGTGAAAACAGTTCCACTTTTGGAGATGGGTAAGGGAAAAAATGAAGTTGATATTTGTAAAAGTTGATATTAAAACATCCTCTACATGGAAAGGTGTATATTTAAAAACTGTGGACTAAGTTTTGCAGAAAGACAATTCATGTGTATGTTCTAAACACTTCTCTAAATATTATATTAAAATGTGTACCAATGTTCTACCAGCATCACTGTATATTCTATAGTGATCTACTATTCTGACCAAGAAACTAGCCTAGTTACTATTTTCAACTCTGAATCTGTTTAAATGGCCCATGCAGAATTTAACTGCAAGAATATAGCTAGCTAGAACTTAAATGTAAAGCACAAGCACAAGTTTCACTTCCGTATCTCTTCACTGAACTAAACAGCCAAGAAGAGAACTCTCTTTCATAGTCAGCTTTGGACACCAGTTCAATAAATTTATAATCTCACAGGGTCATATTCACAATTGGGTTAAGTGAGCAAAAAGTGAGTTAATGCTCAAATAGCATAGAAATCTGCAATCAAAAAGCTCTACTGAAACGATGCAGAGCGCCAATCATCCCAAAGACTGTGTAAGATATCCGGGTAGGCAGAGCTGAGTAAGAGAAAGAAAACACAATTATATATTACTTACCTCACTATTATAGCACATACAGTATGTACCAACAAACATTTGGTGCAGTTTGGTTGATTTTGAACAGTGCACCGCCTCAAGAATAGTATGAAGACTTTTAATAAGTATGTGGCAATGATCATCCTGCATGCTAAGCAATAGAGAGGACGGCATTATGGTGGCAGCCCTGTGATCCATGTATCTGTTTGTTTCTTTTTGGTTTAATATGTGAAAACTCACAAAAGGTTTTTTTTATTATTATTTGTGAGTATACAGCTGTTTTCTTTCATTAGTTATCCCTGTCTAAGTCTTGACATTTATCCACAGTTGAGGCGCCTGTAGCTCCCTTGGCCATCTCGTCCCCAAACACTGTAATGAGATTTCACTACCTTGTGAACAGCGTTAATGGCAAAGGAGCTGTCAGTTATGCCCCAGACCTAATTCATAATCGAAAAAATTCACAGAATGAGATATGCATGTTACTTTGGATACAAGAAACTATTTGTCATAGCAAACTTGGAAATGTGCAGTCCTTTATTTATAGCATCAATTTGGAAAAAACATATTACACATTTGGGGTGGTGGTAAGAGGATGAGGGAGGGGTGCTGAAGTTTCCCTTAAGAAGTCAATGTGAAAGAGCTCTCACTGTAAGAAGAGTAGACACAGTCCAGACTCACTGGTGCTGGTAAGAAGAGCAATGGTGCATTAAGAGACATGGTGCATCGCTGTTTCTCATATTTATTTCACTGCACCAAGCACGCAGATGAACAATAAAGCAGTATCCAGTAATATACAACGGATCAACTCATCTCATCCCTGGCCATGCTAGTCAGAGCACAGACAGTCTCTTTAACAGCTAGAAAATAACAATTAAGAAGACATAGCTTGCAGAAAAACTGCAAAGTCATACTCTTTAAGCTCACTGCACAGTTGTTAAGATGTGGAATCCAAATATGGCATTACTTATAGACAAAAGTAATTAAAGTAGACAAACCTACTACAACCTGTTTACCTGTCCTTCTGGCAGTGGGCAAAAGGACAGGTAAACCAGGTAAACCAGTATCTCAGAACTGAAAACATTACTGTGAAAGATCACAACTGTGCTATAAAGCAGCTCACAACTGTGTTATAGCTAAATTCAGTGGACAGATAAAATCGTAAGGTGCTAAATTAAAAATGATCCTCCCTTAATAGGCTCAAAGTGGTGGTTTTAGAAATGTGTGTTATGAAATGTTAATAGCTTTAGCCTTCAGAAGACCTGTGTTCTAATGCACTGAGACAGCTCAGCCACATTCAGCAGAGAATGAGCATACACAAACACTCCCACACACGCGCACACTCATAAATAAAATTTCTTATTCTTATTAAAGAAGAATCATCATTTTGATTCATAAGCAGTGCTTTGAGCCTCGAGCTCTTGCACCATCAGCTAAATCTTATCAACTTTTAAACCCCCAAGTGCCATTTATAAAGGTCATATTTTAATGCATACAACCAGCATCTCAGAATTGCTAACATTACTGTGATAGAAAACATCAGAAAGAAACACAACAAGGAAATGTTCTCTTTGAATAGCTTTTCTTTTCATTAAGAGGCCCATCAAAAACAACTTGTACCAAGCATTATCAGAATAACAAATCAAGTAAAAGGAACAAGCCTTAAAGCGCCAATGCTGTGTTTTTTTTTCCACCTGGCTACAGAAGCGATTCAATGTGTTTTACCATATTAGCCACAGGGGTAGGTTGGAGAGAACTACCTCTGTAATTCCATGGTGCCAATCAAAAACAGATAAATTAGTTCAGTCCTACTTCATTTGATAAGGTTAGATTGCTCCACAATAGAACTTTAATAATGGAGGTGCATATTTATAAATTACTCTTCATGTTATTTGAATTATTTGTTTAATAATTCATATAATGAGCTTGATTATGTGTTTGTCAAGAATATAATTCTTAGCCACATCTGTTGATATATTAAACTACCCATAAGCCATACCTATGTGACTGTGGAGTTATATGCACTATAATGGCAGGCAGTACAGGTGTAAATGCTGAACCTGTGTGGTAGTGGAGAAGTAGTTGTTGGCTGTGGTCTCCTGTAGTTCTGGGTAGAAAATCAACAGTCACCTGCATGCTCTCTCCAACACTAAGGGTCCCTACTGAAGGTTCGACAGAAAATGGGCTATGGGGAGAAGAAAATAGATCCTCAGTAAATAAACACATTCATATATGCAAACACAATGCACTGAGCAACAATTGTTTTACTTAACTATAGTGTGTGCTTACTTCTGTGTGCTGAGCTGAAATTTGGCCTCGTCTTTTCCAATATTGCGTACCAGGAGGGTTTTCTGAGATGAACACTTGACAGGACACAGAGAAAAGTGCAGCTCATCCGGAAAGTCCAGGATGGCACGCGGTCCTATTGCCCGGATGGGCACCTCGAACTTCTCCCTCTCAGTCATACAGATTATCCAGTGGATATAGTCCTATCAAAAAGACCATATGTGGAAGTGGAAAGCTAAGCTACATGAGTTTGTTATATAAGGTGACATCAAAATACCTATAAATTACATAAGCCTGATTTACAGCAATATGTTTATAACATGAACAGGATAAAAACACAGTGCAGCTATATACAGTTTTCTCTAACATCATTTATCATAAGTTTAGTCTTTCTCCTGAGGCTACAAAATTGCACATGTATTGGATATACTGCACAACTTTGACAGCTTTGTTCAAGACAAGGCACCATCGTTTACTTTCTAAATACTAAAAACCTGGCCTGCTCTGAAGGTTAGCTCTGTGATGACTACTGTAATCTGGAGATCTATATGCCATAATGGACTCTTGCCCTGGGATGGACTGGCATCCCATTCAAGGCATCCATTCCAAGGTGCCCAACGTTCCCGGGATAGGCTCAGGACCAACCACGACCCTGACCGGGATAAAGAGGTTACTGAAGATGAATGAATGAATAAATGAACAATAGACTCTACTATGGGGCATTGCCTTAGTGTCATCTGTGAGCATGCTCTCAGAAAAAATGTATCATTTTCATTCCAACCAAGTCACATGCCAACACAGTCACATTCCAACCAAGTCACATTCCATCTCATGCAGTCATACTCCAATTAAGTCAACATTAAATCCTATTAGTTTTGGTGTGTTCTTGCACTGTATGAAATAAAATAACATTATACACCCTGGCTCTTTCTGATAACATTGAGCGCCACAAACCATAAGTCATCAATATGACCCCAGGATGTTTCCTGTTAGAGAGTGAGCAGTGATTGGATTGCAGTGTCTCACTCCAGGAGGACTTGCTCTGGAGTTGGACCATGCTACAATCGGTATTAATGTGCCGCCATGGAAAAGCAGATTAGTCACCTATACATCAGACTGCAGAAAGGCAGCTAATGGGAAGAGAGTGGGTGTTAGAAGAAACAGAATGTCTCACAGGCCCCATTCCATTATTGCATTGCAATGCATGAACCCCTTAAACAAACTTGGACTTTAATCCATAATAAAAGATGTTAAGCCATCATGCAACAATTGGTATTGATCGTTCTCTGCAAACAGGCAGAATCACCAAGACAAGAAGTTCCTTCTGTATCAGGTCTCATGACAATTACCCGCTTTGCACATGTATACTGAAATACAATCAAATTCAGTTTCTTTAATTTTACTATGGTCATAAGTTCCACTGTGATATCTGGATGAACAAAACTGAGCCGTGAATTTGATTAGTAAGCAACAAAAGCAGCAGCGTATTATTAGCACATACTTGCAATTAACTGCCTTCCTACAAGGATTTTTTAAAACCAGGCTTCCTCTTCCCTTAATTTCAGTGTGGTGCTATTACATGTTCACACAGTCACCTGGAAATGTAAACTCGAGTAAAGTGTACCTTGTTCTCCTGTGGGGTGAATAGAACTGTAAAAGTGGATGCCATGCCCGGGGCTACTTTGTTGCATACATCTACTGGGCTCACCACTTTGAAATACAGGGAGTCATCTTCAACCACCTTCACCAGGTGAGGGATCTGTAACAAGTAGGAGAACCGAGATCAAGCCACATGCCATTTGAGAATGTTGCTAAAATTATATCATTCATGTGGCATTTTCAGTTCTTAAGACTTGTACAGTTTACATTATTTATTGTTTTAACAAGCCAGACTCATGAGTTGAACCGGATTAGCTGGAAGGGCAGAGGTTCTGATGTAGTGATCAGACGGTTATTAGTTGAAATCCCATGACTGCCAACACTACCAGTGAGCCATTGTTAGGCCTTAAGCTTGGACTGTCCAGGTATATATTTTTTTAAATTGTACTAGATGTATTTGCTGTCTTTTAAATGTATAAATAGAATGGGAAATGTAATGGCTTGCTTGGCTGTGATATTATCACAAGTTTGCTGTCCTGTGTGGTTTGGGTGTGAAAATATTCAATACATGTTTATTGTAAAAAGAAAAGATTTCAGAATTCACAACAGTTCTGGGACGATGCCACACTGTTAAAATGATAAACAGCCCACTGGCACTACACATATACTATTAAGCCTTATTTGCAGTTGAGCTGTAATTGGTTTAGTTACATATTGAGTTGAGAGCGCACTGCACTGCACTACTTAGTCCCATAATGTCAGTGACTGCTCATTCAGCATATACTGTATGTTCTAACTGAGTGAATTCAGTTTGGGGTAAATCAGAGTGTACCGACATGTACATATACACGTGCAGAAGAACATAGAGTCAGGTCCATGAGTATTTGGACAATGACATTTTTTTTTTTTGCCTCTGTACACCACCACAGCACCACCAGAGTTCCCATGAACAGCTACCAAATGCAAACTCAACACTTGGAATTCAGACACTTTGGTCATGAAATAACAATGAAACAGGCCACACCTTGCCATGCCACACCTTACCAATTGTCCAATTCAATCACATCTTGATTACTTCATTGCAAATCCACTGTGGTGGTGTACAAAGGCAAAATTACAAAAATTGAGTCATTGTGCAAATACTTATGGCTATACTGGGTTTTTCTGGTGCTGACTTTCAGGTGGGTTAGTGGCTTTCAGTAGAACAATAAATCTCACCTGCTAATAACTCTTCCCAATGTTTTAGAAGAAAGTATGAGTTATAAAGTGAAGTCACCTTGTCATTATTGCGTAACACCAGTGGCACTTCATACGTCTCAGAGGGCAGGTAGTTCTGGAAAACAATCTCAGACGGGTAAGGCTGGAAAAAAGGCTGGTCGACATCTACAGCAGAAAACTGGGAACAAAACAGAAAGCCTCTCAGCACTGAAATATGAACATCAGAAGGTCATTTTTTCTAAGACCTCCATTCCCCACAGCATTCCCCTTAATATGACTTATTTGACATCAATTTACATACTAAGTGAGGAAAAAAAAGACTAGAAAAAGAGAGTTGACTATGTGGAACCATGTATGCATGCAACCTGCATACATTTGTCCTGAATAAATACCACGACCAGTCAATATCCCATTCAAAACATCCAGTACAGCCAAAAGCTTTCTGTCCATTTTTAAGACTGGTAAAGGTACAATTATAACCAAGTCTCACAACAGGAAGACATTAGACTAGTTAAAACAGTTTGCTTACTAGTCTGGTTTTACTAGTGCTTTACCTTGTGGTGTGTCGTCTCAGTCATGTCTAAAAGCTCCAGAATGCGAGGCGGGTACACCTTGTACATGTTAGTTAATCTCTCCTCTGTAGTCTGAGACATTTCACGTGCATATACAGATGGAGACAGCTATAATGACATAAGCCACAATGAGTTCCTTCATGAAGATTGAATACATTCATTCATGTTGGTATCATTTCGAACAGAACCTACTGTAAAGTGCATCAGGGAAAACATTAGCTGTGCAGTAACATCAGTCAAGAATACTACGTAATGTTCATATTTTCCAGGTCTTCAAAGCATACACATACACCGATCAGCCATAACATTATGACCACCTGCCTAATATTGTGTTGGTCCCCCTTTTGCTGCCAAAACAGTCCTGACTCTTCGAGGCATGGACTCCACTAGATCCCTGAAGGTGTGCTGTGGTATCTGGCACAAAGACGTTAACTGCAGATCCTTTAAGTCCTGTAAGCTGCAAGGTGGGGCCTCCATGGATCGGACTTGATGGCCAACACACCCCACAGATGTTCGATTGGATTGAGATCTGGGGAATTTGGAGGCCAAGTCAACACCTTGAACTCTTTGTCAT
>CM074950.1:13073438-13101449 GCA_037577455.1 Pangasius macronema | reverse complement strand
TATTTTCCAGGGTGTAATGTGACAAAAGGTAAAGGTTTTCACAGGGTATGATGATTTTCTATAGGCACTGTATGTATTTATTGTCACAAAGTTTGCTTTGTTACAGACATTGTATATCCCTGCATATGATGTGCTGATGTAAATGTAAAAGATATGTCAAATCTATGAAAACACTATACGATATGGGACACTCTTAATGGTTGATGTACTGTATATATTTTGGTACCTATAATGCCTTCACTTGTTCCTTTGATTTTGTCTTGGGGTTCAGCTGAACCTTTCAGACCAAAGTTCCTTCATCACTGGGGAGTTAGGCTTCTGTCCTGGACAATGCAATGTCTGTGTGGTCCCAAGATTTTTTTATATTTGCATAGAATTGTTTGTACAAATGCTTGTGGTGCCTTCATTTTGGAAATTGCTCCTAAGGAGGAACCAGACTTGTGGAGGTCTACAGTTTCTTTCTGAGGTCTTGGATGAGTTGCTTGTATTTTCCCATGGTATCAAGGGCAACAAGGCACTTTCTCTAAAGGTATACATTTTACAGCCACAGATTAAGTCCCAATTTACTCCTAATTATGACCAGTGGCCAATCAGAAACTTCTAAATGTCATTACATCCATTTCTGGAATCTTCCAGGCTGTTTAAAGAGACAGTCAACTTGGTGTCTGTAAAATTTTGACCTACTGTAATTATGAAAATGTGAATTAAAGTTGAAATAAATTTGTCTCTAATTGATTATTTTTAGATTACTTTTGGCATGAACAAAGTAGAAACCCTAATTGATTTGTCAAAAGAAATTGTGAAAATTCACATTGAATATCTTTAGCCAAGGTGTATGTAGACATTTTGCTGCAACTGTACATGAGATACCAGTTCATGCAGTTGTAATTACATTCAACTGTATGTCAATGCAATTTAATAAGGTTTTGTAACAATGATATCCCAGCATTTTTAAAAAATTATATTGAGGCTTTAAATTTATATTGGCATCAAATACTTTACTACTACTCATTATTATAATCAGTTCTTCATTTTTATCAACAAAGAATAGAAAGTTGTTTATCAGCCCATTTGGATGAGTTGTGGATTCTATGTCTAACATTCCTATTCGAGGGGGCTTGGCATCTATCTCTGTCAGTCTTATAGGAGGAGGGGTGATTGCTGTGGCTTCTGTACCTTTCAGTCTTATTAGAGAAGGTGTGGCTTCTGTGTCTATCACTCCTACTGAAGAAGGTATGACATCTGTGTCCATCACTCCATTGGAGGAGGTATATCTTCTGTCTATCAGTTTATTCCAGGAGGGGTGGCTTCTGTTTCTATTCAAGGTGTCGTGGATTTTATGTGTATCAATTCAGTTTGTGAAGGTAGGGCTTCTCTGTCTGTTAGTCCTGTTGGTGGTTAGTTCCTGTTCTGGAAAGGCTTCTGTGTCTATCATTCCATTGGCAGGAGGCATGGCTTCAGTTTCTATCAGTCTTAATTGAGGAGACATGGATTATTTCTATCAGTCCTACAGTAAATTGGTTAAATTGCACAGTTATTTTAGAAGAGCTATCAAGGATGTCAAGGGAGAGGAAAGTAAGCTAGCCCTTAACCTAAGGTTAATTTACCTTAACCTGGTCCAGCTTCCTAGGCCAATAGTAGAGGTCTGGTTGTCTTTGTTTAATGCACTGGGTAATATCTATTTGATAGGTTTATTTGGGTATATTCTGATTGTTGAGTTCTCCCTATGTAAGGTTTTATGCATGTTTTAAAGTCTGCTGTCTAGCAGTCTTGGCCCAGCAGTGGGGTAGTATTCTGCCAGGAGTAGATATCTTGCTATTGGCCTTTAGTCTATGATAAAGTATAGTGTTTGTTCTTATCACATTTATATGTAATATATCCTCTATGATGACTTTACAGATTTTTATTTCATTTTCCTTCTATTTGTTCATGGGTATCATTTTTTAATTTATTATTTTTAGAGACAATTACCTAGCATTAGATTATTGATAGGATTAGGATTTCACTAAGTTTATTGTTTGTCTAGGATTAGGTTTCATGTTTGAAATTATTATATGGTTAAAATTAAGCAAGTGTGACTTCTGTGTGTATCAGTCCTGTTGGAGGATGTGTGTTTGCTCTGTTTATCAGTCCTGTTGGAGGTGCCATGGTTTCTCTGTCTATCTGTACTATTGGAGGAGGTGTGGCTTCTGTGTCCATCATTCCTGTTGGAGTGCATGTGGCTTCTATGTATGTCATTCTTATTGGTGAAAGCATGGCTTCTACTGGAGAATATTCTCCCAAAATGTAAATTTCGCAACCCATGGAATACACTGGACCTTGTATACCCAAACACACATGGCTCATATGAGCCACCTTGGCTGCTCAGGCCAGGATTGTGGACCGTGTACATCTGCTGTGACAGCGTTAGATGAAAACAATTGCTGCAACCATGGTGAAACTTCCCTGAAAGGAATAATCCCTAATGGAGACACCAGAAGTGTAATTCCATCAACCACAGATGAGACCATCTCAAGGTAATAAGGAAAAAGTTTAATGTTCTTTTGTTCTCATTATTTTAACAGATGCAGCATGACAACGTACTTGCCAAAATAGATTTTAACTATGAATAAAGCATAGGCCTATATGTTAAACATATCCCTGTAACCCTTTTTTTATGTTTGTTAATAGATCCATAGTATTTGTCATGTCCTCCTCAAAAAAACCCTGCTGGCTTGGTGATCTTCAGCATCCATTCCCTCCCAAACTTTGGGTCTTTTTCAGATGGGAAATAGCTCTCAAACTCCGCCGAGAGTGCACACAGGTGATTGTGCACGAGGTTTGACGAGTGTGGGCTTGTTCTTTCTCCCATGTATTCTCTGTATAACTGGAACTGAAGGTACCACAAGCATCTATACAAGCAATTGTATGCAAATATAAAAATCTTGTGACCACACAGATACTGCATCATTTAGGAATGAGTCACAGACAGCTCTCAACCCTCTTTGTCTAAGAATCTAGTTTTGCCTTGAATGCAAACACTTTATCAGCCATTCTAAATACTGTTAACATTTAAGTCAGTAAGCCAGACCCCTTCTCAGAAAAAAAAAGCAGCTCTAGTGGCTCTAGTTCCATCACCCAAGCTACGGCCTTGCCACTGGCCAGTCATTGGCCTTCTGTGTGTAGAAGGAGCCACTTGTGTTCCGTGTCTATGTCCTCACACAGTTGTTTAAACAAGCAAGTGTTAAATGTGCATCGTTTGACAAAATTTATTATCTGAATCCCATCATTCAGTACACCATTGATATCCTCTCACTCGCCAGCATCACAATGAATGATACAGTGAGTGAGTGAACAGTTCAGTGTGCACTTTTTCACCCAGGCTGTGAAAACATGCAAGTGGCCTGTCATTGCTGTGGCACCGTCAGTGAACTCAACAACACAGAAAGCCCAGCTAAGTTTAGCCGACATGCATTTCTCCAAAGCTTTACAGTTGAGGCCAAACATTTACATACACTAGGCTAATAGGCAACTCAGCCATGACCTCAGAAAAAAATATTGTGGACTTCCACAGGTCATTAGCAGCAATTTCCAAACAACTGAAGGTACCACAAGCATCTATACAAGCAATTGTATGCAAATATAAAAATCTTGTGACCACATAGATACTGCATCATTTAGGAATGAGGCATTCCCAGGGATAAAGGAACTTATGAATGGCATCATTAAATATAACATCATGGCTCCCTTTGTACTTGTGTTATACCTTCTATTAAGGTCTCTTTCCTCCAGCATTTAGCACAAAAAACACAAAGGCATGATAACCAGCAGAGGGAGCTAGATCTCTGTATCTCACTCACTCACTTTAAGTAACCATTTTCCTGGTCAGGCTCATGGTGGATCCTGGATGGGAGGCCGGTTCACACACACTCATTCATGCACACATATAGAAGCAAGTTATCCACCTACTATCATGTTTTTGGGAGGTGGGAAGAAACTGTAGATCATGAGATATGAAAACATACATGGACACAGAGAGAATGTATACAGAAACTCTGCACAGGCAGTAACTCTAGTTCAGAATTGAATAGGGGACCCTACTTTCTGTGCCACTGCACAGAATGTCTCTGTATATTTGTTAATTTACTCATCTACGTTGACTACTTATTGTCAGGGTTACAGTTAATTTAGAGCCTGTCCTTTGTAGGAATACACCCTGGATGGGATGGCAGTGGATGTGGAAGGAAACTTGAGAAAACATACACAAATGTTATCCCAAAACCAGGTGTAAATTATCTTCATGTATGCCACTTTGCTGTTATAATAACCTCCACTTTTCTGGGTAGACTTTCCTCTGTATTTTGAAGCATGGCATTGGGGATTTGTCCATTCAGCCACAAGAGCATTAGTGAGGTCAGGCGCTGATGTCAGGCAAGGAGGCCTGATGTGCAGTCCAAGTGCCATTTCATCCCAAAGGTGCTCACTGGGACTGGTCAGGGCTCTGTGCAGGACACTTGAGTTCTTCCATACCAATCTTGGCAAAACAAGTGTTTATGGACTTGTCACTTTATTGACTGGTCACTTTCTGAACAGGGGCATTATCATGCTGGAACAGTTTAGTTCCAGTAAAACGAAATTTTAATGTTACAGCATACAAAGACATTCTAGACAATTGTGTGCTGCCAACTTTGGGGCAAAAGTTTGGGGAAGGCTCATGTATGGGTGTGATGATCAGGTGTCCACATATAGTGTACATTTACTTGTAATCAATGTACATGTATACATTTACTTTTACAATCTGGGCAAAAAAAGTTACTAAAAGTTTTTTTGTTTGTTTGTTTTTAAAGTCAGTCCTAAGCCCTTTAAGTTCTAATGAAAGCTCCTTTGTTTCCACTAATTTATTTGGAATTACAATTAAGCTTGTGTAAATGTGAAATGAACAGTGACTCTTTTTTGTCATTTTGGAAGTAGATGAAATTGATTAATTGGAATTACAACAGGGCTACTGACATGGCCACTGACTATGAATGAATAAAACATACTGAAATAGGTGCATATGTATGGCATATCTGCATTCTTTTGTATTTTTTTATTTCACATGACTGCAGCTCTGAAGAGTCAGAGAGTGCAGGAGGAAAAGCAGATCGCTCCATCTGAACAAACATAGCTAGAGTAGTGAGGTGCATCTGGAATGTCATGTCTGCTCTGTATGTTGACTCACACCACAGGCCCACTTTCACCACTGGGAGAACATGCTCAGCCTGCTGGCTAAAACAACACTGAATTCTGGGAAACATTGGCCTTTTTAGCCTCAACATCTGGCAGCTTGTGAATCTTAAATGTCCTGCTTCTCAAGGGCACACTTTTAGAAAAAGGCATAACTGACAAGATGTGTTAATGATATGTAATTTCTCATTAGCTAGCTTAACATTTGATTCGGTAACCATATCTTGTTCCAGAATAAGTAATGTAGGGGTTTCACAGCAAAGGGGATGAATGCTTATACAATCAAAAAGATTTATATTCATGTATAATTTGATATATAATCCCAATAATTGAGGTCAGTTGTCAGGTTATACCACTACAGTGTACATGTGCTGAAATTGACCAAAAAGTTCAAGCAGTGACATGATTTAGTATTCACAATAAATACCACCATTATATATTAATAATTCCCTATAACCTTATTTAACCTTCGACACAGGTTCTGAATAACAAGGAACCATGGCAGTTTATAGAACCACAGTTATACATATTACTAGCATTTAAACCCAGAGGTGGCATATAAGACCATAGTGTACCAACAATTTCATGAACAACAGTTCAGGATTGCCATGAAAGCTATTCAGAGATATTCACCATGCAAACAGCACTGGGAGGGAAGATGTTATCCTTGTAATATACCTGGCTACATCCAGGTATTTGCAACATAGATGTCCTGGAGTTGTATAAATGAGGAGAAGATGCCTCTTATAGAGTCGAATGTCAGTAGGAGCTAGGCATCTACATCTACAGTCTTATGTCACTCCAGAGTCATGGCATGCCAGGCAAGCATATCTCCAGAGTATGCCTGTAGCTAATTCTTTTAGCTGAAATAATTGCTAGCAAGAAGGGAGCTTTCAAAGACACCCACTTCACACATAGCCTAATAAGGGAGATCTTTTTGGCACTCTGTTACAAGGGGGATGCTCCTTGCCACACATGTAAGTCCTGCAGACATCAAACAGTGCACGGGCTTAATTCCATGATGTATGCTAATAAAAGCCAGGCTTATTTGAAATAGCCTCACTTGATTTAGTATATCAGGTCAATCCAGGCTCACTGCATTCCATCAAAGAAATTCAGGTGCAACCTATTTCTGCTAATTCATTCAAGCTCACGCATGTGCACACAGTATGCAAGCAGCCCTAGCAGTCAAGTGAAGATACACTATATGGCTAAAAGTTTGTGGACACCAGACCATCACAACCACATGTGCTTTTTGAACATCCCACTCCAGGCCTATGTTTTTGCAGCAGCAAACTTTTTAGGCTGAGGCCCTTGGGCTAGATTTAACTTTCTGGCAAGACTCAAATCTTCCAGCAAAATGTACCATGTTGTGACTGGTATCATAGGTGCCTCTCCTCTCCTTCTAAAAGATTTTCAAGAGACTTCTATAGCATGGTTATTACTGGCTACCCACTCAGGCAATCCAATCCAAGGGTAGAATAAAGGGTTGTTTGTGTGGCAGGAATACCCACTCCAAAATAAAATGTTGGGGGAGTATCATTCTATGATGCAGGCCAACCCTTATGTGGAAATGGAGCCCTTAGCCTAGAGTTCTCTTACCAAGGTAGCAAGCAAAGAGAGGAGGCTCTCGCAGTTTTGGAGGACAGAACACATGTAACTCTGAGTATGATTTAATCAGATAGCTCCATGCTGTTAATATAGTCCAACCAGTGCAGAAGTGCGAAGGAAAAAGGCAATGATTCATGCATGATGCTGGTATATGTGGTGAATACATCCATTCATGCAGCATTGTGCATCAATTACCAGATATACAAAGATGTTATCCAGGTGTTACACACCACCAGTGGTTGTCAGGAGGGGTGAAACTCAAACACTATTAAACACTACAGACTAATCCATGCCCACCTTGTTTCAGCTCAAACTGTCGTACTTTCATACTCTATCCTGTCGTGGTCCCTAAGGACTGTTGCAGCTTGTTGAATTTGTTATTGTAAGCTAAAGGTAGGCTTGTGAGATCTTGTGCAACCATTGTTCCCCCTTAACTATTGCTGATTGATGATAGTATCGGCTGTGGCATTGAGGGGGGAAAGAAGGGGGCGCGGTCAGACATACATAACGCATGTTTGGTACATGTTACATCATCACAGCGGAAAAATAATGGAAGCTGGTTACAAGTTGGCTGTAGCTGCAATCTCTAGCATTAATGTTTAGTTAAGCTTAGGGAAGCTAAGATGCATCAGAGAAAGATATTTTGTTGCTGTGCTCCAAGGCAGACAGCAGATTCTTAAGGTTTTTGTAAGATACAAAATAGGCAAAAAGGAAATATATGTCAGGATACACACACTGAGCAAAAGGGTAAGTTAATCCAAACAACCTTTATTTTCCACAACAGCGGGTGAAAAAACAAGCAGGTAGGCAAATGCAAGTTATGCAGTCGATGGATGATGAAACCATACGGATAAAGTACTTATCTTATGGATGCTGGCTTGCGAGTATACCGGTGACGCACACACCTCAGTCTTACAGTGTATGGATAGCAGGTGTATATTGCTGGGGAAAACAAGGGAAACACAAGGGAAAATCACTGGTAAGTTCACTGGAGATAATTCATAGGCACCAAAGGTCAAGAGGTAGCAGTAAAGGGTCCGTTTCCTAGTTCAAGGCCTGACAAGTGACTGAACTGAGGTGTGTGCTTTTATATGGTGCTTGATGAGATGCGCTAATTAGTGACAGATGGCCGTGATCAGAACTTGTGATCATTGAGTGGTGAGAGAGCCTGGCGAACCCGTGATGATATTACAAGATATAACACAATTTATTTTCGTCTATCCTCAAGCTGCAGGCACCACATTTTCCAGACATTTAAATTGTCTTTAACTTGTTAGACATCACGATAGTTGGAATCTAGTGACGATTCCCAATACTATTGTCAAATGTCCCAAGCCTATGTAAAGATGTGCACAGGACTGTTTTTTAATCCCACTTCTGTCCTCTCATAAAGGAATTTCAACTGATGAGGCCCACTCTTTTGCTTGTACCAGCTCACAATTTTCTGTTTTTTCCCCCCCATTTTCATACAGATTTGGTCTTGCCAATTCTCACTCCCTAGATAACTCTTTCCTATCACATGACATTTAGGGCAGAGCAAGCAACTGCAGCTTCACAGTGCAGTGAGAACCAGTCTCAATTTCAATATGGAAACAGTTATTTCCTGATAATACTGTTGTAACATATAGCCTAATGTGCAAAAAAAAAAAAACCTGAATTTCATGACTATCCAATCAGAAGTCACAACTGTTTCTTGGCTACCCTCAGAGCTGCTGAAGAGGAAAGTGCTCTGTTCTGCATGCATGAACTCACAGACACCCACGATTGGCCAGTGTTACTTTGATATACAGGGTAGAGATATCAGTGCCATCCCTTCCCATTTCCACATAAAGCTTTACTGTCTTGTTGAATCACTGGGATTCAAACTCACAATCCCCTGACAATAGGCAAACACGTTTCTGATGGACCACTCAGGTGCCACAGTGTCTTCTGATTAACTTGGTTGGTTCTGTATACCAAAATATAAAAAATAATTAATTTAAACCACAGTGACCATGACCATATCCAGCCAAGCTCCCCCCAACAAGAGATTACAAACCCACTCTCAAATGGCAATAGCTGGCTAGGAGGACACCGAAATCTGGACCTCTGTAGTTTCTCCAGTTGTCAATTTCAAAATGGAAAAAGTGATGTCCTGATGGCAAAATGTAGCTAGTGCAAAACAATATGCAAAAAAACATTCTATGACTATCCAATCAGATGACTTGTTCTCAGCTGCCCTCAGAGCTGCTAAGGAGGACACTTTAGGTTTGCCCATACACTTAAGGTGCTTTCACATCTATTAGTCCATCATACAGGGCAGCTTGGTACACAACAAAAGAGAGAATACAGAGTCTGTTCTTAATAAATCAAAAAATAATTCAATGAATAACTATAACATTTAGTTTATTACACCCAGTGTTATTTTCTCCTTTTGTTCATTGGTCCCAATATCCAGAACACCTAGTATTCTTGCAGAGCTACAGCAGGTCACAGGTCAACAAAAAATGTTGCAACCCAAAATACATGGCATGTTTGGTTCACTTTCTGCAATCAGGGTGAGTCAGAGTCAAATCACTTTCTCACTGCAATAACTCACTAGAGTTCACTTAGAACTGGAACAAGACCACTTTGCTCAGACGTTCTTGGATAGGTTTTTTTTTGGTCCACACCAAGAGTGCAGCTGCTGTGTTCTCCCTTCCACAAATAGATTAGAAGTAAACCCTGCATATGTAAAAATACCTTTAATCACCCATTATTTTTAGCTCTCAAAAGACTGAATGGTGCCAGACTTAAACTTCTTGTTGAAAGGTATGCAAGACACATATTATAGGCTAACATCGGACAAAGATATATATATGTGCAAGTAATTGTGAGAACATTTAATTGTGAGTGTTTATGAGGGCTGTTGGCATCTTCAGACAGCTCCTAAGAATGCAAGATATTTATCTCCACAAAATGAGCTCATACTCATCTGAGAATGAACAACCACCTGTTCTTCACTGCCAGCAGGTGAGGTCCACCCTGTGCTAAATTGACATCACCAAATCAGGTGGTCCAGATGGGGTCTCAGGTTGCGGACTGAAAGAGTACACTGACCAAAAAACAGGAGGTCTTTACCGACATATTCAATCTCTCAGTGCAGGAAATTTCTGTCTACACCTGCCTCAAATCTAGCACCATCAACCCTGTTCCCAACAAGTCAGCAGTGCAATACTGGAATGACTACCACCCAGTTTCCCTGACTCCCATAATCATGAAGTGCTTTTAGAAACTAATAATGGAGCACATCAACACTGTCATCCCCTCTATTCTCAACCAACACAATTTTGCATCCCAAACAAACAGATTTTTGGAGGACACAATCTATATCTACAGCCCTCACACCCCTGGAACAACAAAACACATATGTGAGGATGTTGTTTGTTGATTTCAACACAATGGTCCCCCACAAACTGGTCAACAAACTCTGCAACCTTGACATAAGAACCCTACTCTGCTCATGGATTATGGACTTCTTAACCAACAGGCCCCAAAACTTGATGATTGGAAACCGCACATCCCCCACCCTCATCCTGAACACAGGAGTGCTACAGGGGTGTGTCCTCAGCCCTGATCTCTTCTCCCAGTTTACACAAAACTACACCCCAAAACACTCCTCCAGCACAATAGTCAGGTTTGCAGATGACACCACTGTTGTGGGTCTGATTTCAGACAACAATGAGACGGCCTACAGGGGATGAGGTGCAAAACCTCAGAGAACAACCTAGTCCTCAACACCACTAAAACCACTAAAATAGATCATAGCAGACTTCAGCATGACCAGAAGATCCACACACTGCCTGCCACATACAGGGAGACAAGGCGAAAAGAGGGGAAAGACGAAGATCTGATATGGTATCTCAACACCTCCCACCTAGAAAAAAGACCCCAAGTGAGATTATTCCTGCTAAGGTGTGTCCTACCAAATCAATGCAATAACACAGTCCTAATGATACACCCAGATTTGCACAGTGTCCCCTACTAGAAGACCCACAGTGTTGTATGTGTATCTGTAATAATACTTTTTTCTTTTTTTGGACTGTTTTTCTGTCAAGATATCTGTTGCATCCCTTGACACTGGTCTGAATAATTGTGTTAATGTTTTATGTGTTCTCCCTCTTTATTGGGCCTTCATCATCCTAACAAATTTTCGATTGTCCTCTGAACAGGGGTAGTGGTGGCCCATATCCTTGGGTAGTCCATATCTTTGACGTTCATCATCATAAATTCAAGGAGAACACAGGAGCATATGCAGAGGAGCAAGTCGAGCACTTCCACCAGGATATACTGGACTTTGAATGCCGCTACCAAGGACAATACATCAAGAACATGATGCGAGACTACATTTCGGGGCTGGTTCATGAAATTGATTTATAATATAATCGTAAATCTCGAAAAGCTACTCACTTCTAAATCTTTTGTGGCCATTTTTAAATACATGTTAATTTTGAATCATGTTGCTTTTTCTGATTTAATGTGAACGAAAAGATGCAAGTTCACCTGTTTTCTTCAATGAAAATTGGTAAATTTAAAAAATACCAAGGTCCTGCTCACAAAAGCAAAGTTTGTGTTAAAACATAAAAATCGTGTTACATAGTGTAATAAGGAGAAGGATAAATGAAAAAAAAAAAAATATATATATAGTGGTTCAGTAAATATGGCAAAAACATGATTATTGCACAAAAAAGTAAATATTAGAATTACTTAAATGTTTTAAGTTCTGTAAATCAATTCATGTAAAGATAAAATAAGATAGAACTCTTCATCCCGAGGGAAATTCTTGTGCCAGAGGTTGGTCAAACAGATATATCACAAATATGTGGCTAAAATAAGAAGTGTATATTTTAATTACTTTACTGGGTTAAATTTACTATTATTTTGCAAGTGCTCACAAAACTAGAAGAAATTAAAAAATTAGAAATTAAAGCAGTCACATAAAGTTGAAATTAATAAAGTCCACAGCCTACAGCCTAGGGGCGTGGTTTTTGAACTCGGGCTAAGGATCCCATACCCTTACCACTACAGCCCGGGTTCGATTCCCGGGTAGGGAACCAATCCAGCTACTGGGAGTGTCCTCTCAGTGCCAGTCCCAATGAGAAAATGGGAGGGCTGTGTCAGGAAGGGCATCTGGCATAAAGCCTGTGCCAAATCAAACATGTGGACCAATGGTCCACTGTGATGACCCCTAATGGGAGCAGCTGGAAAAATAACATGGATAGGTTGTTTTCAATATTTCTTGTTTTGTGTTGGCTTTAAGGCCTTGAGCTGTTGCATTATGTTTTGCAAGATCTGTGTTTTACAGTGTAATTCATTTAACCTCTCTTGCATGAAATAAATAAGTAATAATTACTTTCAAAAAAAGTTTCATTTACTTGTTTTATTCGTGTGGTATTTAACCATTTAATCATCTCAACTTGATTTGACTTAATGATGTTAATGTTACAAATTTAGAGTAATTTTTTAAGAAGCAAAAATTGACTGTTATTTGTGTAATGTTTATGAACCTACTTGAAATTACATGTTAATTTTATCTGAAAAAAAAATGAGAATGCAAATTGTTTCCAAATAAATTAAGTAATTTTTTTAGTATAAGCAATATAATACAAAATACATAGGGGAAATTGACACTTTACTTTTTTTAAATCTTAAGACCAGGGAAAATATTACAAGTATTCACATTTTGCACTGGTGGATTGTAACCAGGTTGTAAGAACTTCTTCAAAATGCCAGAGATTGGCAATTTATTGAAAACTTCATTAAAATTCAAACAGGCTGTTCATCAGCTGATCAAATGTTTAAGATCATAGCCCAAAAATACCCACAACAGAGCTAAGTGTCAAAAATAGGACTCAGTAGTGAGTAGCCCCACTGTTCTTAGTGATAACTTCAATACACTCATTTCAGCATGCCTGATGCAACTGTTTCCAGGAGGCTGGTGGGAACGTTGCTCTATGTGGTGAAGATGGCTTCAGGAAGGGCCGTTTGTGTTCATGTCCGTTTTTATAATTGTAATTTTATATATACACACATATACACAATCTATAACAAAAAGAACATATTGAAATCATTCTCATGGCTGGATTGGGAAGTTGTCGCAAGGTTGCGATGGAATTTAACAAGAAAAATGGTAAGCACATCACACGACACTGTTGGCAAAATTCAAAAAGACTGGAAGTGTTGCAGACCAACTAAGAAGTGGACATCCACAAACATCAACTGACAAAGGAGCAACCAACATGGTGCTGGCATACATAGTCCCCTAGGTATGGGGAGTTTTGGGACACCCCTATATGTAAATGAAAATAAATACAAAAAGTAGTGTATACAACTAATATACAAGACAGAACTGCGTAGGCAACTGTTATGCCGACATTGAAAATACATTTAGTCAAGAGTGGATCTACTTAATAAACTAGTTATAGCCAATCTATCATACCAAACTACCGTCTGACAACAAGGAACCCCTAACTTCAATTATGAACCAAACAGAAATTATATACAGAAATTTCTCAGGGCACTTAGACTAAACACTAAGATTGTGTCCGAGTCCTGAACACTAATTGGAAGGCAGTTCCATAACTGTGCGGCTTTGTAAGAGAAGACTCTGCCCCCAGCTGTAGCCTTCAATATTGGAGGCACTGTTGTAGCCAGTGATGAAGATCAAAGATCACTCAGGAGAGCAGAGGTTCGAGGCCATAGACTATTCTTTCAAAAAGTAAAGTCGAGCGGTTCTCTGAAAGCTACCCAACTCTTCAGAAGGGCATTCTTATATACATTTACCTGAACAATATTCCGCATCCTGTTTAACAACACACACGCATACATATATATCCTGTTTTAACAAGTTTTAATGTTACACCATATGCTTCTCCTATTGTTTAAAGAAGCCTTACTCACTTAAATTTATAGCTTGTTCCTGTTTCTCACTTTATGCAGGACTCCCAGGCATATGTAAGGACATATAGGTCATTTTTAGGCCTCGGTTTCTCAGCATACACTTTCTGTTCCATACACTCTGCAAACCTTTTTTTTTACTGAGATGCTGGGCACTATACTGGTTCCATACATCTAGAACACTGAGGATTAAATGTTATCAAATATGAGTAGACATTTTATGGTTAACATTTTGTAGTTAAAATATTCTATAGCACCAACAAGTAACCTGCACCTTTTGTTCAAGGTAGGCGTGGTGGATCATAAAAGTCCAACAATTCCCTCAGGTACTGCAGCACAAAACCATTCAGTGCTTTATAGGTAAATAGTAGTATTTTATAATCAATGCAAAATGTGATTGGGAGCCAGTGCAGTGTGGATAAGAGGGTGATGTGGTCATATCCTCTGGTTCTAGTAACAATACTGGCTGCTGCATTCGGGACTAACTGGAGCTTGTTTAAACACCTACAGGAACATCCAAACAGCAAGGCATTACAATGACCCAACCTAGAGGTAACAAAAGCATGAACTAGTTTTTCTGTATTATGAAGCGATCTTTGATGGTGAGGATGGTGTGGTGTTACCTTGTAAAGAAGGCAGACCGGTGACAAAGTCTAAGGATCTTGACCAGGTGGTACTCAGGGGGCACTGCTGAGAAGTCCAGAGGAGTGGGGGCTGGGGATGCCATTGTGGCCACAATGGGTGGAAGACCCAATCTCAGGCACAAGGAGTGGCAAAAGGAGCTCCAGTTCACAACCCTCCCAGCTAAAAAAAGCCTATTTGGTGGTTGTGTTTCCTCAACCAAAAATAGCCTATTTCATCCTTCACCTGCTCACTGAGTCAACTCACGAACACTCCCTGGAGCCAGGACCCAGGACCCAAATCTCCACTGAGTATTCCGCCACACTTCCGAACCCCTGGTGGCAGGAGAGCAGGTGTCTGTTGGCCTCCTTCCCCTGGACAGGGTGGTTGAAAACCCCCTGAAATTCAGCAGTAAAGGAGGTAAGGGAGGACCATTGGACATTTACTCTGGGAGCCACGGGGTAGGCAGAGCAAGGGGAGGTGGAGCAGGGCTGGGCATAGCAGGGAAAGCAGGCAGACAGACTGGCGAGGATGTGATCCTGCAGAAAACAGAGTAAGAAAACAGTGAATACCAGAATAACAAACTTGGAACTCAAACATGAATATGCCTGCTGTGTTACTACACTGAAAAGCAGAACAATCTAGCAATGAGAGCCTGGAGAACCAGAGTTTATAGACACTGCTTGACTGGGTGAGTAGATGAGGAACAGGTGTGATCCATGCTGCAATCAGTAGCGACGCAAAAGTGAAATGCTAGGCCCATCCCCCCACACACACACACACACACACACACACAATAGAGAGAGAGAAAACACTAGAACACAAGGAAAGGGAACAAAACAGGGAACACAGGGAAACACACATGGGGATATGGCTGGACCATAAAAGTTACATTGTATTTAATTGTAAGATACCCAGTAAGGGCCATCCTAACAGGAACAATGGTGCAACAACAATATTGTTATTATGACTTATTTATTTGTTCACTCTCTGGCTGCAGCATAGTTTTGTGCTAAACTGCACACTTGGATCTTTTCCATGAGAACATTGGGACAAATCTTTTATTACTTTAAATTATGCTTGCAATATGGCCCCACTGCTACTACACTCTCTTCTTGAAGAAAGCCCATCTTCCATTTAAAACAATGTTTCAACTACTGTACTTGAGCTGAGATTTAATTAAAGTGATATTTGAGCCTCATGGACCTCATGCACGTTAATCTTTAAAGTGCTGTCTTAGGCATGCTGAGGTTGCTTAGCAACATTAGGTTATTGTAGGGCATTGGTACAAATGGTACTACATGTCCTTTCTCTCTTGTTTGTCCCCCACTTCTCATCTCTGTCTTTGCAGTAAACTCTGTTTATTTCTTATCTCCCCTATGAAGACCAATTAAAACAAGTCAAGCTCCTGTGGATACTGTGGATAAAAGTAGCAACAAAATAACTGAGGGGGAAAAAAGCTAAAAATGGTCTTTTCAATTAAAGGAAATAGAGCAGAAATTTAAACATCTTGGATTATCAATAAATTGCACTACATTTACAGCATTTGGCAGACACCCTTACCCAGATTGACTTACATTTATCTCATTTTTACAGCTGAGCAGTTGGGGGTTTAAGGGCCTTGCTCAAGGGTCCAGCAGTGGCAGCTTGCAGGTGCTGGGAACTCATGACTTAATATAGAAAAAATATAAAAAGCTAGCATACAGTATATTGCTGAAATGTGGTGTATACATACAGTATATTTATATAAAACATGTAATTATGTGAATTTAGCACTTTTTCATCAACATTAAAATGAGATGAAAATGGAAATTAAATGCATGATATATGATAGATATGGAATGAAGAAGGTTAATGTGTCCATGTCATCGAAACTTCTTTTAAATAAGAAGTTGATAGCCATTTAAATCCACCCATTTACATTGGTGTGATGAGGAATGGTCATCCTAGACTAGTTTTAAAATAAAGCACAATACAGGACAGCCAATAAGAACAGAGACAATTTCACATATAGGGGTTTTAAAGGCACAGTAAAATAAAACATGTTGAATTCTAAGGGATAAAGAGAGATTGGCTGTGTAAAAATTAATTCTGACTGTTTAAACCCACACATTATATCATTTTAATTGGACATTAGGGGAAATGTAGAATTTGGGCACTTATTCTAATAAGCTAATATGAAGTACAATAAGGTGTTCTTAACAGCCTTTTTGTGTGTTGGTAATTTTAAATTTTAACATTTAACAACAAACCTTTCTTTTCTTCTAGCAACACACTGGGCACTTGCTTCAGAATCAGACTTAACCCACATTCTGTTGCATGCAGTTTTTATTTGCTACTTAGTTGCATCCAAGAAACATGCTATAATAAATTAATAAATATCTTTTCTCATGAAATTGTGCAAAATATAAACAAAGTATTCATCCTCAAATATCAATTGAAACTGCAGGAAAATATATTAAAAATGCAGGAACATCTGTTCCAAATTAAACTCTAACAAAGAAATGTATGTATATATATAAATCATGTATTGAGTATCAAAAAGGCACAATGATATATGCCTTCATCAGTCAGCAGTTACCAAAAGTAACATTGTAGAGGTGTGTAAATTAGCGAAAGAAATGTCTGATTCAGTAATATACGCTGGCCCCATCCCAATGCGGTGTGGTGATGTAGGTTACAGCAGGTTATGCTCACTGAACTGCTGGATGTCCAGGTGGTTCTCCAAAAACAATGTGGGAATTATAGATAATTAGAGTAGTTTTGAGGGCAAGGCTGGGCTGTTAGGGCGGGACAGTGTCCATCCCACTTGGGAAGATGCTGCTCTCATTTCTTTTAGCATAGCACATAGTCTCAGAACTGGCATTGCTAATTGGTGATAATCCAGAGCCAAGGCCAGAGAGCAGACAAGCAGGCTAAACCGATCGGCTTCTAGCTGCACTCAGTCTGAGTTGTCACTCAGGTTCTAGCATATTGAGACTGTGTCTGTTCTCCGAGCTAAACAAAAATGTAGAAATACTCAGAAAGTTTGTTTTAGTAACTGAATTAACATAAAATTAAATCATACTGAATGCACAACCAGCACCTTTGATCTAAAGTGCTTAATGAAACTATTAATGATCAGGAGTTTAATGTACTGTGTTTAACAAACACATGAGACCAACTGCGTATGCAGCACTAAATTAAGCTAGTCCTCCTGGATACAGTTATATATATCAACCCCATCTAACTGGCAGAGGAGGAGGTGTTGCCGTTATTTATAATGATAATCTAGGCATTAATTGTTGAGACTTTTATATTCATTTTGATAATCAAGAAAGCCCTCTGAGAAAAACAGTTGTGTCCATTCTAGATTCAGGTGGGGTTGATCAGAACTTAATAGGACCCACTCATAGTGGTGATCACACTCTTGATTTAATAGTAACATTCGGATTAAATATAGAAAATATATTCACATTTCCGCAGTCTGAAGCTATCTCAGATCATTATCTCATTTTATTTAAAATGTGTCTTAATCATAATATATGCACCTTACCACACTACTGTATCACACCTACATTCACGTCAGCAACTGCACAGAGTTTTATCAGTAGTCTCCCAGAGTTACCAACCATGATTGAATCACCATCTGATCTCGAAGAACTTGACCAGGCAACTGAATGCTTAGAATCAACATTGTACTACATGCTAGATAGGGTAGCTCCACTTAAAAGAAAAATAATTAGAGAGAAAAAGCTAGCACCCTGGTATAGCGATCACACATGCACCTTACAACGGACTACTTGAAAATTAGAACGTAAATGACGTCAAACTAAATTGGTAGTATTTCAAACAGCATTGAAGGAGAGCCTTCTGAGCTATAGAAAGCTCTTAGTGCTGCTAGATCAATGTGTCTCTCCACACTAATTGAAGATAATGAACTAATTTAGTTAACTAGAAATAAGGCCAAAATAAAAACATGCACATGATCATTATATAGCAGTGATGACTTCATTAATTTTTTCAATGGTAAAACTGAAAATATTAGGCAACAAAAATCATTTTATATGAATTAATTTAGTTTTAATCATATAATTATTTAATAATTATTTATTAATTATTAAACTATTAATTTAAAACCAGACAGTTTTATATTTATAATATAAAATTTATAATTTCTTCATCAAAATCAACATGTATACTTGATCCCTTACATTTACTTACATGTTTCTTCAATTAGATAATTCCAGAAGCAATTGAACTTCTTTTAAAAATAATCAATTCTTCCCTTAGCATTGGACATATACCTAAATCTTTTAAACTAGCAGTTATCAAACCCCTGATTAAAAGACCTGACCTCAACCCCTGTCAATTACCAACTATAGGACAATATCAAATCTCCCCTTTATCTCCAAGATCCTAGAAAAGTTTGTAGCACAGCAGTTATGCTCATACTTACATAGGAATAACATTCATGAAGCGTATCATTCAGGCTTTAGGCCTCATCATAGCACAGAGACAGCACTGGTTAAAGTGGTAAATGACCTACTACTGGGATCTTATCAGAGTTGTGTCTCTTTGCTTGTGTTGCTTGACCGTAGTGCAGCTTTTGATGCCATTGATCATTACTATTCTCATTGATAGATTAGAAAATGTTGTAGGCATTAAGGGAATGGCTCCATCCTAGCTCGTGTTTTATTTAACTGATCGTTATCAGTTTGTGGATGTAAATGGTGACTTCTCTAGGTGCACTAAAGTAAAGGTTGGTGTTCTGCAAGGTTCTGTTATATATACTACCTCTGGGCAAAATTATTCGTAAACATGGTATTAGCTTCCACTGTTACGCTGATGACACACAGTATGTTTCAGCAAAGCCAGATGGCAGACACCAGCTTAATAAAAGTTGAAGAATGTGCAAAGGACATTAGACACTGGATGCTTATTAACTTTCTTTTGCTTAATTCTGACAAGACAGAAGTATTCCTACTAAGACTACATGCAGCTAGAAGTAAGCTTTCTGATAATAACTGTGGATGGCCTTTCTGTTTCATCATGTGCAGCAGTAAAAGACCTTTGTGTGATTAATCACTCCAGTATTTCATTTGAAGTTCATGTAGATATTATTACTAGGATAGCTTTCTTTCATCTCAGAAATATAATGTCACTACACGATGCAGAAAAACTAGTTCATGCTTTTGTTACCTCTAGGTTGGATTATTGTAAAGCCTTGCTGTCTGGATGTTCCAGTAGGTGCATAAACAAGCTCCAGAATGCAGCAACAAGAGTCCTTACTAGAACCAGAAGATATGACCACATCACCTCAAGCTTATCCATACTGCACTGGCTCCCAATCAAATTTTGTATTGATAATAAAATACTACTATTGACCTATAAAGCACTGAATTGTCTCACACCTCAGTACCTGAGGGAACTTTTGGTCTTTTATGATCTGCCACGCCTACTTTTATGGAAATGTGAAGGCTATTTGTTGATGCTTCGGATATTGAAGGCTGCAGCAGGGGGAAGAGCTTTCTCTTACAAAGCCCCACAGTTATGGAACAGCCTTCCAGTTAGTGTTCGAGGCTCAGACACAGTCTCAGTGTTTAAGTCTAGGCTGAAAACATATTTGTTTAGTCAAGCCTTTTGTGAATAGTTTTTTTTCCTTAGGTAAAGGAGCAGATCTTGCGGGTTCACAGGCATAGAGTGTAGTGGTGAACTGGGATGTTTGGATGCTGTCGCCCCCCACTCTCATGCGTTCACTCGTTGACGGTGGAGTGGCTGGCTGCCTTATGTCCCAGGGCTCTCTTGTGTCTATGTTAACTTCTGGCTCTCCCTTTTATTTATGCTGTCACAGATAGTCTTGCTGGAGTCCCTGCTTGCACTCACAAAGTACATTGCCCTTAACCATTATGGCACAAAAGCTTACCTAACAATCTCTCTCTCTCTCTCCCTCTCTCACTCTGTCGAGCTACACATGCTACTCCTGAGATACCAGTGATCCTGACCCCTTCTGCTCTTTGGAGCTGCCTGATCCATCCTGATGCCCAACTTCTGGTTGGAGTTCTTATTAGTTGGAGATTGCTTGCTGCTGCTGAGGGTGGCCCCACATGGAAGGCCTGAAGATCATTGGGATTGATAGAGATGGTGTCACATGGGGGCCATGGAGATGGCTTCGGGATCTCATATGGGGAGTTGTACTCTGGTGGCTTGGGACTGCAATTGCTGTGGTGGCTTTGGGGCTGCAGTTGCTGCGAGCAATGTTGCACTCAGGTCTCCATCAGTGGACTGTGGATTCAAACTGCATTTCATGTGAAAACTGTAATGAATTTACTGGCTGCACAATTGCATTATTTGTCCATGTAGTACACAGTTCTAGAAGGGATTTATTTATAATTGCACTATCCGTTATCACCCAGATGAGGATGGGTTACCTGTTGAATCTGGTTCCTCTCAATGTTTCTTCCTCATATCATCTTAGGGAGTTTTTCCTTGCCACCACTGTCTTAAGGATAAATTCACACATTTACAATTTATTTTAATTTTTTACAATTTACTTTAATTTGAATGTATTTTTTTCTGTAAAGCTGGTTTGTGATGATTTCCATTGTCAAAGCACTAGACAATAAAATTGAATTGAATTGAATAAATTACCAATGGAAGACATATACACTAATCAGCCATAACATTAAAACTACCTGCCTAATATTAAGTAGGTCTCCCTTGTGCCGCCAAGACAGCTATGACCCATCGAGACATCCGACTCCACAAGACATCTTAAGGTGTGCAGAAATAGCAGCAGATACGTTATGTCCTGTAAGCTGCGAGTAAGGGCCTCCATGGATAAGTCTTGTTTGTCCAGCATATCCCACAGATGCTAGATTGGATTGAGATCTGGGGAATTTGGAGGCCAAGTCAACACCTTGAACTCTTTGTCATATTCCTGTTCCTGAACATTTTTTTTGCAGTGTGGCAGGGCAAATTATCCTGCTGAAAGAGACCACTGCCATTAGTGAATATTGTTGCCATAAAGGGGTGCACTTGGTCTGTAACAATGTTTAGGTAGATGGTACATGTCAAAGTAACATCCACACTAATGCCAGGACCCAAGGTTTCCCAGCAGAACACTGCCCTCAGCATCACACTGCCTCTGCAGGCCTGCCTACCCTTCCCCGGATAAGCGATGCACACACACACACACACACACACACACACACACACACACACACACACACACACACACATGATATAAAAGAAAACGTGATTCATCAGACCAGGCCACCTTCTTCCATTGCTCCACAGTTCTGATGCTCACATGCCCATTGTAGGCACTTTTGGGAGTGAACAAGGGTCAGCACTAGGACCGGTCTGCAGCTAAGCAGCCCCATAGACAGCAAGCTGTGATGCACTGATGCACTTTGTGTTCTGACACCTTTCTATCATAGGCAGCATTAACTTTTTCAGCAATTTGTGCTACAGTAAATTCTGGGGGATTGGACCAGACGGGCTAGCCTTTGCTCCCCTCGTGCATCAATGTTGGTGGACCGGTTGTCCTTCCTTGGACCACTTTTGTTAGGCACTAACTACTGCATACCAGCAACACCTCACAACACTGATGACTCAGCCATCCAGCCATCACAATTTGGCCATTGTCAAAGTCGCTCAGAACCTTATGCTTGCCCGTTTTTCCTGATTTCAACAAATTGACTTCGAGAACTGACTGTTCACTTGCTGCCTAATATATCCCACCCCTTGACAGGTGCCACTATAACAAGATATTTAATGTTACTCACTTCACCTCTCAGTGGTTTTAATGTTATGGCTGATATATAAAATATAGAATATTAAAAAAAATTGTTAGAAAGAAAATGTCACCAACTCATAAACATTAGAGACCAGCTGACGACTAGGAGAAAAGTTGGTACAGTAACAAAAACAATACAAATAGTATAATGTATTTGTACATATTAGCTTCTAGCCCTCCCATCTAATATCATGACCAGCCCTTACTGTGTGTCTTACATATACCTGTGCGTGTAGTTTGTGACTACATTATAATAATAATCCCTTGTGTAGGTACTCATGGGTGCATTGCTTTCTCTCTCTCTCTCTCTCTCTCTCTCTCTCTCTCTCTCTCTCTTTCTCCATGCTTCCCTAAGCAACTCTCCTGCCTGTTCTTCTTTATTCCCATCAACCAACCTCCTTTCTGCACTCCAAAAAAAGCACTCCTAAAACTCTAAAAAACTCAGCTACAATCTTGGTAGTGCTCCCACAACAGAGTATATTAGCTATGAGTGACTTCTGAAGCTATGAGATTTTTGTGGCCTGCAAGACTTTGGTGAGAAAATGTAACTTTGTGTCCACGGGTGCATAGTCAAGTGTCAGCTGTGGACAGGGAGGTTGAACCAGCAGGTAATGTGTGATGATGCTCACCTTTGTCTTGTTACCTCCAGTTTATTTATTTGTCTTTCTTTGTGCAAATATATGCTCTGAAAATCAAGCTATGCAATCACAATAGCACAAGTCAAGATAATAATAGCACTGACAAGTGAAATGCACACACAGGCTTATGGGTCACATAGTGGGGATCTATCTAACAGCTGTTAAATGAATGTTGATAACTACAGTGAAGCTGCATTTGTTCATTTAACTTGTTAGCATGTTTGAAGTGTACTAAAATTCATCTCAAGGCTTGATTAGAAATATTTGAATTGTAAATTTCTAATAGGATTCAATCATTAATACAATACAGGAGACTCTAAATTTGTACCAAATTTCCAAACACATGGTAGTTCATTATTGTTAATCATCTTGTAGCCCTTTATCAGTGTTGAGAATTGCTCAGCAGCCAACTAATATTGTGGTCCTGTGTTGATCCTCTTTCTATTTATGGTAAGATGGTATCAAATATCTTAACAGTTGGCTACAGTCATACAGGCATAAAGTAATTGTATAACTACAAAATGACCTATTTAAGAGGTTTACATGAAAAATATAGTCATATAATGACAATAACATATGGACAATAACATATGGTATATATACTAATAAACTAATAAACTGGCAACGTGATTTATTTGACTCTTCCCTAAAAATTGTTTAAAGACCTCTATGGAACACTTTAAATAGTGCCAGAGGCCCCCATTTTCATGGTAAAAGCACAAGCACAAAAACAGAGCATTAGATTACAAGATTATATTTGCAGACAAGTTGTATGGCGAATGAGCAACCAGAACAGCTTTAAGAAGCGAGACATGTTCTGTAGCACATAGCTGTATATAAAGGAATGCTGATAAGCGTCCTATATTTAGACATGAGTATTATTTCTGGAATGTGTTGTGGATTATGCTTCATCCTGTACTGATAATACTTGATGAGTGTTCTACAACCTTAGAAAAAAGGCAGAAGAGAAAAAGAATTGTGGAATTTTTCTATGACAACTTCCCCTAATGAGTCACCACACTCCACTGAAGCATATCACGTTGAAGCAGAGGTCAGAGGAGCCAATAATTCATTTATATAATTTTCAAGAAGTAGAACATTTTATAGAATAAGGACAAATCTTTCACAGCATGATGCAGATAACACACTGTATTCAAATGGCCTGCTGATTTTTGTCAATTACATGTAGCTCTGGCAATATTGTCACAAATGTTTAAAGCTCAAATCCCTTAAACTTGTGACTTCTAGAATACTTGTGTGAGTGTCCAAAGATCATTTGGTTAAATCATCTGAAAAGATCTTTTCAGTATTAAATTATTTTGGACACAATGTATGTCTATGTACGGTGTATGTGGAAATTAGTTTTTTATTATTTATTTTTTTTAAATGACCTGCAGATTAAGACTTAATTTTATTAGTAGCAAATTATTGGAATGTGGAAGCGAACCTTCCTCTACTGAGTCACAGCTCTCAGTATTAGCACAAACACTGTTTACAAACAGGGAGAAAGCAAGAAAAGTACTGACATGAAGCACAGGAATACCTGGATCAAGGAAGGTTCGATAGGACACAAAATGTCAAGGGCAGATGATGTGTGTACAATGTAAACATAGGCTCCACCTCCACATGATTGCCAACACTAAACAGTTCCACTCCTCTTGTGCATGCCATGCCTTGCTATGTCCTTGGCCTGGCCTCAAGTTCAAGTAATGGATCCAGCTCATATTCTCAAAATAACATTTGCACAGTGAAATACTCACTCATTTACTTCCAGTAACCACATTATCCTGGGCATCATGCACACACACAGACACACACACCACACACACATATTCACACCTAGGGGCAATCCACCTAATCTTATGTTTTTGGGAGGTGGGAGGAAACCAGAGAACCCAGAGGAAACCCATGTGGACACAGGGGGAACATGCTCAAAAACTCCAAACAGTCACCCAAGCTTAGGATCAAACCCGCTGCACCTTTGTGTGGCCCATACTAAAATAATTTTTAAAAAGGGTTAGTTAACTCTAGAATTATTGGTAGGCAAATAATGGGCAAAAATAACCCACGACATTTCAAATCTCAAAATGTTCTGACAAGGATAGGCATATCTAACAGTTTTTTTTTTCCCACAAAAACTGCAACTAAAATAGCCAAAAGGTTTCCATTTGGTTATTGAGATTAAAGTTAGGTTAGATTTAGGTTCAGGCATAGCCTTAATTAGCTGCAAAGGTCCTTACAAGGGAAGGAAGACAAACGTGTGAGTGTTAGTAGGTGTGTGTACTGCTCTGTGCCTCAGCTATAGGGTCAAGGACACATATCACTTAAAATATCACATTTGATAGTAAAGGGCTGTCTGCATTTTACATTTTGATCTATAGCATATGATAGATAGCATTAGATCTATAGCATTAGATAGATCAACCCACTTAGATTTTTAGCTAATCTGTTATTTTAATTTCTTTCTACTGTAGACTGTTCATTTGAACCACACCAGATTTGGTATGTAACATCTATAGACAGAGCTCTAAGAATTCATTTATTTTCTCATCAACTGGAGCTAAATCCCAGCTAGACTAAGCTACTGTATAACTATGAAGATGCATCCCCATGTCAAAATCTTGTGATATCTCTGGACATCTCATTGCAAACTTGAGGTGCTTGTTCAGTCCCTTGTAATCTTGAGACAGGACTACTGCAACTCACTCGTGGCAGGTCTGCCCCTGCATGCCAGCCAACCCTTGCTACTGATCCAGAATACAGCTGCAATACTTTTTCAGTCTTCCCAAGTTCTCCCATATCACCCAACTGCACCATTCCCTACACTGGATCCCTGTAGCTGCCTGCATCTGATATAAAATACTAATGCTTGCCTACAGGTACCCCATTTTCTCTCAGAGAAGACATGCATGGAAGACGGAAATTTCCCTGGCTGTCCAAACAGCTGAGTCACTCTCTGTCTTCAAATGGAGACTAAAAAGACCTCTGCCTTATTTAATCTATTTTAAGAATCCTTTGACGGATGTGTTTTTCATACCAAACTAACCTCCCCCTAACACTGGTGTCATATATCACTTTGTGACTTTGTTGGGTCTTGTCATGTGTCATGCTCACAAGGAAGTATAAAGGTGATTCTCACTTAGTTAAGAGTCTACACATTCTCTCTCTGTTAAGAGTCTACTCTTTGCTTTTTCCTCATTTTGCTCTTCCATCTCTCTCTTTTGCTTTCATGGAAATTTGTGGGCGTTACTAAATGCAATTGAGCTGTGTCAGGAACATGCTTGCACTTTATGATTGACTGCCTTTCATCAACATACACATGCAAGTATACAGAAAATCAGCATTTCTGAAACTGCTGGTGGAAATTTCCAATTTACTTTGGTTTAATTTACATAATACATTATTAAAAGAATGATAAATGAGGCCTAGTATTTGCACTAGGTAAAACAGTTTACCTGAAACTCAATAAGTATTTTTAACAACAAGCAGCAAAGGTAGCAAAGCTAATGTCATATGATTTGCAAAGGGGAGTTGAAGGTCACACTGTCACTGTCACAGTCATGGAAAAAAGAATGTATACCCTCCTTCAATTTAGTTTTTATATATCAGGCCCTAAATAACAACTGTGTGGTCCTCACCAACTTCAATAAACAAACAAAGAAACAAAAAAATAACCGCAGATGACAAAAAAAAAAAAACGCAACAGATTTCATGTAGTATTTCATGTACTCATTTTTTCCCAAAAACGTAAACCAACATTTAGAAACCACCCTATAATTAAGTACACCCAGTACTTCAGTAACGTAACATTTAGCAAAAATAACTTGAAGTAAACATTTTCTGTAGGAGTTTATCAGTCTCTCACTTTGTTTTGGAGAAATTTTGGCCCACTTTTCTTTACAACATTTCAATTCATTGATGTTTGAGGGCATTTATTTATGCGCAGCTCTCTTAAGATCCCATTACAGCATCTCAGTGGGGTTGAGGTCTGTACTTTGACATGGACATTCCAACACCTTGATTTTTTTTTTTATTATTATTATTTAGCCATTCAGATGTCAGTTTGCTGGTGTGCTTTGTAAATTTAATCATGCTGCCATGTTCTTTTTTAAAAGAAGGAGTTTTTCCTAGTCACCCTTCCATGAAAGCCATTCTTGTTCATTCTTTTTCTGATTGTGTTCTCATGAACATAAACAATTAATATGCTTACAGAGGCCTAACTTAACTTCTTGTCAGTCAATTGTCCAAATACCTTTGAGCCCCTGAAAATGGTACTTNTCCTAAATGGTAAATGCCATATTTTTGTGGAACCTCTTAAAATAAAGCTGAAAGTCTACACTTCGATCACATCTTGAGTGTTTTATTTCAAATCCATTGTAGTCAAAAACTCTGTCATTGTACAAATACTTCTGGACCTAACTGTGTGTGTGTATATATATATATATATATATATATATACACACAGTTCATATACATATATACAGTTCAAGGAAGTCTAAGGCCATTACCCTTGTGGAAAAGTATAGCTTGTAATACAATGCCTTTTTAAACAAACTTGAGACAATTTTTTGTTCACACGCTTATGTTGTGCTGTATATGCTTTTGTCACAATTATTGCATGTTGCATCTACTCTATATGCTAATCTGTAAATGATTTTAAGGATGACTTTGATTTAAAAAAAAACAAAAAAAAAAAAACGTCAGGGATATAATTGCCACCTGTTACAAAATTTGGAAAATTAATAGGAAATTGATCCTCCACACCAACCCCAGTGTCTTCCCCTCAAACTCTGTAGCACCACCAACAGGCCAAATATGAGCTGATGTTTTATTTGCTTAATGGTATGATACTATCATGATACTATTTTTTTCTGAATCCTTTGCTTATACAGAGTTCCATTAAGCAATATCAAACAAGCAATAGTGCTGTTATATTGAATACCAAGCATGCAGGTATTCATAGCCTTGCTGATATTCAATACAAGCACAATTGCCAGTGTGATATTGCTTTTATACAACAGTTCTATAAAAAAGAGAAATTAACTATTGTGAGAGCTATTCAAAAGCTTCATGTTGCATTCCTGAAGGAATGTTCATAGTGGATGTATCTTCTTCTTCTTCTTCTTCTTCTTCTTCTTCTTCTTCTTCTTCTTCTTTTTCCTTCAGGGGTCGCCACAGAGAATCATCACTCTCCACCTATCCCTATCTTCTGCATCCTCAACACTTGCACCCACTAGCTTC